>NC_051171.1:137946959-138266959 GCF_013339725.1 Rhipicephalus microplus
TACCAAACGTACAGGGCTGAAAACCTTGGCCAAAGTATACGACCCACTGGGTTACCTCACTTCATTTACCATAAAGGCTAAAATAGTATTCCACAATCACTGGAAGAAAAATCTTGCATGGGATGCCGGTATGCCTGAAGGTAAACAGGCTGAATGGAATAGCTGGTGTTCTGAGTGGTCCGACTCGTCCGTCATCATTCCACGATATACATTCTTACGAGACAAAAACAAGCCTCCTTATTTGAGCTGCGCATCTTCACAGATGCCAGTCCTAGAGCATACGGTGCTTGCATTTACGTACGAGTGAACTCGCCACCCGAAACGTGCTTCACGCGACTCTTGATCAGCAAGGGCCGACTTGCTGCTTTGAATATGGTATCACTTCCACGCCTGGAGCTCCTGGCATGCACCATCACGGTGTGGCTTATACGCTATGTGCAAAAGGTCCTTTTTTCCCCAAAAGGTCACTGTTGTCTTTTAGACGGACTCGCTTGTGGGACTAAACTGGATAAAGAGTTCAGTGACCAAGTTGGAACTATTTGTAGCACACCGTGTCACCAAATACCAGCTGTATACCAGGTCTTCCCAATGTTTTCACTGTAGCAGCGAAGAAAATCCTGCCGATGTCATCACTCGAGGACTATCACTTTCGTATCTTACCAAATCGTCCAAGTGGTGGCATGACCCAAGCTGGCTGTGTGACAAAACAAGGTCTTACGAAGGTATAGACGTCAGCGAATCTAACGAAAAATACTGTTCACCGAACCGCAGCAACCGAAGAATGATCGAAGATTCTTCGCAGAAATTGCATCCGTTTGTTCATCCGCCAATAATGTTCTCCATGGTGTCGTGCCCCTGGAAAACTACAGCCCTTTAAAAAGACTGCTAAGAGCAACTGCATGGATCTAGCGTTTCAGCCGCCGTGCAAGATGCTTCCCATCAGCGTCTGGTCCTCGGACACCAGAAGAATTATTTTAAGCTGAGCATTATTGGTTGCATATAATGCAGGAAGACTCGTTCTCAATCGAGGTACAAGTGCTTTAGAATCATCTGCCATTACCTTCAACATTCCCTGTACTTCGTTTGTGCCCGTTTATGAATGAGGACGGCCTACTTCGCGTCGGTGGGTGACTGCAAGAGCTGCACGCTGAACAGAACATTCGTCACCCCATGTTACTATCAAGCAACCATAAGCTCACTAGCTTGCTTGTTTCGGCAGCACATATGCGCATGATCCACTGTGGTGCTGAAGCAATCATCACTAAACTTTGAGAGCGTTTATGGTTATTGGGGGGCGTCAAACCGTGAAGAGAATCATTTTTCAATGTAGAATGTGTAAACGCTGGAAAAATACTGTGGAGACAGCACCTATGGCCCAACTTCCTCGCAAAAGAATTACGGAAACCAGCCCCTTCATGGTCGTTGGGTTTGATTACTGCGGGCTGCTGTACGCGAAGTCAGCAAGCGGTCTAAGAAGCACTTACATACTTTTGTTTTCGTGAACCATCACACGCGTCATTCACCTTGAGCTAACACCAGACATGACCACCGCCTCAGCTTTGCTCGCCTTTCATCGTGTCGTCGCACGCCGCGGTGTACCCTCAGTTGTGTACTCTGACAACGCCCAGATGTTTCGGAGTTCTTCTAGATGGTTTGCACCTGCACTAACTGCTCTTCGCGAGTACGCCACGGAGATCAGGATACAATAAAAGTTTACCGCAGAACGCGCTTCATGGTGGGGTGGATGGTGGGAGCGCCTCATTCGTACGACAAAAACTGCGCTCAATAAGTCACTCGGACGCAGTAGTCTTAACGTGGAATGCCTCACAACGGTGCTGGGTGAGGTTGAAGCTGCAAACAACAGCAGACCCCTCACCTATCTTGGAAGTGAGCCTATATAACGAGCTACAGCCCTTAACTCTATAGTATTTCTGGCTTGGTAAACACAGTACATCATTGCCGCAACAGTGCTCATCAGAGCCTCACGTATCCGTTGATCTTCAACGAAAGGCTCGTCATCGCCAGCGTCTAACAGCGGAACTTTGGAAGCGATCAAAACGAGCATACCTGCTATTGCTGAGGTCGGCACACAATCGCTCGACATGCCCAACAACAAAGCTGCGAGTTGGTGATGTAGTGCTTTTTCAAGACAATACTGCACCAGCGACGTCATGGAAAATGGGCAGAGAGCTTGAGCTATTGCGTGGGAGAGATAACATTGTGCGTGCTTGCTCCATCGTCTCGCCAACGGTTCTGTTGTGAATCGCCCTGTGCAAAAGATTTGCGTGATCGAAGCCTCCGATTCACCTTGCCCCGCCCCGGATGATGTTGAAAAAATGAACCGTAATGGAGCAACTAGAACGCGCGACACCGGGAGGGAAGAAGAGAAAGCCGAGTACAGAGAGCTCGCGAGGGACGGCAAAAGAGATAGTTCGCCATGACCGCAGAATAAATTCGCGTTTTCTCTTACAGTTTGGGAGCCAGTCGTTTCGTGACACATTCTATAACCAGTCTACCGTCAGGGCGGAAAACTATAAAAGATGCCCTTACAAGAAGAACATGAACTCGGAAACGAAGTTGTTATTACAGTTTCCAAGAAGAGAAACTGTTCGATCTTTGAACAGTGCAGTTTGATAAAAAATTTAGTTGAACGAACAGTTGCTGCATGTCCAGATGGTGCCTCTCACAATATTTACTT
This sequence comes from Rhipicephalus microplus, assembly GCF_013339725.1. Classification (NCBI taxonomy): domain Eukaryota; kingdom Metazoa; phylum Arthropoda; class Arachnida; order Ixodida; family Ixodidae; genus Rhipicephalus; species Rhipicephalus microplus. The sequence goes on from NC_051171.1 coordinate 137,949,658, forward strand.
CAAAATAAATTTTGAATTTCTGTCCCTGATATACAAAAAAATTGGCCCTGTATCTACATGTTACACGCAAAGTGAGCTCCTGAGGGACCTCTCCCACTTGCTTGAGGTAGAGTCGGGAGGAGTTGCTCTACACTCCCAGAGCATGTGTGCGAGTGTGGCACACATGCTCTTTGATAGAAAATTTGATAGAAAATTTATCTGAAAGAACAGTTCCAGATGGTGCCTCTCACGATAAATACTTCTGAATAAATTCTTAGTTTTTGCCCATGATATAAAAAATTGGCCCAAGCCTGCAGATACACAGCAAATGTTGTCGAAAGACAATATCCTTGCGTCTGGAGAGAGCGAACAAAACGCCCCGCCGTGTGGTCTAGTGGCCGTGGTGGTCTAGTACTCGGCTACTGACCCGCAGTCGCGGGATGGAATCCCGACTGCGGCGCCTGCATTTTAGATAGAGGCGAAAATGTTGTAGGCCCGTGTGCTCAGATTTGGGTGCACGTGAAAGAACCCCAGGTGGTCGAATTTACGGAGCCCTCCACTACGGCGTCTCTCATATACATATGGTGGTTTTGGGAGACGTTAAACCTCACATATCAATCAGAGTGAAAAAAAAAACGTGTATTTGATGTTCTGCGCAAAAAAAATTGGTGAATGGTATTCTGGAGGCGCTGCGTTAGAGTGCCTCGAGCGTGCAGCGGAGGCGGACGAGCGCATCAAATATAGTGGGTCAAAGGCCGACACCACCGTAAACACGGAGACGCGCGCATATGAAGGCTCCCTAGTATTAGCAAAGCTTTGGAAACGCTTGCCTTTTCGTACAAGCGCTGCATGGTCAGCGTAGTGTGATAAATGCTACGCTGCTTAGAATTACTTATGTATGGCTTTTCTAGTAAAAGACACACATACAGAAGAATATTGACGTGTTGTTATGCTGCCTAAGATATGCGCAATGATTGCTTTTTAATTGACAATCACGCAAGTATGAACGCAGAATCTTGAGCAATATTGGCGGGTGCTGTGGATGGGGTCAGTCGTTTGGGATATCATCTGGTGCTTTTTAGGGTACCATTAAGGAAAGACAAACAGACAAATGTACAGGCAGATGGACATTTTTGCGTCAAAGGTCTCTATGAAAGACTATCGTCTTTGATTTGATTGATTGATATGTGGGGTTTAACGTCCCAAAACCACCTCATGATTATGAGAGACGCCGTAGTGGAGCGCTCCGAAAATTTTGACCACCTGGGTAAGGCATATACCCAGATCTGAGCACACGGGCCTACAAAATTTCCGCTTCCATCGGAAATGCAGCCGCCGCAGCCGGGATTCGAGCCCGCGACCTGCGGGTGAGCAGCCGAGTATCTTAGCCACTAGACCACCACGATGGGGCAGATTATCGTCTTTAAAACATCAAAATGCGGCTATCTTTAGCATATGCAAAAATCATTTCCACAGATTTCAGTGATGAATGAATGTGTCGGAGGGCTCGCTAAAAATATTTCGACTCACCTATACTTTCGCTTGTGTAGCTGCAGCTTCCCTCGCACCACTTGTGATAAATTGTTTCGAATATTTACATTTATTTACCTTAAAGACCCCAGAGGCGCATTAAATAAAAGGTGGTTTTATATAAACTAATATGAGAATATTTGTTTACGAGTAAATCTTGTAATTTCTTTAATGAAGGCAGGTGAGGTAATGATGTAACTGATGTCATGTGGAAGGCCTTTCCCGTCTTTGGCTGTGCGATGGAAAAATGATGACGAGCAAATGACAGGTACCCGGTCATTGCGGCTTAGAAGTAAATGAAATCGCCGACTCTCTAGCACGGGCAGCATTGGAAGGGCCAGTACTATCAGTCCTTCCCGAAGTGGCCACTATAACGGCGAAAAGATACAGAAAGCTTGCGCTCAGTGCAGATGCTATGGAAGCAATATTGTCAACACCAGAATTTACTCACTTAAGATTTCCATGGCAAATTTATTGGTGTCTTACAAGACAGTTGGAAACCATAATAACCAGATTTCGATGTCGTGTCCCCCCGTTAAATTTTTATTCACATAGGGCTGGTCTGGCGATATCACCACAATGCAACTTTTGTTCAGAATTTGAAACAATAGAGCACTATTTTTTATCATGTCGCCGATACAAATTGCTCAGGAAAACATTCTTAGTCCTCCCATTCGCTAGCTTTGGGCTGAATTTCACTATAGAAAACATACTTTCATTCGGTGCTTACGATCTGGGCTTCAGCCACGAGTACGTTTTCTACGCAGTTTGCAAGTACCTTATTGAAAGCAAAAGAATTAAGGTTATAATTGCGTGAATATTATTCGTGCAAACAAAATTCCAACGAACACAAGAGCATTGTTTAACCATGCTGATTCTTAATCAAGGTAATGAATAATTGTCTTATCTGAACGAGTGACAAGCAACTATTGCACTCCTTTCATTCTGCCTAGGGTGTCTTTCCTTTTTTCTTTCTTTATTCTGGTGGGTGGTTTCAATATTGGAAAAAAAATCTTACTTAATTAAGTCATTGATTCTTGGCCGATCCCCCTGAGTGGGTACGAGCCATGTCTGTGGAATCATCATCATCATCATCATTATCATAATAATAATAATAATAATAATAATAATCATCATCATCATCAGAACGCGCACTTGGGCGAGCAACATTATAAGAATGGCCTGTGCGCAGTGAAACGCGCAGAGGAGAAGTACATGGTGCTTGGCGAAGTAAATTGTTATTGAATTTATGATATGTAACATCACGATAAGACGGCGATGTACCAGTGCATCCATGCGGGAATCTGTTTTTAATGGCGAAACATTGAAATCAAATGACAATGATGAATGTATACGGCGCGATTTAGTAGCATTAGTTGTAGCCCGCTTAGTAGCATTAGTAGTCCCTCTACTATTGGACCAAATATTGACACGACAATGCTGCAACATCAACAAAGTTGCTTCAACGTTGTGGCAACAATGCGTACTACCAGGAAGCTTTCGAGCTTAAGTGCATGTCGATGAAAGAAGTGCTGCAGCGACCAAGAAGCATTGCGAACAGGTAAGTATTGCTCTGTGAGTGAAGCGAGGGCGTAAACATCGGTTCGTTTACCGGGAACTGAAAGTCGCTGTAGCGGCACACAATTATGACGGGTGCGAGAGTGAGGGTATAACTATATCCGAACAGAAGTTCACTCTTCGTGATCTGCCAATGCTCACCTCTCTTGCATCAGCAATAGCTAGCAAGAACACTAAATAGAATGTCCCAGCGTGCCAACACAATTCTTCTTATGACATGGAAGCTGCATATTTCTATGTCCTGGTGGATCGCCTAAGTGGGCAAAATGACTCGGGCACCCGGAATAAGGTGAGTGTACATCAGTTTACGTGTGAAGAGCCTCCGCAATCGCCCCTCGCCATCGCTGATGTTTATTTGACAAGTGTCCCGATGCGGGGTGCTGGCACGTCTAACCAATCCTTGAGCACCTTTGTCTCGTGACGTAGAGCTAGCGCTAGAGCTGTTATCAGCAGTTAACCTTAAAACTCGCTATGATACAAATGCGGGTCATCCCCTTGAAAGAACAACAGCGGTGATTGGAGGAGCGCCAACGTGTGAATAAGTGCGGATGGGGGTGGTAGCGACGGAAAGGGGCTGCCACAAAACGTGCTCTCGCAGTGCTGCTGATGTTATAGCACCACGGCGTGGCTGGCTTCAACCTTCACAGTAGGAGAAATATTCTAGAGCTGTAATCAATAAATGTTCACTTCACTTAAGTGAGGCTCCATTACAGCGTTAGCCATTAAGCCGATAACGCTGTTGTTCCTATCAAGATCCGCCACTTCCGGTACACACTTCACCCACTTGCTTTTCAAACACTTAAAAAAATGTTTTCATCTCGAACACGTGAAAGCTGTGGCCAGGGTCACTTATGCAAACTATATACACACACACAAATAAAGTAAGCATGACTTGCCCTAAACTGCGTTAGACTATGTGACAGCAGAGCTGTTGGATGCTTTGCTGGTCCTGGCTTGTTTAGGCTTTGACCCTATTTGCTGTCTGTTTCTGCTCTCTCGATATAGTATAGTATAGTTTATGCTTGCCTTCTTTTTCGTCTTTATACGCATTTGCCCCGCCGCAGTGGTCTAGTGATTAAGGTACTCGGCTGCTGAACCGCAGGTCGCGGGACTGAATCCCAGCTGCGGCGGCTACATTTTCTATGGCGGCGAAAATGCTGTAGGCCCTTGTGGTCAGATTTGAGTGAACGTAACGAACCTCTGGTGGTTGGAATTTCAGGAGCCCTCCACTGCGGCATCTCTCATAATCATTAGGTAGTTTTGGGACGTTAAATCCCACATATAAACGAAATTTTATTCATATTTCTTTCTTTCTCTATTTGTATCTTTCTCTTTCGCGCTTTTTCTTCCCTTTTCTCTCTCCACTTCTAGCTTCCCATTTCTTTTTAGCTTTCTTTGATTCTCCGTATTTCGCTTTCCTTCTTTCTTCCGCTTTCTTTATCTCTGGCTTTTTCTTTTTGTGCAATGGTTTTTTCACACTTCTTCTTTTTCCTCCTCCTCACTCTGAATTTCTTTTCACGCCTCTCTGCTATATTATACTTTACAATGCTGTGATATGCCCTACTATTGCGCTTGGCCAGGTCAGCGGTGACGAAGCTCGCAATAGGATTGTGGTCACGTGGAATCGACTATCTCCTTGCCAGAAATTTCTTTTTGACTGAGAATTCCTCCCTTTTTTATCTCTCTCCAGAATAATTCTATCGCCCATTGGTGGAGGCACTTTTGGCTTAAGCCATCCCGGCTGTGGCGGCGTATTTTCCGTGAAAGCGTGTGCTCAGATTTGTGTGCAGGTTAAAGAACCGTCCACAACGGAGTCTCTCATAATCATGTGATGGTTTTGAGAACTTATGCCAACATGTTATTATTAGTATTATTATTAATATTTTATATTATTATTATTATTATTATTATTATTATTATCATTATTATTATTATTATTATTATTATTATTATTATTAATTTTATTGTTGTTCTTGTTATAATTTTAGCTTAAGCGTCTTTCTTTCAATTTTCTATAATGCAGCAGTGCGCAGGAATACACTGAAAGGTGACGAGATGACTATTTTTTGAAGCAATGTGAGGAAGCTCTGCAATTCCTATAACTGATTGAAAGAAAGAAAGAGTAAGAAAGAGACAAATATAAAAAGTAAGAATAAAGAAATACAAAAAAATAAGCAAGCGCAACCTCCTATATACTGTATTGAGGGAAAAGAAAGAGATAGGAAAGAGGTTAAGAGCCTAAACAAGCCAGGACCAGCAAACTACTAGCGTGGTTTTCGGATGCAATCAATAGATTGCAAAGGTGGTTCGGCATCGTAGAACAGCGTTCATGATCGAGATCGCTCGGCATAAATCAAGCATACAGCAACTACCTGATAACAACAAGCTCTGCGGCTCTTGAAGTAGTTTTTTGGCTTACCTTGAACCATCGAGTGGTAGACAATGGAGGAATGACGAAGGCTGCGGTGGATGTACAATGCGTGGCAGATTTATCGTTTCATACGGACACTGTACAGCCGTGTGTAGTACAAACATTATTTAAAGTGTTCGAGGCTGATACATGAAGCGAGGTTCATTGTAGTTCCCTGAATAAGACGAACATGCAGTTATGGCAGAACTCACAGAGGTGTTCCAGGAACGCTCGAGAAAGAAGAGCTTGATGGTGAAATATTCTCAAGTACTTGAACTCCCATGCATTTTAGGGCATACCTTACAAAGGTTACTTGAACTGAGAAGAAATACGGTACCTTGAAACTGCTCGGGGTCAGGTTGCTTCTAGGAGCGCGAAACAGGCATCCTATGGTATCTCATGGTGCTAATTACCTGAATGCTTGATTTCTTTTCATTGAGAAATCTATTTTTATGAGATTGAATATGTTGGTTTCTAACTACAAACGTCGCTTTATACAAAAGGAAGTAGTGGTCTGGGTCAACAATACAGTCAGCACGTGGTTCGAAATCTCAGTTCATTGTTGGAACAGCGCCTGTCTAATTCAATGCGCATTACCAGTTAGGCGCTAACGAAACGGGCGCACCTTCCTCTCTTCCCCATATACTCGTCGCGCAGCTCCATATAGATGACTAGCCGGCTGCTGCAGTGATGGGAGACAAAACCTTTTTTTTTTCTTCAAAATTCGTCGCAGATCACCGATAAGCATCTCTTGCTATCACAGGACCGATGTGAGCATGCTAAATACTCCTACTAACACTCTTTGTTATAAGTACGTTTTCCCACCTTAGCACGCCAGTTGCTTCACTAAATGTAACGTCTACGTTCTAACGTGAGGGCTGGCTGTAGGCCCATCTATTAACTACTGTTTATGCACCAGTGTCGTGAAGTGCGTGATAAGCCCGTGATATGCAAACTACTCAATATACTCGGAGACCTCACTTCACATGATAACAATTTGCTCAAGGCATTCAATCATACTCTAGGCGATCAGTAGCCGACTGCTTCGCACGACATCGATTGCCTCAGGGAGTGCCAGTGGGATCTGTCGGAATTATTTGCATTTTCAAAGCCTCTTTTAGAGGATCGTGTTGTAAATAATAATGAGTCTCGTGTCCTATAACCACTGTATAATTGAGAGAGACGCCGTTGTAGAGGACTCCGGAAATTCGGACCATCCGATGTTCTTGGAGGTGCGCTGACATCGCGCAGTACACAGAACCTCTAGCATTGCGCCTATAATGTGACTGCCACGGCCAGGATCTCAGGGGTTGTTGATAGTTGAACGGAATAACCAACCTGTGTGTTGTGCCGAGGTTCATATGTCCACGTTGTTGCTTGTTGTTGTTGCGTCGTAGATCTTTCACTCTAATACAATAGCGAAAAATGTATGATGTATATCCTGCCTATTTAAAAGCATAATAATAAATACGCAACAGCAAACTATGCATAAAATTGTATACGTGCGTTAAATTTTCAAGCACCATTTTAGAGAGCAGCTTCAAAACAGCCGCAGCACATTTGCGATTGGCAATGTGAAAAGGCATTTTGCCAGAACCACCGAGTTTGAACGAAAGCTACATCTACATTCTGGAAGGAACAGTCAAAATTTGAAAGCCTACTAAATCTTTGGCGAAGGCCCAAACATATGCCAAACGAAACATGAAGGAATGAACAGATTACACTCATTCTATAGCAACACGAATAGTACAAATTAAAACCGAAAAAAGGGCACACGCCGCTGATCTTCTTTCCATTCAAGATGTAAAGGTAGGAGGTAAAGAATGCAAAGACAGCACTGGTTTCTAGTGTCTCGAGCTTAGAGCTACAGATTTAAAAAATGCTGGAGACACAGGATAATCCCGGTGATAATGAGCCGTGTATACAGCCAGCCTCTATAGCGCCATGGCCTCTCTAGGTGCTCTATCCGTACTCTTGGAAACAAGCATATATATTTCAGAAAAGTGGGCAGAATCACATTGAGAAGATTCCTTTTCAGACCCTCGTATTTCCGTGGTAAGCTTGTGTTTGTTTTCCCACGGAATTAAGTGCAGCATAATAAGGCTTCTTCCTTATTACCGGGAGTAAGATCCGAGACTTCGTCTTTCTCGGCCACTGCCTTGAAGTGGCACGTATCGTTGGTTCCGTGTAGATGGCGTATATACGAATAATGCATAGATATAGAGGAGAATGTCTTGGAGGTTGTTACATTGACACAGAGATGGTTCGTGCCAAGGACACAGCTGAGAGCCGCTTTGATCGTCTCATCTTGCACAATAAAAGAGAATCATCTGGAGGGGATTTCTTGTTTGTTAAAAACAACTATTCTGGCTAAAAGACAGCCATGCTAAAGAATGCACAAGGTATTACAAAAATTGTTTCATTGGGTACAGCTAGTGAACAATAACAATTTGCTATCCTTTTCTCGACTAAGTTGTTAGTTTTTTTATTTATTCACGCGGTGGTTTTCTCGCGAACTAAAGTATGAAGGGTTCGTTTCGTGTAAGTTTAGAAAGTTATGCGGCATACTTTATAAGTTGAACTATCTGGCTTCATTCATTACTGTGTTTCGGTTTTGATTCAAATGAAAGAACAAACGGTTATCAATTTCGCGAGCAGATTTAAAATAATTAGTTTAAAAAGTTAAAGTATTGAATTGCAACTTCTGAGTATTTGCCGATTGTAATTTCGTGAGAAACTAACTTCAAACCACGTGAAGCTAACCGGAGATGAAAGTGCGGAGATTAGACAAATCTGTGTACTGCACACCGTTTTCATGCTATCAGAAGCGCCGTGCGTTGCAGCTCCCATAGGCACTAGCGCCAGAGTTCATTGTAGTGTATATTTAGCAAACTCTATGGTTTGCTCCACTCCATCGCGTGCTGCTGCACACTTGTCTAAGGAAAATTGGTTCAACAAGTGTGACTTTCTGACTGGTACGCTTCACACGAAGGCCACATGGCACATTTTGCGGCACCTCATAGACCCAGCAGCTACTAGGGGTGCGACTCGCCGAACTCTGAACACAGTGGTACACAGCTTCCAAAGCACGAATGACGGCCTCCTGTGTGCCTTTGCATCTAAATACGTTAATACAGCAGTAGACCCCACCCCAATACCAGCTTACCATGGACCTGATATCTTAAGCCTGTCTAAAGAGCCGCTCTCACTTGAAGAAATCAAGGCAGCCATTCACTGTATGCGGAAAGGCACGGCGCCAGGTGCTGACCAAGTGTCAACAAATCTCCAAGCCCATCTCAATGACGACATGACCCAACTTCTCACAGATCAAATCAATAGGCACTCTATCATCAGAATGGAAGACGGCAGACCTCATATTCTTACTCAAGCCAGGCAAATCCTTACGTCATGCGCACGCAAAGTCATGAAGAAAGCCGTACAGCTGCACTGAACAGAATATTTAAGGGAACAGCACATCTTTCCTGACAACATGTTTGGTTTTCGACAGCATCTTTCGGCTCAAGACGCTCTTTTATAGCTTAAGCATGAGATAATCGACCTATCCACCCCAGCTGCTCGACGACAGGAAAGCTCCATCATAGCTATAGATTTTTAAAAAGCGTTTGATAACGTAAGGTCCCACACCATCATGAGAAACTTGATTGAAATTGGCTGTGGACCAAGAATATATGCAAACGTCAAAGCTTTCTTAAAGGACGAACGGCCACATTACACATAGGTGATATATCTTCGCAACCTATCACCATGGGTAACCACGGCACCCCTCAAGGTGTAGTGATATCCCCACTCTTATTTAATATTGCTCTCCTTAAACTACCGCATGCCTTGGAACAAGTTCCGGGGATCCACCACGCCCTGTACGCAGATGATGTCACCATGTGGTATTAGTGATCACTACAACTGTTTGAGGGCAACCTCCAAAAAAAAAAAAACAGCCTCGACAGTCCAGTCCATCGGTAACGCCGCGGGCCTTGAGTTCTCACCCTCCAAGTCAGAAGTGCTCGTTGGCCGGCACAGATATTCGAAAACCACACCTCTCAAAATCAAGATAGCAGACACTTACGCTGAGTAAGTCTGAAACATCAGAATCCTAGGAGCATATTTAAACAACAAGGGGAACAACGCAATTACACTACAGAAACATAGAAGCAGGTGCCTCCAAATCTCACGCATGATTAGCAGGATTGCCAACAAGCACAGAGAACTGAAGGAACACAACCTCCTGCGCCTCTTTCAAGCTTTTGTGGTCAGCCTGGTAACACACAGCTATTCGTACCTCCAAATAACCAGGACATATGAAAAAAATATCGACACAATACTGCGCAATACACTTAAAAAGGCACTGAACCTCCCTCAACAAACATCCACAGAACGACTCCAACAAATGGGAATTCACCACACCGCAGCAGACGTATTCAAAGCTCACATAAAAAATCGAATGATAAGACCAGCTCCTTCTAAAACACGCATGACGGTGCTTGCTAAATTGAACATCACACCACCGACGCATGTCAGGAACAAAAACACAGGCTGCCGGAGGCTTGGCGGAAATGCAGCATTGTCTGGCCTCTTCCTTGGAATATGAACCCCACATTCCATGCAGACAGGCGCCAAGCCAGAGCCAAAGCCCATGGTAAATACTCCGACGACGAGAGCACCTTTTTCGTGGACCCCGCCCGGTCACATACAGGAATATACACGGTAGCAGTATAGGGATATGCGTCCACTGCATATCTACTATACAGGATGATGTCACAAGCTTGGAGGAGGTCGCTATTGCCCTCGCGCTCAGAAAACCAGCGTCCACCTTCGGCCTTACGGACTCATTGGCAGCCTATCGTAACTACCTTAAAGGCAAAACCAGTCCTCTAGCATGCAGAATACTTTCATAAGCAGCAGACGGCCATCTTGAGGTGGACTGGAAACAAGTTATATGGATGCGTGGCCACTGTGGAGTCAGGGGCAACGAGCTAGCTCATGCCTCCTGCTGAGCTCTCTTACTCCGAGACTCTAACTTCAGTGCAGGGACTCAAGCCGTTCCAGATCAGACAACCCTTCTGACCACATACTCTGAACTATAGGAAAACCAATGGCTTGCTCGGAGAATATATCGCCCATCGCATCCTCAACTCAGTAAAGCTACACATGTAGTCTGGCGCCGCTTACAAACGTAATTCTATCCCAACCCATGCGTACTTTCCAAAATCGATCCTGACAAGTACCCCTCATTCACATGTAGGATATGCAATACTAATCTAGCTACACTCTATCATATAGCATGGGAGTGCCAGAGAAACATATCTAGAACAGATGTCTTTAAGCAATTCGGTAGAGATGGGTGGGAGGTGGCCCTGTCCTGCCTGGGCTGGGGGGTCCAGGAAGCCCCAGTGGCCCACGCAAGGACCGGGGTGCAAGCCAATGGGGTCCCGGGCTAGGGACTCCACACATTGCTAATTAGATGTAATAAAGTTTTTCATCATCATCATTTGACGCGTGCTCTAGTTTGATAGGAGACCAGCAGAGGGTCGTGCCTATATATAACGCTCGCCTTCTACAGCAGCGTGCCAACGCTACCTGCCGCAAGGCAGCGAGTTTCGAACGCGTTCGCGCTGCATTGAAGGAGGTGGTAATCAAGTCAAGGAACATTTCTGAATACGGGTGCTAGACCATTGGCTCTGCATTTCACCACTCCTAATTAAGGGAAACCCCGCCGCGGTGGTCTAGTGGCTAAGGTACTCGGCTGCTGACCCGCAGGTCGCGGGTTCAAATCCCGGCTGCAGCGGCTGCATTTCCGATGGAGGCGGAAATGTCGTAGGCCCGTGTGCTCAGACTTGGGTGTACGTTAAAGAACCCCAGGTGGTCAAAATTTTCTGAGTCCTCCACTACGGCGTCTCTCATAATCATATGGTGGTTTTGGGACGTTAAACCCTACAAATCAATCAATCAATGAAGGGAAAATGCCGCCCACACCTCAACACCATATACGCCTTATTAACAATAAAATAAGATTGTATATACTGTACACACATGTTTTCCCGCATTTACATGCTCGAGGGGGCAATGTACGGGGGATGAACGGTTACTCAAATAGAAATTCCCTGGGCTTCGCCAACTCATCATCATCATTCATTTCATGGATATGCAGGGATTTTTTTTCAGCCTCGTATTGACCTCATGACCGTAGTGGGTATCAGTAACAACAACAGCAATGGCTTTAATATTAATTTTCAAGTGCACACTATTTCCTCGTATCAGTAATACTAAAATATTTCAGGAAGACATACAGATTATCTGTATTCCCTTGGGTTAGATTGTCGGTTTTTTCGATGATCCCCGAAAGTGGGTGTGAGGCAATCACGTATGATTTGCACTTCAACTTCGGACGACAGTGAACTCGGAAGCGAGACCTATGCTTAGTGATGCCGAGTTTCGTGTTGCTCGTAACGATCGCCGGACTCTACTCAGCGGCTACGACTAAAGGCGTTCCTCTCCTGGAAAGCGTGAGGTAACGATCGAGTTTTAAAAAAAAATTGCCCAAACGAGTCATGAACGTGCGACACACGTGTCGTGTGGATCCCTCCGTCGTACTGGTCAATTTATATCACTTAATATATCTCAAACCCCAAAGTTCTCATATTGTTTATAGTCTGCGTGGCTTACTAGTTAACAGGGCAAACGTTGAATACCTAGGTGAAAGTAAGTACCACTATTTTGTTTTCTTTTCTGAATTAACAAGCGAGCGAAGATCCGGATGGTTACCTTACTCGCGTCAAAACAAAAAGACTCCTTCCCACCTTCAACTAGTAGCGTTTGCGCGAGCAAGTGAGTTGCAAAGTGACTACTTTGCTAAAGGCGTTCTCTGCGCCTTCATTGACACTATTGCAGGCAAGAATTTGTGAAGCAATCATATGTGCAAGAAGAGGATGCCAGGTCATTCAGTGAGTGGGTGGGGCCCAATAGCAATGCGAGAAGACGTAAATATTGTGCGGTGACTGGTGTAAGTCGCACGCAGGTGTGAACATCGGTAACCTTGAGTCACTCCTTGATTGATCGCCAGTCACAAATAGTCGGGCTAACGAAGATAGTAGCTGGTGCGATTGACTTTAAATGTATTACCGCGTAATGGCACCAATTTTCGGGAAGGCTTTCAGGGCCTGCTATTTTGCCTTTTCAGCTTCTTCTTGCTATAACGAATGGACCTAGATTACGATATCACTCATTCATTAAAGTGTTGAATAAGCACTGGTTTACCTAAGTGGTCGTTTAACTTTTTTCATACTGCTCCTTCAAGAGGGCGGACTTGGTTCTGTTTTAATGGGATGAAATGCTTTGCACTGAAGCACTTCGCTTTTTTTCATATGGTTTTCTTTGGTCGCAGTTATGACGGGAACTTTCGATGTCGCCATTGCCTTGCTGTTACTTATGTTTAAAAGTTAAACATTTTTATGCAAACTCTCATTGACGTAAACTGAAGTAAACCAGAGGAATGTACACATACACATTCCATTTAACCACTGACGTTTTGAATGAACATGAAAATAACACAAAAAAGGAGTGTCCATTATTCGACATCTCTAATCACTTATTCAACATCGCTAAGGAAAAGTTCAAATCAGAACGTAGTTTCGGTGCACGTAAAAACAATAAGAATTTACTTTCGTTTGTGGTGGTCACGTTAACCACGACCTATTTTCGGTGCACGTAAAAAACAATAGTCAGAATTCACTTTCCTTTGTGGTGGTCACGTTAACCAAACCTATTTTAGGTGAACGTAAAAAACAATAGTGAGAATTTACTTTCGTTTGTGGTGGTCACGTTAACCACAACCTATTTTCGTTGCACGTAAAAAACAATAGTCAGAATTTACTTTCGTTTGTGGTGGTCAGCGACTGTAGTTGCACGTGAACACTCACTGGAGCCTTTGAAACCTAGTGGTGTGGGTTCTAGCCCAGTTGTGCGTCTGGACTGTGCGTATTTTATCTCGCACGAGCCAAGGCTTCACTATTTGAAACACTAGGTCAGCTTCTTCAAAATCTTGCTTCACTCTCCCGAGATTCTTTCGTGGTCGAGTGTATAGGAGGAGAATCTTCCTTGTTGCTGCGCCTGTCTGCAAGGTTTGTATATTGATCTTTTCTCGGCGCCGGGACCGGGAGGTTCACGCAGGGGCCAACTTTGTGTGTGTGTTGTTGTACGGTTCTACTGGCCCACTCACGGGAACGGTAACGCATTCGTACTGTCTGGTGACGTCTATTCAGGTGGAAAGTCACTTGACATACAATTGATAAACGAAGTTCATTTGAAAGCACACAGTCATAATACGCACCGTGCGCGGTTCGCAATGTAGGTGTGTATGAAAGAGCGTGATGCGGAGTGGAGAAGGATGACGGTAAGTTGGGCCAGTTGGTTAGAATCCATCGTGAACTTACTTACAGCGCCATACCAGAAAAAATACAGGACATGGAAGGAGCAAAAGAGAAAGAAAAGATGGCGCTGCTCCTTCCCTGTCCTGTATTTTTTCTGGTGTTGCGCTGTAAGTAAGTTCACGATGGAGAATGATGAACCAACAATTTGCGCAGCTTTGCCGCGCCATGCTTTCACCTTGTGTTAAAGGGAACCGCGAAAATGGCGTGGGATGTCATTGTAACCATTGACGCGTGAGTACTTAAGCAGCAGAGCAGCATGTACGTTTACCGTGAAGCAGAAAAGAAAGAAAGAAAGAAAAAAAAGAAAACATGTCCGGCAGAAAAGCTTCAGCGAAAAAAACAATGTTTTTTTTTTTTTGCAGGCCCGAAAGAGAGGCTGAAGTTGATGAGCCAACAACTCCGTATGGAGACACGATTCCATTACAGGAGGAGGACGAGACCGAGCCGTCAACCTCACCCAATGTGATCAATGGTGGGTGTGACACCACACCTGTGTTATTCTTTGTGACTACGCACCGTTAAGTGAAGCCGCATTACATGAGCTTAGAAAGCATGTGCTACGGCACTTCTTTTCAAGTATGAAATCCTTTAGCACCCTTGGTCGGTACCCTTCAAATGACCTCCATCCAAACGCCAGCGTAGTCATACGGGCAAAACGAAGTCATCCAACCCCTAAGACGAAAAAATCCAGGCATCGCAATGACAAAAAATGATACATCCGACCAAAATTAAAGAAAAGAAAACAAAGAAATGAAGACAATACGGTATATTATTCGAGTTGTAACTTCTACAACGGTGAATTTTTATGTACTTTTGCATTAGAGGTATAATTTTACACAAGCTGCAATCCTAGTTAGCGTCATATTTTTATTGGCAGCATACTTAGCGCTGCTATATGAGAAAAAGAAACGCCCCTGGTGGACAGCACATGGGCGATAGACACCGCATAGACAGCGCCTAGACACCATGGTAGATAGCGCGGGGTCGCGTCCACAACAACCGATGCACGATCGCGCGCACTACTGTGACGTTCTGGGTACTATAGTCCCCTTCACCTGGGGTGGCCGTTGCGGATTCTGTCGCCTAGCCACTGCACATCCCTCCTCCTCACCCTCTCCTCAATCTCGCCTTCTTTCATACCCCTCTGCGCTCTGCATTCGATCTCTTTGTCTTCGTTCGCTCCGCGGTTACGACGACTGTGACGCCACTCAACATAAGAACGGCAGCCTCCCCGCACGACGAAGCTTCGCTGAGCTGCTTAAAAAACAAAAGAATTTTCGGTGACGCTGCAAATACACTGCCATTTCTCATACGCTCACAGGATCAGTACCCTTCAGAAGGGTTGTCCCGTGCAACCAGAGGTCGGACTGCGACGATGTCCTGGTCTGCCTGCCGTCTAAAATATGTGGCTGCCCGGAACTCACGCCTGTGCTCTTGCAGGAATCGGATGGCATCGTCTGCGCGTCGGGTGCGTGTGGAGTCTATTCGCCTGTAGTAGCATGATTACCGTGTTATGGCTGAAGCTTCAGATGTGTTGTCAAAAACGAATAATGACCGTCGGCGATGTTGGAGTCAGCAAGAAGTTATGTAAATGCCCATCACATCTTCATGAAACCGTCATGCGACGTTATGATGATGTGCCAGGTTACTAAACTTTAAGTCGTTGTGATGTTTCGCGATGTCGTCATTATACGACATGGTGGCTTGGTAAAATCTTTGCTGTGAGGCAGTACTGTGAAACGGTGTGAGGGGCAGAAACTAGTAATATCTCCTATACTGGAGACAGAAAAACCGCACTAGGGCTTGTTGCATAAAACCTTCAGGGTGATAGGGGTAATGGAGGATCAGTACAATGTACTGCGCAGAACAAGCTAGGGAAAAAGAAGGAGATGAAGAAGGTGAATTTGGCTTTGGCCTCATCTTAGGCATAAAGGACCATGTAACTTCATTAATTAATCTAAAAATATGGGTAGAGTAGTCAATTCCAAGCTTGTGACAGAGGTTGGCACGACTGTGGGGTGACTTACTGACTTTACGTATGAAAATACGCCTACGAAAAAAACAAAACAAGCGCACATCACGCACTCTGTGAGAACGCGCCTGGTTCATGTGTTTCCTTGGTATTCAAGTTGCGTTTCAACTGCTCTTCGGGTTTTCTGAAAAAGGAAAAGAAAAAAAACATGGACGCATTGATTTGCAGCTCGACGGTTGAGCGAATCCTGTTTGAGCGATGCCGAGTGCATGCACGGCAACGAGCACGCACGATGCCTGGATTCCTCATGCAGCTGCCAGTCACGCTTCTACGTCTCCACGGACGGATCGCTCTGTTTACCCGGTAATTGAAGGAGCAACCTTTCACTGCTGATGTGACCGTGCTCCTGCTCGAGCAAAAAACAATGTTTTCGAGAATCAGCGCAACTCCTTAAAAAACCGAGAGAACCGAGACGCCAACAGAGTAAATAGGGGGGCACTAAGCTTAGAAATCTGAGATAGAAGTTTAGCGTCGTTTAATAGTTAGACAACTAGTTTAAAAAACTCAGAGTTGCTTAGGCAGAGGAAGCGCTAAACATTAACCTACGAGTTAGAACTGTAAAACCGTTCAGCGTCGTTTAATAGTTATGCACTAGTTTAAAAGCTTAGGCAAATGCTTAACTAGAGGCAGTGGTAAATGTTAGACGGTGTTAGAGTTGGAACTCTAACAGCATCCTCGAGTACGGACTATTTGTTGCTTTCTTAATATTGTTCTCTCTCTTTGAGCTACCCTAATTCTCGAGAACGTTGTGAAGACCAACTTACCCTAATTTCTGCCGTTTCGTATTCGACTGTCACACCCCAAGGTTTGGCTTCCACACCACACGTTAATGCGCCTGAGGTGGTGCTTCTCATTCAAGCTCCGAGAATGTCAATAACATGCAACCTTTCAGGATTATCTTCTCTTATTGCAGTGTTTTTTAATTGTAGACACCTGTGAGCATGTTCTGATGCATGCGGATGTTGCGGTTTTCTACTTACATTGATATACGAACGAACCAGAAAAGGTTCCGCGTCATGCTTAATAGACAGTTATAGTGTAGCGGGATTGTAGTCATAGCGAAGTTGCAGGAATAGCGGGATAGAAATGCGCATGCGCAGCACTCTAAATGACCCATAGCGTGTACCACACGCACACTCTATTTCAGTTTCAGGGTTACCGTGTTTGCGTGGTCTACGTAGCATACGTAAAACATGGCGGTGCTTTTGGACGCCCACTTCGAAATTCATTAAGTTACCTTTTTTTCGTAGCAATTGGCTGGGCGAAACGAATTCCCTCGCTTTCAGGTAGCTTCGACGACCGAGTATCATAGATAATTTAACCTAGTTTTTGAGATCACTTCGCATTTCGAACGTCCCTAGCACTAACTAGAAAATCGGTGTAAACAAATCTGCAGCACAAATATTCGTGCTTTTGGGTTGTGGTTTCAGTTTATTCACCTTTCTTATTCTGCCACGGTCGGGGATATAGGCGAGGATTCCCAGTTCCTTTTTTTACACTTTTTTCATGGATTCAATCCTCCGCCAGATGACGCCATCGTTTTATATTAGGCACGTTCTATACACCGTGAGCACGTTAATGCTGCCCCGCTAAACTGCAACATGCTGTTCGCAGCCTACGTTTGCGTTAGGCAGCTTGGGCTAGTTGGTATGACGTGGCGATAGTTATAGTGTGAGAACGGAACGACGGCACACTTCGGCAGTACGTTTGCGGCATGGTAACGCTGTTCCTTTAATCTCCGCTTTCACGCTAACGCTAAACTATAACTAATACAAAAACAAGCGTACATAATGCATTGTTTTTCTAGATTTGTTATAAAAACCGCAATTATCTTCCATTTAGCGATGTTATATATGTTTATTTTGTGTGGCACGATATTGTTGAATTCATCGTTGAAATATTACTTCACTTAACTGCTAGAATCTCGGATCTATAAGCTCCACATGATATAATGTGTAGTTGCTTTACTTTCACTACTGCAGAATTCGTCGCATGGAGTCCGCTGCGAACCGCGGTAGCGACAGCCGTATTGCTAATACTGGCGTTTATTGTCCTTGGAGCACTTGGATACCAAAGGTGAGCTTGCTGAAGCAACCAGAACACAGCTCCGCGGCTACTTCTTGCATGCTCAGCCTTGCCATCGAATCGAAGCGTTAAAAAAGGGTACAATTCCATGATATTTAAGCATATCTCCTCACCTATACTCAAAGGTTCCGTATGGAACTCTACATAAGGGTTAAGCGACATAAAAAAAGCGCTATCAAAAGTAATAGCTAATATATGGCTGAGTCAGCATCTTGGATGGCATTCTTGAAGCGCACAGAGTCGCGGATCACTGCCGCGTCTTCCGGAAGGCCATTCTAGTCTCGGCTGGTGTTCAAGAAGAATGACTGCAGAAATGATGTGTTATGAGCACGTGGCGGAATCACAGCATTCGAATGAATTGTGTGATGACCTCGATGGACTGGTTGGATGAGTTTGTGGTCACGTGTGGCTGAATAAAAAATGCCGCCATATCCACGAAGTGAATGATGATGAGTGGGCGAAGCTCTGGAGGAAAACCTGGTAAACCATGAATCTTCCGTACATTTTGCCTACTCGATTTTATTAATTTCCCCCTAGCGTACGTCGCCGCACTAAATCGAACGATTGCCCTCCACCAATGACACGTGCCATATGTGACATCTTTCCTATTTTATAACATCTCGCATCTTTCATCATCAACTACCAGTACCGCCGTCTAGTTTATAACATCTTGCATCTTTTCATCATCAGCTACAAGTCCCGCCATCTAGTGAGCACTGAAAGAACTAAACGAGAGGTGGCTACATGCAGGAGACGGTGCCGCCATCTAGTGAACACTGCAAGAACTAAACGAGAGGAGGCGACATACAGGAGACGGTACCGCCATCTAGTGGACACTGCAAGAACTAAACTAGAGGTGGCTACATACAGGCTACAGGGGACGCACAGCCCACGCCCTAAGAAGCTTCGCCCCTAAAAAATGGCAGCATATCCACGGAGTGAATAATGGGGAGTGGGGCGAAGCATTCGTCCGTCCATTCGTTCTTGCTTCCGTCCGTTCCCGCGCACGTCTGTGTAACCGCCCATGCGTCCATCCACCCGTCCGTGCGTGCGTCTGTTCGTGCGTCCGTCCCTGCGTTCGTCCATGCATCCGCGCCTGCGCCCATTCATGCGTCCATCCATGCATCTGTCTGTGTGTCCGTTCGTCCATCTATTCAGCACTCCAAGTACCACCATCTCGCATCTTTTCATCATATATTCTCCATATAGAAGCACCACCATCCAGCGGACATTTCAAGGACTAAACGGGAGGTGGCACATGCGCACTTTCTTACGGCTTGCGCTTCAGGTTTACTTCCCACCTTTAACCACCTCGAGTTCATGGCATATACTAGTTCACTGTATTCATGGCTATGCGGCACAACGCTCGCTAAACCTTTCTAAAACCAAGGAGGTTACACCCAGCGAGTATAACATAGCAACCCTTTCTTGTCAGATCGTGCTCAATGTACATGCCAATAGCTGCTAATGGGGTTCGCAGCGTGCGCGTTACCTAAAGGCCGAATGCTCCTGTCTCTCATTCCCCCTTAGCAGCCATTAACATGTGCATTGAGCACTATCTTTTATTGTTCAACAACGCACAGAAGAAATCTCTCATCGGAACCACCTTGGAGGTCAAAATCGTAAGGACCGCTATTTCGGGTATGTGCCACTGGTGGTTACGTACTACGAGGGACGCACAAGCCACGCCATAAGGAGCTTCGCCCCTAAAATGGGAAGTAGATACGAAGCGCAAGCCGTAAGAAAGTAAAAGCCGAATTCTCCGCCTCTCATTTCCCATTAGCAGCCATTGGCATGTACATTGAGCACTATCTGACTGAAAAAGTTTGCTACGTCATACTCGCTGGGCGTAACCTCCTTGGTTTTCGAAAGGTTTAGCGAGCGTTCGGCCGCAGTGCCATGAATACATTGAACTAGTATATACCATAAACTCGAGGTGGTTAAAGGTGGGAAGTGGACGCGAAGCGCAAGCCGTAAGAAAGTGTGCGTGTGCCACCTCTCGTTTAGTCCTTGGAATGTCCACTGATGGCGGTGCTTCTATATGGGAAATATATGATGAAAAGATGCGAGATGGTGGTACTGGGAGTGTTGAATAGATGGACGAACGGACACATAGACAGATGCATGGATGGACGCATGAACGGACGCTTGGGCGGCTGTATGGACGAACGTAGGGACTGACGCACGAACAGACGCACTACAGACGGGCTGATGGACGCATGGACGGTCACACTGACGGACGCATAGACGAACGGAAGCAAGAACGAATGGATGGACGAATTCTTCGCCCCACTCTCCATCATTCACTCCGTGGATATGCTGCCATTTTTTTTTTAGGTTGGAGATGCGGGAGTAACGAAAGTATTCTGATGTAATAAATCTGGCTACTTGGTTCTAAACACACTTCAAAATTATAGTATGATTAGTTTGGTGATGGTCAAAGCCGGTGGATGCATATTGAAGTTCAGTTTGGACGATGGTGGTATAAGCGAGACGATTATTGGAAGGTAATGGCGAAAGCTATACGGCGTATGTAATAAAGAGCACGGTTAGGGGAGTGAGCTATGTGAGTTATGAGGTCACCCTATATTAGGTCACTCAAAAGATGGACACCTAGGGACTTGATTGAGATGGTAGTAGCTATATGGCAGTTGTTATGGTGTACGTACCAACGCGTAGTCTCTGCGATAATGAAAAAAAAAACTAGCCACATTTTATTCGTATTCAGTGGCATCAACCAAGTGCTACACCACTGTTGAATGCGTAAAAGGTCATGCTGTAAGGAAGGAATATCGGTTGAGTTATGTAACGAGTCGTAAAGGACACAGTCGTCAGTAAAAAGGCGTATGTTAGACTTCAAGAGAAAGTGCATTGTCCTTATATATATCAAGAATAACAGAAACCCGAGAATGGTACCCTGGGGCACCCCAGACAGGACTGGGGAGAGGTTGCAGGAAAAGTAATTAACGTGCACAAATCGTTTCTGGTTCGTTAGGAATTCTTTATTCCAGTTGAAAACATGCTAGTGAATGCTTAGTAAAAGACGAGAGAGGGGCATCTTATCAAAGGCTTTTTTGAAGTCTAGAAGCAGTGTACCGACTGGGATGCTACGATCTATGTGATTTATGTCTCTACGGCCTTGTAGGTTTACATGACAACATTCATAAATCCTAGGTACGTTTATATGAAACCGTAGATAGGCTTATGAGAAGTACAGTATTCATTTAAAACTTCACTTTCGACGTTTACCATACTAAAACAATATTTTTCACCGAGGTGTTTTCAAGGCTTCATAGTGTTTGATTACATAATACATCTACTTGCACAAATCAACAGCTCAGTCTTATCCTGTCAGAAGACGTATGTATTCTGCATGGTCATTATGTATGCGCCATGACGTCTTGCTTTCAAATATTGCCGTCGTCTTCAATAAAAATGAACCTTGCCACACTTCCTAACGCAAGTGATTCTGCCTAGCAGGAGGCGGGGTTCAGTGTCACTGTCCCATCTCATTGTTGAAGATTCTCATGCCTACGTTCCCACTTGTGTGTGGTTCATCGTGAACTGCATACACCGTATTGTCGATCTTTTGACATATTGGACTGTCTATCAGCGCCTGATAAATTTAGGGGAAGTTCTTAGCGCCATTAGGTAAGAGCGTAGACTCAGCAACGCTTATCCTTTCAATTGCTGTTTCGCTCAACATTTGGGAACACGCGTCCAAGTGAGAACCACACGTAGTAACTACAAACCATGCTGTGCATCGCAGGCTGCACAGGCCCAGGAGTGATGAGGCACAGCGTCCACTGCAGCCATGGTCGTCACCAAAAAGCACCGGCTGCTCCAGCCGCGTGACTAATGATTTCGACAGCATTCTCGACAAGCCCGACGATCGCATTAAGTTGCCCTGGCGCTGGCTTCGTTCTTTCGTATCCAGTGTCACGTGGAGACTGGAAGCAGTCCGGCGTCGTTGTCGATGGCCTTTGTCTGACAGAAGTCCAGCATGGGGAAACGTGCCGGAGCAAACTCCAGGATCTCGGGTTGCAACCCAGACTGAGTCTTGTGACCAATCGGGCAGCGCTGTCCAACCCGTGCTTTCCAACATTACCAACGGCACGTCGACGCATTTCAAGTCAGGCTTTGGCATCGCAACGCTAACTTCTAGCAGCACAGCTTCACCTGCAGTAGGCGTTA
This sequence comes from Rhipicephalus microplus, assembly GCF_013339725.1. Classification (NCBI taxonomy): domain Eukaryota; kingdom Metazoa; phylum Arthropoda; class Arachnida; order Ixodida; family Ixodidae; genus Rhipicephalus; species Rhipicephalus microplus. Next base: position 137,971,910 of record NC_051171.1, read on the forward strand.
CTGCCTATCCGGAAGAAAGGGGAAAACGAAGAGGACCCGTACCAAACCCTAGAACAAGGGTATCGACTTTGTCGACGAGCACGCTTATGCCCTGTAATCGCGCATACTGGCGTGGTAACTACAGCTCGTGTTCGGCGTCATCTGTGGTCGTGAAGGCTAAGTATGGACGTCCCCGTGTTTTTGGGGGAAGAGCACGTTCAACGTGTGTAGACCAATCGAAGAAAGAAGCACCGACCGACAAGGACGGACTGCAGGGGTCGAAACAAGCACGCCAGAATTTGTCAAGTTCACGGAAAGCGAGCTTCGAGGTGGAGTTCTCAGGATGTTGCGTTCCGAGGAACTCGCTAAGCCAACGTCGACGCTGCGTGTTCGGCCAGTCGTGTCGGATGGTGACGAGCACGTCGAGACGATCCTTCAGGAGAGCTGTCCACGGGCTTCTCCCTTAATACAGGCAGAGTCATCCTCGTCTTGCTGCGGCGGTCACAGCTGTCCCAACTTACATTTCTACGGGCCCACCGTCGAGTCGTGGAGTCAACACGTGGGATGTAGCTGCGGGTCCTGCATGAAGTTGCCAACCGGCGAACGTGATGTCCGAAAGGACCTCAAGTTAGGTTCCACCAACAGTCAGCCGACGTGGCCTTATGATCGCGTCGTCTGCAAGGGCCCAGACCGCAAAGCGAGGACGTGTGAAGCGTTTGCTGTCTATGGCAAGGAATCGCTACCCAAGGAAATAAGGAAACTTCTCGTTTCTCCCCTTCTGCGTCGGGAGCCACAAAACGTCTCGATGACTGGAAACCTGCAGGTCAGCATGTCGGGAATCCTCCCGTAGCAGATATCTTCACAACGAAGCCTTGGCCCTGAACGCGACGTCCAATGGAGTGCTGTCCACAGCTACGAGGAGATTTCCATCCCCGGCACGCTCTCTGGCGCCAACGCTACCTTCACCGAAGCGCCTCTGTGGCAAGCCCGAAAGTAGCAGCGAGTCGTCACGTTCACCGGGGCATACAAATCTAAGGATGCCTTTCGAGTTCTGTGCATGCCAGCATTCCACCTCTAAGCCGCAGGCTGCTCAAGTCGCACCATTTAGTCGCAGTTCGCAGCGCCTTAACTATGAGCATGAGTTCGAGGTTCGAAGTGCCGCTCTGAATGTAAGCGACGGTTCTACCATGTCGTCGTGGGCCACACGTTGAGCCCCCATGAACGTTGTTCTTGCGCGGAGACGATTTTCTCGGCTGATGCAGGTAGACATATTAGATGATGGCGAAAAGCTAAGCCTTACATCAATGTGTACTCGAGCACTAATATTTTCGATAGGACAGATGGGGCAAGTATGAATGTTTTATGAGGATTGCTTCGATCAAGGGCCATGATGCGCTGAACTCATGATGTAGTGCTAATTGGTCTTTCCTGCAAACGTACCGTAGAATAAAAACTTGTGAATCGAAATACCTAGTTTCTGGCATTTAAAGGACCCCGATGCACCCTGAGTTAAAAGACGAAAAAGGGCATCTCCCTCTTTTTCATTACCCTCCTCACCACTTACAGCTTCATAAAACACGTTGACAGCATCAGCGCTAAGTGTTCAGATTATCAGCATTTCACGCTTTTCACACTACAGCAGCTTGTGATTACTCCGACAGAGCACACATCGACCAACGATTCTTGCTCCATGAGCTGCAAGAAAACTTTAGTAGACCGAACATGCAATATGCACAGTTATGGCGCGTGCTGCAAAGCGAACACGTCAACAATTTAAGCGGCTGCTGGCGCGCCATTCTGGATTGTTAGCACCTCTACCGACAATACCCCATCAGATTTTCATGTGGTTGGGAGTGTCTACAAAATTTGGCCATTACCCACCCCCACAGTTAGAAACCACTGCATCATTGTACACCTGAAACTATGTGCCTATATATATGAAAACAGCAGCCATACTACGATCATCCTTCACCTGCGCTCATGTAGTATTGCGTTATTGCAGTGTTCTGTCCACCACGCCCCTATATCTTTTTTTATGCGCATAGTATAGTTGTGGTGCTGTGCCCCTATATAGTTCACATCTTCTCACCTTTAGAGGGTGTTTTAGCTAAAAACCACCAAATAATGAAAGAAGTTATACTTGAGCACTACCCGTCTTAAATTGGCGCAGAATGTTTCTGAGCCATATAGAGGATGTAAAAATATATTTCCAGTCCATCAAGCTTGGCAGTTCACAAATATAACTTAATAAACATTGAAACAGTGACTCTAGAAAAAAAAAACTTAAGTACTAAACTTTCAGTGCTTAAACAGAAATAATGGCATTTTCAATCGGCGGTAAGACAGCTGCACTTCCTAATTCTCTCCAGCCTTGGATTAAAGTTCGCAAAATGAAAACGTTATCGCATCACTGCCACCTAACGTGCTGTGGGCTTAGTGTCTTCAATTATAGGTTCTAGGAATCATCAAAGACTATTCATAGAAGAAGGTCGTTTGAACAGGCTATCGCTGAATATTGTTGACGTTAAGCGATGGCAAGATGGCACCGATAAAGAAAAAACATGAACGAAAAAGCGACCGCCACGTGATAATGTAGTACGAAACCACAGGCAGAATTTGACGCAGCACCGTAATTTTTTTTTCTTTTCAGCGATAAGCGAGCAGCGAAACGTCGGTTTCAAACTTGAGGCAAGCAAGCAATTCGTGATTGATCTTCTCGTTAGTTTGATGAACCATTATTTGGTTTGGCTTACAAAAACAGTGCGAAGGGCAGTCTAGTGAGCATCGAACATATAGATCATTTAATCTATAGGTAGCCCTCCACTACGGCGTCTATCATAATCATATGGTCGTTTTGAGACGTTAAACCCCACCTATATCAGGTGGTATAAATTGGCAGGTACGTGGTGCTCTAAAAAAAACTGAGCACTCGAGGGTGCCAAAAACTGTCGAAGGCACCTTGAAAATCTAACGACATCAACGCCGTGGATGTTTTCAAGACCCCGAGTAGAAGCGTTTCTTTCAGGTGCACCGCACTTCTCCTGTAACGTACTTCTCCTGTATACCTGAATTGATGTATTTGAGCATGCGTGCCCGTTATTTCGCAAGAAGTAGTGCAGTAGTGCAGGCGACAGTTCAAGAGCCGTTCCAAGGTCTTGCCGCACACTAGACGCAAATGGGCCTATACTACGTCGTGTGCTCGGGAGGTCAGCCATGCGTCGGGATGAAAATGACCGTGCCCCGGCGCCAGCAGCGTGGGAAATAGCCAACAGCGAGCGCTGCGCTAAATACAAGTACCAGGAACCACGCATAGAGCTTAAATAGGCCCTTCATGAGGATTGATGATTCGGTTGATATGTGGGGTTGAACGTCCCAAAACCACCATTATATTACGACAGACACTGAAGTGGAGGGCTCCGGCAACCACCTGGGGTTCTTTAACGTGCACCAATATCTGAACACACAGGCCTACAGCATTTTCGCCTCCATCGCAAATATAGCCGCCGCCATCGAAATTCGATTCCACGACCTGCGGGTCAGAAGCGTCCGAACTACTTGCGCAATTGTGAAGAAATCGCAGCATTTGTTTTATATTATAAGTATTCTTTTAAATGCGAAGAATTTCTTAGTGAATTTCGGCGACATTGAGTCTATCTATCTATCTATCTATCTATCTATCTATCTATCTATCTATCTATCTATCTATCTATCTATCTATCTATCTATCTATCTATCTATCTATCTATCTATCTATCTATCTATCTATCTATCTATCTATCTATCTATCTATCTGTCTGTATGTCTGTCTGTCTGTCTGTCTGTCTGTCTGTCTGTCTGTCCCTCCGTCCATCCATCCATGTGTCTATCTATCTATCTATCTATCTATCTATCTATCTATCTATCTATCTATCTATCTATCTATCTATCTATCTATCTATCTATCTATCTATCTATCTATCTATCTATCTATCTATCTATCTATCTATCTATCTATCTATCTATCTATCTATCTAACCATTTGTCCGCATATACGACTTTTAGCTCTCCTGGCCGTTTCGATAATGGTATCAATACCGAAATTGGTATGGCGTAACATGACTGTATGAAGATCATATTTGTCTAGTCATAACATGAAAATAATGACAAGTATGTCATGAATGTCAAAACTTACTTTTCTTGGTGCAGAAGCTCTCAAAGTGGTATTGTTTACATGGCATGTCGTAAAGCTGGAATGGAAATACATGATGGCATGGGAAACACAAGGGCCCGACCCTAACATGAAAATCACGACATGCGTGTCATGTAACAACATGACAACATACCACACTGATAATGCGCTCGCGGCCCTTTCGCTAGCTTCATATATACCAAATTTTGTATTACGGGACGTGAATGAATGACGAAGGTATGATACTGGTGGAAACACGATATACATGACATGCGTGTCATGTAACAACATGATTACATCCTACGCTCATGATGCGCTCGCAGCTGTTTCGCTGGCTTCACAAGTACCAAACTCGGTATTACGTGACGTGAACGGACGACATAGGTAAATGACACATCCAAACATGATAATCACGACATGCGTGTCATGTAACAACATGACTACATGTCACACTGATGATGCTCTCGCGGCACTTTCGCTAGCTTCATATATGCCAAATTTGGTATCACGTGACGCCAATGGATGAAGAAGGTATGTGACTGGTGCGAACATGATAATCATGCAATGCGTGTCATGTGAGAACATGACTACATGCCACAGTCAAGGCCCCAATACATTTCGACGTGACGCGGTGCGCGTGCTCGCCGGCGTTCATTTCGTCGCGTCGCGCCGGCGTTGCCACGTCAGGTGCCGGTCTTTCCATATACTCGCAGGCGCGCGCCGCGCTGCGTTGCTTCGACGCATGCGCGTTTGAGCGCATCCGGCGTCCCTCCGTCACGAAAAGATTGAGACGCAGTGTAATCTGAATAACGCATCGGTGCGAAATGCAGCTTGTCACATTTTGCGCCGGTTGCCGTCGGGCTGCGCCAACAGACGCTAGTCGCACCTGGTGTCACAATATAAATTGCTCGCGTTTTGCTAACGTAGCGTCACTGTACCTAGCGTGCGCACGCGTCAACGCTATATTGGAGTATATTGGGCCCTTCATGATGCGCTCGTGGCCGTTTTGCTAGCTCCACATATACCAAATTTGGTGCTACGTGACGTCACTGGATGACGAAATATACGACTGGTGCAAAAATGATAATCCTGACACATGTGTCATATAAGAACATGACAACATACTACGCTCATGGCTTGCTCAGGGCCGTTTTGCTAGCTCTGCATATAATAAACTTGGGAACACGTGACGTGAATAGATGACGAAGGTAAACGCAACATCCAAATATGATAATGACCACACAGATATCATGTACGGCATCATTTACCTCCACATCGTAACGTTGTGCTGATCTTAGAGTGACATATGGACATTTCTCATTCGTGTTTCGCATATAATCGATTTCCGCTGTGCGTGAGATCTGCGAATTTTTCTCTTCATTTCGCTATTGTACTCCATATTGTTCAAGTTATCTTCAAAATTTTAAACCATGGGTTGCTCGCCAATCCTGCGAAGTAAGTGTGTGCCTTAAGGTAAGAGGAAAAAAAGACAAACATGAATGAATTGCCTGGTGTGGGTTTGAACCTCATCTGAAAAAATTATCATCATGAACATCATCAGAATTTGTTAAGAAGTTCTTCGCAGACTCACAGTTTCTAAACAGAAACCAGTTTAATTCAAAACAAGAGGAAAAAATAGAAGAGTAACAACAAATAGCGCGCGTGACAACTGCCTCCATCGGGGTCACCACCTTCTCGCAGCATGTTGCCAGTCTAGCATTTCGATTCCGCCAACACATTTACCTCTCTTTTACTACACTCACGAAGTTTCTATCGTAAACCGTCTTTCATTTGCTGTTCTTCTCATCTACCAAGGTGAAAGCCCTGAGTGACTCATGAGACAGAGAGCTTGAATAACTTGGCGTTCGATACACCCTAAGCCGATAATGAGCAAAGTTAGAGCAACTGCTGTTTTTAGTCTTTCAATACCAACATCTATTTTCATCTCCACGAAGTGATTGATGATTGTGGGGTCGGACCAGTTTCGGTTGTGATTTCATTCTCAGGAATTCCACCCTGAGGGGGGCGCTCCACAGTTGTGTAATATAGTGAACCTACATGACCGACCGTTTATGTAGGATCCCCAGTATAAAGTAAATCCCTTGGGTGCATTAGTATAATAAAAGTAACGCCGACTCCTCTCTCCTCCTCCTGTCCCGGCGTTCTCTCTTTCTTCTTTCGACCATCGTTTCACTTATACGCACTGCTGTGTAAGTCGCAGTATTTCTATGTAAGTCGCAGCATCCTTGATTACACTTAAGTGCTCACGGCCTGTTTTCAGGTTCTGATCGCATATTTCGTCAAAGTACAAGCCTATGTTTTTTTTTAAATAACGTGAATAACTGCACAAACGTTCAGCATGAGCATGTGTGCGAAAAAAGAAAACTGAGCTAGAAAACGTGCTAGAAGACCATGCTTTTGTGAACCGCGCACATTAAAAAAACGTTATAAGCTGTCGCAAGGTAAGTCGCGCAGTGCGAAAGGTAATCGTAGCTGTTGTGATCATACACGGCTAGCTAAAGCTCGATGTGTACACTTCTGAATAAAAACGCATGATCAGAAAACTTGAATAATAAATATGCACTGGCTTGAATACGAAATGTGGTCGCGATGACGGGGTGCGGAGAATTTCCATATCCCCTTTCGCGCATCAGTTTCACATAATTAATGCAGCATAAAGCCGCAACGCTGTACTAAGGATTTTTCCTGTTGCGTTAATGTGCGCTCCCTGATAGCTTCCAGCTACATTCATGGGGAAGTCACCCATCAGGACGAGCGGACACAATTCGAATAAAACATGTGGGCACGAGATTTCATGCAATGTCTCAAAGCACGTTCCTATAGACTGCGTGGGCGTTTCGTGGAGCCCGTGTTTATAAGGATTACGTTAGTACAGTTCAAACACTTTTAAGCCTTCTTAAACTGTACTAACTCTACCATCAACTTTCGATCAGGACAAGTGAATATCGTTTCAATAACCTAAGCCTGTGCACACAATCGCATGCAATGTCTTCTGGAAACTTTTCCTCGCGTTACGAAAAAAACGTACTCTCTTTAGGCTAGTCCTGTGTGGAGATATGCCAATGTTTATGAGGATTATGTTAGCATAGAAAGTTTAATGCGCATTATGCAGGCTTAACCGATATACAGTCGACTTCAAACATTGAGGATGAACGAATGTCGTTCGAATGAATCTATGATCTGTTCATACAATTCAACGCACCCTGCATACACCGCATTTATTCTTACTAGCGACGTATTCCCTATACACACAGGTACTGAGTGGAATTACGGCAGTGTTTATGGGGATTACGCTAGCGATGGTAATGCTGCCCTTAAGCTGGCTGAAAGTGTATTGAGTCTGCGGGAAACCGTCTAGATGAATGGAGAGCGTACAGATGGATCATTTGGTTATTATGAATATAAAGCGTAGGTATACGTAAGCTCGTATACATGGAAGCAGTGAAAAGGAATTAATGGAATAGCAGCATGGTAACTGCTACTGACTGCGGGTACACAATGTCTGCCTGCTCCGTGGGGAGTGGGGAACTAAAAGAAAAACACATTCACACACCTTCATACACTCTCCTGAGTTTCTTAACCAGCGAAACCGGCGTTTAGTAATGCGTTAATCGCAACGGCTAGTACTAGGTTTAGGTGTTACCTGGTTACACACCGGGGTAGCACGTTTCAGCTTATACCAGGCTATAGGGATTTCGGTTGGTTGTTCCCTAATGTCCTGGCGCAACCCCCACGCATCATCGGCCATAAAATGGGCATTACCCAATTTAAGAATTGAAATTGTTTTATCAGCCAAGAACGTTTTGTTACGGATGTCCTAAAATAAATAAATAAAAGTCGGATTCAAATAGATAATATAAATAAATAAATTGAATAAGTAAATGTTCAGAACGCTGAGAGGACAGCTTTTTTTTCGCCTTGCGCTCACTCTCTCGTGCCTGCTTGACCTTTGATTCTTGGCTATTACCCACTTCGAGGAATCGGCCATGATACTGAGGGTAATATAGTAGAAGAAATTTGCGATTTAGGTGAAAGAAAGAAAGCAATCGGTATCATCTATAGATTTATAGAAATATTGAAGAATGATTATATTATGTATTCGCACCTGTCCTCTACTTTTGTTGAACTGGTGTGGAGTAGCGAGGCTAGGCTTGCAAAATTTTTGTGGCCCATATCATAGAGTTTCCCATATTATTTGCCGGAGCGAACTCTGGTGTTGTGGTCGTTCAGCCACCGTGCGAATGATAGGTAGTGCGCAAGTTTGCTTAGTATTCGTGCTTGCGGGCTTTGAACGCACCTTTGGCTTTGTTTATTTTTGTGTGTGGGTTTTGTTTCGAATAAGAGAACGGACCGTTGCGAACGTCGTGGGCCTATATGAATCAGTGATCATAAGAAAAAAAGTCAAGGTGTGTAACTTCTGAACCTTTGCTGAATTTTGTCTTGGGGCAAAGTGGATTCAGGTCCCGGGGAGCCAAACACATCCGCGAAAACGAAGTTTAGACGAAGCCTTGTACTGCATATCCACCATTCCTTTGCTGGCTTACACTCTGTGAGTTGGAGCTCCCATTGACACTAGCGTCGGTGTTCCCTCTAGTGTATATGTAAAAAATATGATACATGCGACAAGAAGCTTTTCCTTACATAAAAATTTGCAAAAAAAAAAACACCATCTCCCGCGAAAGGAAACCATGAGTAGGTGCAAATCAGCCGGGAGACGGTGAACGGCACCGACAGAAACTCGTTTACGTCACCTTAAGCAAAATCTCTATTTGACTAACGCGGCCGGTGACTAACGCTGCCAGCGACCATGACTGCTAAACAGTCGAACCCTCAACGCACACGGCAGAGACATCGAAGGTAATCCTGTGATGAGACCAACGCAGACGCGCTCTGGCTCACCGAAACGTTGCTACCTTAGCCTCCGACTAGGGACAGTGAATGGGGAGCATAGTAAGAGAGGAGAGAGAGGAGAGTGGACGCATGCGCAATGGGAGTGGGTGGGGGGGGAGGGGGTGGACGCGTGAGAGAAAGATGGACACAGCCCCGAGCAAAAGGTGATTCGCATCGAAAAAAAGAGTAGGTGGAGATAGGAAGCAGGGAAGAACAAATAAATACCCAGATTACCGGAAACATGGCAAAAACAAACAAAAAATGCACAGTTCACGTATGCACGCTGTCCATTTATGCGCACGCTTACCTATGTTTTTTTTTTTGTCAATGAATCGTACCCGCTTTTCAGCAACAACCTCTAATGTGTGACTAGTCTAATGATAAATAAACAACTAACTAAATAAATAATTATAGATGACAAGCAAGAATTCAAGAATAAATGCTTTACAAAGCAGAGGTTTAGACAATTTTATGCATAAGAGCAAACATATTTGCTTATGATCATCTGCGTGCCATTTTTCGAGCGAATGTTTTGATGCAGTCTTAGCTACACAGGTGTAGACTTAGAAAAGTTTTTCTTGGGTGAGTTGGGGCATATTTACAAAAAAAGAGGAAAAAGTGCGCTACCTGACACATACGTAAGACCACACAGACACACAGGCACAGACGTTTACGTACGTACGTAAACGCCCAATTTTACGTTTGCGCAGACAACTAGACGATAACGATGCATTTAATTCCTATTTATTTGAGATAATATTCAACTTCGACTGCGGCAAAGCTATTATAAAGGTAGGTTTCTGGCGTGTATGGTATTCCCGCATACGCTAAAGTGTACAAAAAATAGCGGATGGCCGGGCGTTGGTGTCGACAACTTGTGACGCGTTTTACAACCACTGTTGGACCCACGCTTGCTGTGGCCTAGGGTTATCGAGTAGTAAAATATTAAAATGGCCCCTTATTTGGAATTATGGCGCTGCAAGATATTAACACCAGCAGTGAAACAGAATACCTCATGCTTCTGCAATGACATATTTTTGTGATTGACTGGTTTATCTCGTCTCCGTCCGTTGGCGCCGCTTGTCTGGACTCTGATGCCTGCGGCTACGGCAAACCAGCTCAGACAGAGTGGTTGGAAAGAGCGTTCAAATTTTGATTTAACCAACCACTTCATAAACAAGGTCGTGATCTAGACTTGGCAGGTGCTGTTTCCGCGAAGAGGATCTCGCGAGTACCAAGAAAGACGTCATTTTACGACATCATTTCATGAGCGGAAAACTGCGAGTATGGTTTACTTTTTTTGTGTGAAAGAGAGTCCATGTTCCGTGAAGCCTTGCGCGTGGCATATTTCATCTGGTATTTTGGTAATACGGTAACGTTAAAAGTTTGCGCACCAACGAAAACCCTCCAACGCGACTGCCTACCTTTGGCACAGCGGAGAAGCCACCCAAGCCTACTTGCTGCTCTTATTAAACAGTCCTGACTGGCTCGATTGCCTCTTTATAATAACTGTGGAAATGCGCGATTGTCTACAATGTTTGCGTTGGTGTTGAGGGTGCCAGTTGAGATTACATTGCTTCTTTCACATTTCGCGTTCGTACTCGCAGTTCCCAATTGTCCAAGTTAACTATTTTTTTTTCGCTTGTTTCTGGTTCAGAGCTGTGCTCTCGTAGCAGACATGCAGAGACGCCAGCAGATTAACCAATTGTGAAATTTGAGTTATACGTTGCGGATGCCCGGCAGATGCGTTGAAGCGTTGTAATTCAACGATTCGTATTTTAAGAGCGCGTGCACGTGTTCTGCGGTATTCGCCTGATAAGAGCATATTCGAAAACAAGTAATTGGAGTCGTCTTATTGCTTAAGAACCTTCGCTAGAGGTGGTGGTTATAGATAACACGTAAGCAGTGCTGCATTTCAACACAAAGCATGTCGTGCTGGAGAAAAGTCTGTATAAAGCCACACTGCAGGCAGAGGCAATATTAATAAATTTTGGGCAAACTCTCAATATAGCGCCTTACATCGGCTTAGGGCAAGGCGGGGCGCTGTTGCTTAACGTAAAGCTGTTTTTTAAACCTCAAGAGGTCTTGCAGACCATGCTGCGTCTGCAAATGGCATCTTCTGCCCAACCAAATAGAATGCACGGAAAAAATATGCTGCATATGCAACAAGATCAATGGCAGCTACACACTCAGGTACAGACGCCTCGTCGAGGAAAACCAGACTGCAGGGCTTCGTGGGCGCCTTTCTAGCTTTCTTCGGCAAGAACTGAAGGACTCGTTGCCACAGAAACTTCGTTTCCTGTGTTCGTTATTTATATCAGCTGGATTTTATTTTCTGACGCAATGCACCAGCTAGCCAAACGACAAGTGTTCTTATAGAATATCTGGTATTCTATCTAGAACAAGAAAAACAACATTCTTCTTGCCCGAGTCAACATTGTTCGTCTATTTTGGACATAGTGTTTTACAGGGCTAAAAGTAAGCCATCATAAATAAAAAAAAACTCAATGAAGAAAGAAATAAAAGTACGAATTGTCGGCTGCTTTAAGTCACTGTTTCAGGAGAAGTACTAGAAGTCAACAACGTGTATAAAGAGAAAAAAAAAGCAGATAATGCATCAAGTCTACTTTATTGAGTTTCGGGCATACATGATTCGAACACATAATAACCCCCTACCGAAACTTACGTAGGACCTTTACTCTGAAAATTGTTTCATAGGAGGAATTATCAATCTGTCGTAGAAGCAGACATGCTTGCTGAGTTAACGAGGATTGCACAAGCAGAGCAAAGCTTTTTGTTGGCGGCAGGCATTATTTTATATTAAAGGATGAAAAAGCTTAGCCCATTAACTACGAGAAAAATGACGGAAGCACGCAAAAGCAAAATGCATCCTTCTTGCGTAACATTGAGCTAGGAGAGTTTTTTTTCTGTAAGCGCCCAGTTTTTGGAAGACGCAATCTTTTTGCAAGGGGTATTCATATTGCATCCTAGAAAGACGAATTCGGAAGATGTCTCGTATGTTATCTTTATTTTTAGAACAAGGAGAAGGATTGTAAACTCAGTTACTGGTTTTGCAAGAGAAGCCGAATGAGTGAGTGAATGAGTGAGTGTATTTGTGTGCATGCGTTTTGTTTGTGTGAGAGGAAGTGAAAGGGCGTGAGTCGGTGAGATAACTTTATTAATTATCCCGCAAAGTGGTGCCCTATCTCTGGGCGGTATTGGAGGCAGTAGAAAAAACAACCTGTCTCTCGGCAGCTCACTCGGCTTGCTGGATCGTTCAAATCTGTTACTGGACGTCTGAGATAGGCAGTGCAACTCCCCACCACACCTTTAGTTAAATGGGGGAGTGTGGGGATGACTGAAACGTTATTCCAAGCTATTTTTAATACCGGAGGCACTCAGTTGCGCAATGAAACCGCATTTAAACTGTAAGATTATAAATATACAACTGGAATTTTTCAGAGTTCTTTAGCGCCATGTGCCTATGGGAAAAAATAAAGCGTAGCTTCACTGTCGCGAACGTCAAAGATCAGCAGCACTGGAGTAAGCTGCTCTTAATCGACATAGTTCCCAATTTATCTTGAAGGAAATGACAGTTATCTTTTGAGAAATATCAAAACTTCCGAGAAGTAGAGAGCCAGACATACATGACAAACGTTTGATTTTCTGTTGTTTACTTAACGAAGGCAGATGTACCTCAATAGTGGTATAGTGGTTACGTAGCTGGACTATTCACCCGAGGATTGCGGCATTAAATACCGGCTGTGGCAACCGCATTTCAATGAAGACGAAGTTCTAGAGAAGCATGTACCTAAATTTAGATGCGCGATAACATAAAAGCAAATATAATCCAGGATGCTCTAAATTCTCATTGATCTCTAATACCCCGAATGGCACTGTCATATTGTGATTTTCGGACGTCAATTGCCCCAATGTTTTTCTATAAAAGAAGGAAACACATGTCTAGCTTGACAACTGACCGTGATCTATTTTGGTAAATAATGAAAACAAAAAATTAAAGCAACACACTGGGGCAAACACTTACTATTATTCGCTTTGAGGGGGAGGAGTGGAATGGCTGAAGTCCTGGGTGTATTGAAAGCCTTGAGCTGTGAAAAATCACGTCTGCGTGTCATGTGGGAATATCGCACAAAAGCATCTTTTTTTTTCAACAAAATGATAAGTACAACAAAGGTATGTGAATGGGTCGAGGTTCTGATAACGCAAAAAAAAAAGTTGACATGTGTCTCCGAGTCCTAAGTTTACCTAGCTACTATATCTCGGAAGCCATAATACACGACTACATCCTCTTTAGTCAACTATGGCCTTTCGGCGCGAGTTTTTCCCCTTCACAAGTAACACAATACCGTACCCTGCTCCAGAAGAAGCCCCAGAGACAATGAACTACGCAAGACCACCCTGTTTAAACTGTATTGTAACCTGATTTCTGCCCGTAATTTATTGTTCTTTTGTTTCAGCACGATGTACCTAAAATAACTGTGGCGTCAGTTTCCCATTGTCTTGATATTGAACAACTTTGACTTCCTTTGACACACTTCTAATTAAACGAAGAAGCGTACGAACCGCTACAGATTATACAAAAAAGCCAAAAGAAGCATTCAGATGTGGGCACGTGGTTTGTTTCCCAGCAGTTCAATTAAGTTGGGACGTCAATTTTTGTTGCTTTTGTTGTTTTTTAAGTTCGGAGTTTTAAGTTTTGTTGTTTTTTAAGCTTTTGTTGAATTAAGTTCAGACGTCAAGTTTTGTTGTTTGCGATGTACCGAGCCCCTAACTCACCTGCCCAATTTCTTTCTGGCCTTTGCGAACATATTGCATCCTTTAAAACTACCAATGTGATGCTTATAGGTGATTTTAATCTCCCAGGTATTGATTGGGAGAACTCGTCCTTCTTTGTCGAATCGAACTTGCACGTGAACTACCTACGCAACATCATGCTTCATCATAACTTGCAGCAAGTTGTCAAACAACCGACACGTATTCACGATACGTCCGCAACGATTCTCGATGTTATTTTTGTAAGCCGATCAATCGAAAAATTTTCTGTCTCTGTTTAACCTGGAATTTCGAACCATAAACTCGTGTATTTCACGTTCTCATTGAAATCGTGTGACGTCATTAAAAGTAACAAAATCACTACTAAAGATTATTCTAGAGCCAATGATGAAAGTGTTTTAGATTATCTTGAAATATGTCTTGACAGTTTACAAGGCCGTGATATTACTGCTCTTTGGAACCGTTTTAAAGAAATTATCAATCATTGCCTCAGCAATTTTATACCGAACAAAACTAAACGTACATCTAAAGCTACTCCCTGGATGACAAGAGATATCTTGCAGCCTAAAAGAAGAGTTAAGCGCTTAAGATGGCAGTGTGCTTCGCGTAAAGTTTTTCAACAAATGCAAGATAAGTTAAATCTAAAAGTGAGCCATGCTAAGCGGTGGTACTTCCAGCATACGCTACCAGAGTTTATTCGGTCGGCGCCACAAAAATTTGGGGCTTTCTAAGAAAAGAGAACCAGGAAATTAGCCACACTGTACACGAGGGAATCATCATTAACGAAAGACACAACATTGCGCAATATTTCAATGAATACTTCCACAGCGGAAGGGAAGACGAAGAAGTGTGTTTTGAATAGGAGCTACTTCTGCTAACTCCGGCGTATTTCAGTTGTAAGTTAAGTCTGTTGATCAGTTTTCGCTGCTCCCTTGGAGGGGATGGATGTAGACCACCCCGGGCGCCTGCCGGAACCAGCGGCGTCAGCGGCGGCCGCCTCCAGGAAGCGGATGGGACAAGCGAGTGACAGCGACAGTGAAGTTAGTCATGCTTACTGTCTCAGCAGTGAGGACTTTTCAGATGACGGTTTCCAACCTGTGCTGAGCCGCAAAGCAAAGATGAGGAACATGAGGACATCCTCATCCTCAACTATTCAAACTGTAAGTGAAGCGCCAAAATCGAACACTTACACCATCCTGTTTCTGCCTGCACTTCCTACCGTCAGCATGAAACGCCTTAACAGACAGTCTGTGTCGAGGTCTCTGGAAACGCTCGTGCCAAATGAGATCACGGACATAAGAGTGAACGCCAGAAAGAATATACTAGCTGTGGACGTTTTGCACGCAAGTGCGTTGGGCGTTCTGCGCAGTGTAACTGACTTGGACGGCAACCAGGTGCGCTCTCATGTTCCCTTGGGATGTGATGTAGTAACCGGCGTAATCTATGACATAGATGTGGCTATTTCCAATAATGACTTACAATTTCTTGTCAAGTCAACAACTGATACTCCAATTGTTGATGTCACCCGGCTAGGCAAGTCTCGCTGTGTGAAGATTGCGTTTAAGAGCACATCACTTCCCTCTCATGTGAAGGTGGGGTACTTCAGACATGCTGTGCGGCCTTTCATTCCAAAGCCTCTCCAGTGCCGTAAATGCATGAAACTTGGACATGTGAGCAGCGTCTGTGAGAATTCGGTGGTATACTACCGCTGCGCCGAGCCCCATGAAGCGGATAAGTGCGTTGCATTTGTCAAGAAATGCTCTAATTGCAATGGATTCCATGAAGCCACATCGAAGGACTGCCCGCGGATTCAAAAGGAAATTGCCATTTTGAAGGAGAAGGTGCGCGATCACTCATCTCATCGAGAAGCCGCAGCTAAAGTCAGAAGACGTCGTTCACGTCGACGTCGGTCTTCAAGGACGCCCGCTACCTCCTCGACACGTTTGCCAGATCCCTCATCAGTACCACCTCCTTTGCCTCCCAGACCACATGCCGTGGGAAAGGCTGTAAAGGACAAAGCCAGTCAGCATACCCTAACTGCGACAGAGTGGCCTGCACTTCAAAGGAAAGCAGGATCAAGCAAACCGAAGGAGTTTCATCACGGCCAGTCCGCGATCCCGGTTCGAGATCTTTCCAACCAAGACAGGCAAGTGACTGCAATCGTGCAATCATTAATTGCCACGATTTGCACGTTACTGAGCAGCATACAATCTCCGTCTGCTAAGAGTGCACTGCAAATACTGGATGCACTGAATCCAGTTCTTGCTAACTTCGTATAAGCACAATGGCTCAACAAAATCTCATCTTCTGCACTGAAGTTAAAAGTGCGGCGATTTTTCAGTGGAGTGCCAGAGGCATAAAGTCCCGTATCTCGGATTTTCGCCAATACGTCCGGGCCAATCAATTCCCTATACTTGTCATATGTGAACCAAACGTATCAACGCCTTATAGATTGTCCGGTTATGAAGCTTTTTGTTCAGCCGCTTGCGAAGAACGAAGCAAAGGAATTGTTTACATTCGCACAGATTTGACCTATCTTTCGCACCCAATAAGTTTAAATGACGACAATTAGTACGTGTGTCTTCGTGTAAAGAAGGATGCAGTTTCGTTCACGCATATTGGTGGATATATATCTCCGTCATCGCGATTTGACTGCTACAGATTAAAAGACATCCTAATGAGGACCGATGGGCCTTGGATCATTACCGGTGACTTCAACGCCCATCACATGCTTTGGGGGAGCACTAGGATGAATGCCAGGGGCCGGAACATTGTTACATTCGCTTCCGATTACGACCTTTCCATCATGAACGATGGTACGTATCTGCGGGGTCTCACGTATGGCAGTTTCCTTGACCTGACATTGGTGTCACGGTGCTTCTCTCACAAAGTTAAATAGTTTTGAGATATTGAGACTCATGGGAGTGATCACATACCCACCTACGTGACGATCGATGGTAACATAAAAATTTCTCTTCCGGTGTTGTAATTGGCACTAACTGGTCGATGATTACATCGCGTGTTGAGGACGCTTGCCAAGAAGGCCTCGCCTGCAGCCTTGAAAATACCATAGCGGAAGCTATGCAAGCGTCCAAATGTAAATTACCAATTTCGTCTAAAATAACACAGTTTGACATTGAACTGGGAAGATTACGAGCTATACGAAAGCGTGCTGAACGACGATACAGACGCACAAAATCAATTTACGATCTGAGGGAAGCAAGGCGGCTCCAGAAAAAGATTCAACGACGCATTTACAAGCTGGAGAGCGAACGCTGGAAAACATTCTGCGAATCTCTAGACCCTCATAAACCACTGTCCTATATCTGGAGAACAGTTCGTGGTCTTCGCTCCTCTCCACAACAACGGCACCCTTTTAAAGCTTTGGCACTCCATCATAGAAAAACAGAACTCGAGGTGGCTGAAGAATTTTCCACGAGAGTTGCCGGGAATATTATGAACGAGAGCATTGACGCCGTGATCGTTCCTGAGACGCGATTACCAGAAATGGACGTTCCATTCACCATGGAAGAACTGGAAGGTGCTTTAGTCGCTTCTAAGCGCATGTCATCGCCAGGTCCTGATGGTATTACTTATATTGCGTTGGGACACCTTGGACAAAAAGCCAGAAAAGAACTTTTAACATGCTTCAACAACTCCTGGCTCAGCGGCAGTGTTCCCCGAGAATGGAAAATAAGTCGATTAATACCACTTTTGAAATCGGGAAAATCACCCTTGGACTTGACAGCGTATCGTCCTATTGCCCCCGCAAGCTGCCTCGGAAAAGTGATGGAAAGAATCGTTCTATTTCGTCTCGAGTGGTACTTGGAACGATACACCAAATACCCTTCTTGCATGGCAGGCTTTCGTCGGGGCCGCTCCTCCATCGACTGTGTGCTTGACCTATCGACATTTGTACAACAAGAAAAAAGTCGCAAGCGCATATCAGTGGCACTCTTTCTTGACGTGAAGGGTGCATATGATAATGTAGCTCACGATGCCATCCTCACTTCTCTCGCAGCAATGGGCATAGGTGGACGAATTTTTCATTGGATAAAAGATTATATAACTGGCAGGTGTTTTTTGTGCAAACATATGAGGGTACAACTGCTGAACAATACACCTACTGCGGAGTACCTCAGGGAGGTGTTTTAAGCCCCACATTGTTCAATGTTGCCCTCATTGGTCTGGTGAAGGTTCTGCCAAAGTCGGTGTGCCTATCCATATACGCCGATGATATTTGCCTCTGGGGTGCTGCAGTTACTCGCTCTCAGGTGCGTGCACGAATACAGCGGGCAGCAACCCTCACAACAGCCTACCTTCAGAAACAAGGCCTAACTATATCAACTGTGAAGTGCGCGTTGATGGCGTTTACACGCAAACCAATGACGCCATATCCTGTTTACATCAATGGACAGAGTGCCAAATATGCACGGACGCATCGTTTCCTGTGCATAATAATCGACAGAAGTCTTTCGTGGAGCCCGCATTGTGCGTACTTGAAGAAGAGACTGCTATCTATTGTGCATATAATGAAATTCATGAGCGGGAAAGCATGGGGAACTTCTGTGGCCTCCATGCTACAGCTGTACAGGGCCCTATTTCTGGGTCTATTGCGCTACAGCTTGCCGGTACTGACTAACACTTGCAAATCCAATACTCAGTCATTGGAGAGTTTGCAGGGTCAGGCACTGCGTATCTGCCTAGGACTGCCCCGATGCGCTTCTACTTATGCCACAATCATGCTTGCCAAAGACCATCCGGTCAGGACATATAGAGTTGTGGATTGCCTCAGAGCGCACATTTGACATGCTAGTCGTGTCCCCGACCACCACTTGGTCCTTCTACCCTCCAGAAGACCACGTGCTACGTTTTCAGACGTCATAGCCAAGCACCTAAACAGCATTCCATCTGGATATACGCCAGCTGCGAGAATGGCATGTCCTTTGTGTGCCTCGACCAGCCGCAAGTACGTCTGGAAATTCCGGGAATCAAAAGGAAAAGCAATCTCTCCAGAGTAGCATTGAAGCAAGCAACACTGCTATGATTACATGAGTTGTACTTAGACCGAACGCAGATATACACTGATGGGTCCGTCTCGTCCAGCAGCTCATCAGGTACCGCTGTAATTCCGGCTGCAGCAATGACAATCAAGTTTAAGTTGACGCATATGACTATATGTACGGCACCAGAGCTTGCTGCTATAAGGGCTGCTTTACAATATCTCGTTCAAGAACGTCCAGGAAAATGGGTCATATTCTGTGATTCGAAGGCAGCGCTTCAGAGTTTGCAGTCTGCCATACGTAGGAGGAGTAATGACCAATTGGTACAAGAAATAAGACATTGCCATCATGAAGCTCTAGCACGAGGGCATGATATTATATATCAATGGCTGCCTGGACATATTGGTATTACCGGAAATCAATTAGCCGATGATGCAGCCCGCTCAGCCCATGAAGGAACCCATGTAGTTTCGATTCTTCTATCAAGATGCAGCAAGACAACTTTACCTGCTGGCTCGAGATCTCACACGCACGTTCTGGTCGTCTACCAGCTTCCAAAGGTGTCAATTTTATGAACTGGATCCTTCGCTCAAGCTAAAGCTACCATCACAACTTTCCCGCTCCGATGCGACACTGTTATGCCGCCTTTGGTTGGGTGTTGCATTTACAAAGGTGTACTCCTTCCGCATTGGTATGGCAGACACTCCTACATGCGACTACTGCGAAGCTGAAGAGACCATCGAACACGTCCTGTGCAGCTGTGCTTGCTACGACACACAGCGATGCCAGCTCCGGATGGTTTTGAATGAACTTGACCCCGGACCATTTTGTGTGCAGAAGATACTAGGACCTTGGGAATCTGCCTCAGTTGTGCAGAAAGCAACTAAAGCACTGCTAATTTACCTAAAGTCAACAAACCTGAGCGACCGCCTGTAGACTGTGTGTGCTCCCCGAGTGTGCTCGTGATTGTGTGTACCTTCTCATCTCTCTGCTACCTTTTTCTCCCCTTTATCCCTTCCCCAGTGCAGGGTAGCAAACCGGATGTGCGTCTGGTTAACCTCCCTGCCTTTTCTTGCATCTTTATCTCTCTCTCTTTCTCTCTCCACAGCGTTTTTTCGAGTTGAGATGCTGCTACACTTCATAACCGTAGACTATACTTCCCTGCTCCCGATGTTGTATCAATGCCAGGTGTCGTTTCTATGCTACCAAACCTTAAAACAAAGTCTTCCTCAGGTCCAGATGATATACCTAATTTTTTTCTGAAAAGATATGCAGAAGCGTTAGCACCTTTCATAGCTCTTATATTTCAAATGTCCCTGTCTTCAGCTACACTGCCTAATGATTGGCTTTTGGCACGTGTTGTACCCATACAAAAAGAAAGGTGACCCCACATTAGTAACAAATCATCGCCATATATCACTAACCTCGTCATGTTGCAAACTACTTGAACATATTATAGCTAAGGAAATTATTAAGTATTTAGAGGATAACTGCATACTGTCGTCCTGTCAACATGGCTTTCGCAAAGGTTCCTCTACTATCACATAGTTAACAACAGTTGTTCATGATTTTGCAAGTGTTTTTGATGAGTCAGGCCAGGTTGATGTAATATTTCTAGATTTCAAGAAAGCGTTCGATCTTGTATTACATAGCAAGCTTATTACTAAACTAGAATCGATTAATCTTCCTGCTTATTTAGTTAATTGGGTGGCTGCCTATCTGATCAACCACGGTCAGGTCGTTTCTATTAATGGCCACTCATCTGAGAAGCTACCAGTCTCATCTGGTGTGCCTCAGGACAGTGTCCTTGGCCCCTTATTATTCTTGATATTCATTAATGACATAACCAACAAAATTCATTCCCCTATTCAAATTAGATGATTTGTGGATGATTGTGTACTTTATAATAAAATTAAAAGCCATGACGATCCAGTACCGCTCAACAATAATCTCCAAAGTATTGTTTCTTGGTGTGATCGGTCGAGCATGCA
Source organism: Rhipicephalus microplus (assembly GCF_013339725.1). Lineage (NCBI taxonomy): Eukaryota > Metazoa > Arthropoda > Arachnida > Ixodida > Ixodidae > Rhipicephalus > Rhipicephalus microplus. The sequence goes on from NC_051171.1 coordinate 137,992,756, forward strand.
GTTAAATTTCAGTAAAACAGTGTATATGTCAATAACTAGAAAGAAATCTAAAAAACTTTCTTTTGGGTACAAGGTGGGTTCCGAAATGCTTGCAGAAGTGAAGGAGTACAAGTACCTGGGAATCACAATAACTAATAACCTTAATTGTAATATGCACATTACCAACAGATGCAACTCTTCGTTCAGAAAACTTCGTTTTCTCAGACATAAACTAAAGGATGCACCCTCTAGTACAAGGTTCACGGCTTATACATCACTGATTCGGCCTAAACTCGAATACGCCAGCATTGTCTGGGATCCGTATACAAAAATTAATATCGATAGACTGGAAATATTTCAGCGTAAAGCTGTCAGGTTCATTTATTCTAAATATCGTAATAGTGACTCTCCCTCTAGTTTAATGATGCAGAATAATATTCAAACACTACTCCTGCGCAGAAAAACCCAGACTGAAATTCCTGTTTGCACTGAAAAATAAACGCTTTGCCACAAACCCAAGTCCTTATTTATTGTCGCTTACTGCTCGAACAACACGGCATCGTCATGCTGACTCTCTAACACCCTATCGGACACGCACTAATCTTTTCAAATATTCTTTCTTCCGAACAACTATCACCGCCTGGAACAACCAACCACATACCCCCTTACATAACGACGATTTCTTAGAACATGTTACTGTTTGAACTTCTGACAATGATTTACCAATTTTTATAGCTTTATTATATGTTATCCTTCTGTTCCTCGACCCATAGTTTAAAAAGCCAATGTCACTTGCCTTATCTCATGCCTCTTTGTGTATATATATCTGACGTGCTTTTACCGCATGGTCTTATTTCAGTGTGTGAAAACTTTTTGTTTGATGTTTATACTTCTGTTGCTTCACCTTGACGTACCACTGTTAAAGAAATTATGTAGTTTTTCCCTTATTTTTTGCTGCAGTTTCTTTTTTACACATGCCAGTGTTATTTTTTTTGCTGAGTATGTGATTTCTCTGCCATTATTTGCTTTGTTTGTGTCCTTTTTTTTGCCCTTCCTGCTTGGGCCCCTGTTTGGGCCTGCAGTATTTTGTAAATAAATAAAAATATAAAACGTTAAAGTAAAAAGGAGGAAGAGCATTGAGTGATTCATTGATTGATTGATTGATTGATTGATTGATTGATCTAGTGAGCGAGTTAGAGTGCGGCTTCACCTACAGGCACAAGTTAATAGGGCATTTAGTCCTCTGTATGTACATTTAAAACAAACTATTACAATTAGAAAGCCCCGTTCTGACAGTGGAGCCGTTTATTTCACACAGCCAGTTACACCAGCGTATACATGTATGCGCCTGCATGTAATCTGGCTTCGGAAAGAACGTCAAAAAATATCTTAAGCACACGAAGACAGCTTAAAAAAGGAACAAAGGAAGTAAATATATATTTAGTATTTACAGGAGTTCGAGGTCACTGCTACTATTAACAGTACAAGACGCCTCTTAGAATACGTACGGCACCATTCTATACTTGACTAAAGAGCAGTACTCCTCCCAGTACTTTCCGTACTTCTTCGCGCACAGCCCCTCGAAGCGGTTCGTACGGTAAACAAACCAACACGCGAGAAAGATGACGTAGAAATACGGCACCACGCTGGCGTTTCCAGCTGGCAGAACCCAGCTGAGACCTGCGAGCAGATCGAATACGTAGTTCGGGTGCCGACACACAGACCAGAACCCGGATGCGACGAGGAACTTCGTGTCGTCGTTGCCGGCTGCGTCCTTGTACGCAGCCTTAATCACTTTGGCTGGCGAGGCCCATACGTTACAGTCGCCCTTCTTTTCCTGAACCAACTGCCTCTGACGTTGACACCACCATGACAACGAAATCATGACGATCCCTACCGCCATGATGACCACGGCTGAAACGGGGCGCATGTCCACTGGATTCTCGACCATGTAGACGCTGGCCAATGAATACATTGCCGGAACAAAGGCCATGTGGCTCCAGCACATGTAAAAACCTGCGATAAAGAAAATAAGTAGGCATTATAGGTGTTCTTTACCTTTTCGTGCTTTTTGTTCGAGCCCCGTGTTCGCTGTGAGTAGTTTTTGTATCTTGAGCGGAGCATCTGCCTCGAAGGATTAGAGTCATGTTATTGGGCCTCACGAGAGTGGCTGGTAAAACAAAATAGGGTTTTATTTCTGCAGACTCCGTAAGGACTTTCTTGTGTCTTACTGCTACGAACAGGTGGCCTTCAATATCTCTTTCTTAGTCTTCGCGTGTGTGAATGAACATAATTCATTAGAGTTGCATGTAATATTGCGTTCAAGATTTGTAAATACCAAACCGATTGACCAATGCATCTCTTGCTTCTACTGTATTCACTAATTTACTCAAGTCACTCAACTCAATTACCTGTATTCTATTTATCTGTTGAATCTCTTCAGTAAGCCTCCGGGTCATATACAGTTGCGGCCACCAAGCGGGCGCCGCGCGAAGTATTGCGGCTGAAAGTTCCGCTCAGTGTGGGTGGTCTACATATTATTGAGGTTGTATGCAAATGGCGAAAAGCACTTGCTAACCTAACGTATGGGACGAAATTGGAGGACACTTCAGCTTCGTGGTTAAGACTTAAACACGATATCTTAACTGCAAACTTCCCCCACCCCTCACAAACACACGCAAAGTATTTGTAGTAAAGGTTTACGCATGGTTCAACAACAGTTTTTCAAGAGAGTGTCCTGTGTGCCCAAAGTACGAGCGAGTATTGTGCGCTGTAGGGGCTTGTCATGGCAGTCACTGCGTTCGTATGCGCTGAGTTCGCTCACTTCACCCACGCACTGCACTGACACTTTCAGTTGTTGTAGTAAGAGGCCATTGCGAATGCACAGAACCCTTCACAAGGGCGTGTCGACAGCTCGGGGGAACGTCTATACACGCACGACATTTCTCTCGAGGGGTCGATGGATGCGGGCGTAAGAGAATGCGTGCACAAATGTCTGAAACCTTTGTTATGGGTAACTAGCGATGCAGCTGCTACGTTATTTTAAAAGAAGGACCGCGTGGCATGGTCAAAGCAGTTCTCGAAAAACGGTAGGAAAACTGCTTCGCACCATCGCGATGCCTCGAAGAGATGGTGTTACCATGCCATGTGCCCGTCCCTCTCGCAGGCCGCGACACGAGTAGAACGCGACACCGTAACCCAGCCGTGATTATACCACTTTTACAAGCACTAGCCTCGCTTAGTGATGTTGACCCAAACCAAAACGCAAGGAAATCCAAAGGGCAAACTCTGTCCGGCTCATATGTTGCTTTATATATCTACTTCAAGTTTTCGCTTGCGTACAACAAGGTGTGTTTGCGCTCACTACAAAGGACGCCGCAGCCTATGCTGCCCACACTAATTTCCGCAAAATAAGCTTTCTAACACTCTCGCGTTGAAATTGACAATGTTTTCACCTGTGCCTTTTGGCGTTGTTGCACCACCTTCAATAATACAGAATCAGGATAGGATCTAGGAATTTCTCGCACGAACGATTGTATAGCATGACAGCCTTCATTGTAAATACCAACTCAGGATTAAACTAGCGATGTTATTGGACATTGCCTATGCACTACGATCAGTGCTGCTTCCTGCTTACCTCCCCTGTCCACCGTTACGTCCATGCTCTGCATGTAGAGGTCTTCCCACCAGAAGAACTTCGCAATGTGCGAGCTCTGCAGAAGTGCCGATGCGGCCATGGCCCAGTTCCAGCCTATGGTGTCCACCTGCGCCTTCCAGCAGGCGAGCACGAGGAGTTGCCAGAGCATCATGCCAAACCGGCTGTTGAACCACATCTTCATGTCGAACCTGTCACCGATCCGAGGATAGAGCTCTATGCCCCAGTAGAAATCAAACACGATGTTGCCCGTGACGCTAAACTCTCCCGGCGAAGGGTCTATTGTTCCCATTAGGAACAGTAGCACCGACACGAACGCTCCCGCGATCACCAAGGAAACCGTGAAGCCGGGCAGGGCTCGGTAGATCGTGAAGCACGGAAGGTCTTCCCTGAGAAGAAGTAGGACAGCGAATCCCATGGTCATCAGGTAGTAGGTGAAACCCGTGTTCCAGTAGACGGGCTTGTGTCCCGAGGAAGTGGTCGGGCCCCAGTACTTCTTGCCGCGCAGCGCTTCGATGGACAGCGAACTGTACAGCGCGAACGCCAGCAGGAACTGCCAACCATCCCGCGGCCCCAGTACGTGCGTCGTCAAGGATTTCCATAGGAAACCGAGAAAGCCGGACTCCAGGGCGAGAGATAGCGTAGCGCAATGTGTTATCACAAAACAGACTGTGCAGACTACAAAGGTGGGCACGGTCAGTACGAAGACGATTGGCATAACCATGTACCAGAAAATGCTCGATGACAGGTCATCGGGTTCCTCTTCCCCTGCACGAAAGGAGAACGAACGGGAGTGACCGGCAGTTTTGTAACATAATAATTTCAAAATTTTAACTTGTTAAGATACGTGTTTGGTGTTGTCCCAAACTGAGCGCTGAAGTAGTGGTTGGATTAAACAGCTCCGCTCTTAAATGCGTTGGTAAATGGACTTGGTAGCACGACAGCTCTGGATGGACCTACCTAGCTCGTCTTTGCTATGCAGATTTTCGATATCGTACACTCACCGTTGTAGTGGTCTGGAGAGCCTGCTGCCTGCAGCAGGCAAACGCGCCTAGACAGACCTCCCTGGCATTCGAGTACTGTTAACCGCTTTCCACTGCTCTGCGGTGTCGACGATGGGTGCGGTGCCGAGACCCCCGGAACTCAACACCACCAAGACTACTGCGCCTTCCACTTGCGGAGCGTGAGCGCACCATCTGATGCGTTGAACGATGATAACCCACCCCCTCTTCTGGTATAGCATTGGGCCTTGCAGCGCCATCACACCATGACAGTGACGTAATCGATGATACCACGTTACTACAACAAAAGCAACCAGCCTCGAGGATCACAGTGTAATCAGCGTGGCAGCACGACAGCTATGGCTGGACATAACTGGCCCGTCTTTGCCATGCAGCTAACTAACTGCCAATGTTTGTTTGCCAAAAGAAAACGAGTTGTAGTACGCTTGTTGTGCTGCCCAGCCCACGATGCACGCGGAAAGTATTTTATGATTGTAGTTGTATATTGCTCAATTTGCTACTTCTAGACGGTGATATTGAAGCCAATCCTGGCCTTCTCTCTGATTCTTCGTCCCGTGCGAGCTTGTCAGCGCAATGAAAGAGCTGCAATCAAGGCAGTTGGCCATACTTGAGAGATTGAAAACAACCCGTCTAACCCTTTCTTATCACGATAAATCTTTTAATGAGTTCAAAACAAGGCTTGAAAAAATTGAATTAGAGTGCTTGTCATACAACACTCTTCAAGTTGACATAAAAAAAAAACTTCAAGTAGCTACTGCTGTTTGCGCAAGCCAAGTTTCTTCGCTGTCTGCTCGGATAAAGATGCAGAAAACAGGTCCTGTTGTAATAATCTTGTTTTGTGTTTAGAAAAAAATGTTTAACGATTTCGAGTAGTTGGTACTCAACTATGAGAGAGCATGAAGCCGTCCCTTGGGAACACTTCTAGCTTCGGTATTAGTGATTCGCCAAAATAATCTTGGCAAGAAAGCGAACAACTAATCCTTGATCTTTGCAAGACATCCCTCGGTCTAACTTTTGATTCTGGTTCTATTGAGCGCGTGCACAGATTGGGCTCCTAAAAACAAGGCAGAAATCGGCCCATGACTGTTAAGTTTGAAAATTTTAAGGTAAAACAAAACATCTTTTTTCAAAGTAAAAAATTTATAGAATCTGTCTATGGTGTCAGCGAGGACTTTTCGCCGCAAACACGCTTAGCCCGCAAACAACTAGTGCAGTTTGGTAAAGCTCGTAAACTAGACTTCAAGCTCCAATACGACACCCTTTATTGTAATAACAAAACCTATATATATGATCATACTGCGCAAAAGGTCGTTGAGCGTATATCCTAGCGCCAGGTTACACAACGTAAAGATCCAAGCAGTCCGCACCGAGTGCCCCTGTCATTCCTATACACAAATATCCGTAGCTCAATACCCAAGCGGGACTTGCTTTGTAGCCTCATTTCCTCATCCTCAAGCGATGTAGCCTTACTAACCGAAACGTGGCTTAACTCGTCTATCCTAGATTCTGAGTTGTTACCAGCATTTCCTAATTTTGATGTATTTCGGAACGATAGACCCGATGGCTTACGTGGTGGTGGCGTTCTTATTGCTGCTAACCGATCTTTGCTTTGCACATTAGTAAACGTATCATCAAATCTAGAATTCTTATGGATATGTTATAATGCTACATTGCCGCGTATGCTTATCGGTGTCTGTTATCGACCACCTAATAGTGCCAGCTCGTTCAATGAAAGCTTCCATGTATGCTTGAAAACCATAAAGGAAGCCCATCCTAACTCTCCCATCATCGGTGATTTCAACTTTCCTTTCATCGACTGGTCTAAACAAGCAGCCACGCTATCAAAAAATAACATTGAAAGTGATTTCCTGAACACGTGTCTCACATTTCGTCTATCTCAACTAGTCACTCAGCCAACACGCATTTCAACTCATTCTTCAAACATTCTCGAACTACTTTTTACAACACACGCTGACATCTGTTTCTCATTAATTAATCTCCCACCAATGAGTGATCACTGTGTAGTTCATGGCAACTTGACTAGTTATATAATTAAAACCAAGAAAACTATAAAAATCTTGATGTTATATGACAAAGGTGACTACGCTTTTATGACTGATGAGTTGGCTCTCTTTTGTGATGATTTTGAAAATCACTATCAATCACGCTCCATCAAAACTAACTGGTCAATTTAAAAATGAGATGTTACGTCTAACCACGAAATGTATCACCATTATTATTGTTAAAGAGTGAGCATCCTCCCCGTGGTTTAACGGTAAACTAAAGAAACTCAAAAATAATAAAAGAATGTTATTTAGATCTGCTAAGTGTTCCAATTTCAACTTGGCTTGGGCTAAATATTTTGCTGCAGCTAAAGATAATCTAACTTCAATCACGCAGGTCAAAAGTCACTTTTACGGGACCACGCTACCTTCTTTGCTGCACAACAATCCTAAACAGTTCTGGAAAAATATTAAACCCGAAGAAACAGAAGATATTTTGCTAATCGATTATGATGGTTGTCCCATTGACAAAAAGGATGTCGCTATTGTACTAAACAGTACGTTTCGCTCGGTTTTCACCTGTGAATCCACTCAGACGCTTCCTTCATATTCACCTTACGCGCATTCGCTCATGAATTGTATTACCTTTAGTCCAAGTTGCAATGTGAATATCATCGACATCTTAAAAAATTCGTCAGCAGCTGGAACTGACGGTATCAATACAAAAGTGCTCAAAAACGCAAAAAAGGAACCAGTATCATTTTATCACTATTACTTCAGCAATCATTAGATTCAGCTTCAGTTCCAGAGGACTGGCGGATCGGGAAGGTCGTCCCCGTCTTCAAGAAAAGTAATCGGTCGTCTCCTAAGAATTACCGTCCCATATCCATCATCAGTGGCTGTTGCAAAATAATGGAGCATATAGTGTACTGTGAAGTAGCTCGTTTTTTGACTACTAATAATTTTTTCCATCCCAATCAACATGGTTTTCGTCCCGGCCATTCTTGTGAAACCTAACGAGCCCTTTTCTTGCATGAAATTCATTCTCACCTTGATAATATTATCCCCATCGATGCTATATTACTTGATTCGGAAGAAGCATTTGATAAGGTTTCCCATCGTCACTCACTGCTTAAACTTTCATGCCTAAACTTAGACCCTTCCGTGCTGAACTAGATTCGCGAATTTCCAGCCCATCGCCGACAGTTTGCTGTTACTAACTCTTTCAAATCTCCCCTTTCTCCCGTTCACTCGGGCGTTCTACAAGGTACTGTACTAGGTACCCTCCTTTCAATTTACATTCTACACGTAACGTCACCTCTACTATAAGACTATTCGCCGATGATTGCATGTTGTATCACCCTGTAAATAATGCCTCATATTCTTCCGTTTTACAGTCAGATCTTAACACTATACAGCAATGGCGTGAGGATTGGTTAATGTCGCTAAATGTTAACAAATCTTTCCTAATGACTTTTCATCGTCGTAATAACTACATCGCTAACACTTACTCTCTAAACAACTGCCTCATAGCCGCCACCAACACTACCAAATACTTAAGTGTTCATATCTCATCTGATCTAACATGGACTTTACACATCATTAGCATCGCTAACTCAGCTAATCGAGTTCTTGGATACCTACGTCGTAATCTTGCTTCGGCACCCGCTGCTACTAAACTAATAGCTTATAAAACACTCATCAGGCCTAAACTGGAGTATGCTAATGCCGTTTTTTATTCTCATCAAGCTAACCCTTCCACTATGCTCGAATCCATTCAGAACCGTGCTTCCAGATTTATTATCTCAAATTACTCAAATAACATAAGTGTGTCAGCAGTCAAACACCAGCTTAATCTTCCTCATCTTGCCTCTCGTCGTAAAATTTCACGCTTGTGCTTGTATCATCAGTTTTTTTTTTTCATTCCTTGCCACCAGGTAGTGCATTCATCAGACCAGCACAGCATATCGGACATCACGACATTAGCACACCAACGCAGTATATCCCATGCGCCCAAAAACAAAGACCTTTTAGAAGTCATTTTTCTTTCAGGCAGCACGTGGCTAGAACGACCTTCCCGCCCACATCGCCATGCCATCTCAGTTCGATCAATTTAAAAACGCCGTGAAAAGCCATATTTTACTGTTCTAATTATGACTTACTGCTGTTTTTTTTACATTTTGTTATTGTTCGTTCTACTTTGCTTCTTTTTCTGTTTCATCTGTTATGTTTTTTTTGCCCACCTCTCGTGTAATGTCCCTCGGGACCCTTGAGGTACTAATAAACGAATAAACGAACTGCCACGTGTCTATCTACAGCCCGCGTCGAAACCATAGAGATCGCAAGACATAGAAAATGTGAGAATATTACTTCTTCTTTAACCACCAGCCTTGAATAAATAGTTGCAGCCCGTTCAAAAGAGCGCTAACAAAATTTACTGCGCATTTCAATCACATTCAGTCTCGAGTGAAGCTCTCTCAGTTTGCACACAGTGTGACGTCACTGCGAGCACCTTACGCACCGTTCCCTCTTTCGGAGCAGGTGCAGGTTGGCAAAGAAGTTCCGCCGGCAGGGATATTTCTCCTTAGCAGCGCTGCGTGTGTCGAAATTCCTACGACAGAAATTTCTGCGAATCGCTTTTTTTTTCAAGTCCCAGATTTTAAATGGGAGAGTCGCTGCCTACAGAATTTACGATTATACTGGGTTAACATGCAGTGATTTGTTCGTAGTAGAAGGCAGCAAAAAACAACAAAAAAGAACCATTAGCTTCTTCGAAAGCGTCGTCTTGCATGTTCAAGGTGACGGTTGTTTCGAGAAATATTTGCATGTCATGAATGTGAACGTATTCAGTCTCCGTCGCGGCATCTTCACTGCAGTTTTAAACCAAGTACAGCATTGGCGGCAGCATGGTTTTGAGCTGCCATGTGCGAAGACACAAGTAAGGTCCTCACTGACTGTGCTAAAATCTGATTAGAGATGAAAAAACAAACGAACTAGGAAACACTCTTTCCTATGCGTTAGGCCGTGGTGAACCAATATTGTCAATGCTTTTGAACGCACACTACAATCCACAAACACGGCACATTTTTGAAGACGGTGCCGCTGTTCTCACCAGGTCATCACATGTGTGCACTTCTCGAAGATAAACAGCCAGCCAGCGAGAAAAATAGTTCGTCACGCATTGTACACCGCACCTAAAATCTCTCTGACACATACTACAGCTAATATTGCCACAGTAAGATCAAGTTTAAGCCTTAAAATCAAAGACAAAATTTCGGATGATCCCACGTACCTGGAAATGACGTTATATGAAGCATGTGGAGGGAAAGTGACCGTGTTGCAATTTTTTTGTTGAGAGACACGTCATGAAATGACACTAAATATGTGTAAAAATAGGAAGGTATATAACAGTTGCATATTGTCGGTACTTAGCTACAGAGGAGACACCTGGAGACTTACAAAGAGGGTTCAGCTTAAATTGAGGACGACGCAACGAGTCATGGGAAGGAAAATGGTTGGTGTAACCTTGATAGACAAGAAGAGAGCAGAGTGGTTTAGGGAACAAACCGGGGTGAAGGATATCATAGTTGAAATCAAAAAGAGGAAATGGACATGGGCCGGGCACGTAGCACGTAGACAGGATAACCGCTGGTCATTAAGGGTAACTTACTGGATTCCTAGAGAAGGCAAGCGGGTTAGGGGGAGAGAGAAGGTTAGGCAGGCAGATGAGATTAAGAAGTTTGCGGGTATAAATTGGCAGTAGCAAGCACAAGACCAAGTTGACTGGCAGAACATGGGAGATGCCTTTGTCCTGCAGTGCACGTAGTCAGGCTGATGATGATGATGATGATGATGATGATGCTGATGATGTGTAAAAATGTTGCACGTACATACATACGTTGAAGAGTTTCAGATGTTTATATAACCAGTTGTTTGCACTTGCACAATGATGCGAACTGGAACATGCGTATTAGAAACACCAGAAACTGATATGAAGCGCTGATTCTCGCGGTGATGCTGGCCCTGGACACTGCTACTTAAATGAACTTCAGCGCATGGCAACTAACCACAATTGATTTTAATCCAACGGGACGGCTGTATCAAAAGAGTACATATGTAATGTTTGAAAAATTGGGTAGGCAGCACGGCAACCACTATAGACGTTTCACGTAGATTAGCGTCTATTTGAAAAATTGTTCCGAGACCTGGCGTAGCTCGGTGGTAAAATGCTTCGTTGCCACACAGAACGCTTAGATTTGATTCCAGCTGGGACCCTGACATTTATTCTTTGCATTCGTCGGGTCGGCGCTACCGATGTCGGGTATTTCTCAACGCTCGCGCGTTATAATCGCCCATGTGTGTTCTCCTCGTTCCTGCGTAGATGCTAAGTGTCAATCGCCTGCGGCACATACCCACATATCAGCGGCACATACCCGCCCATGGGTATGTGCCAATGTCTTTCGGGAAGTGTTTGACGACGTACGCGACGGGATTTTGTCAATATTCATTATATTCATAATATTCATTATTATATTCATTCATTATATTCGTCATATTCATTGAACCCTCTTACCCATCCTTGCTAACCTTGGTTCACGCCAAGTTAAGGGGGTGACCTCCAGAGCACACAAACGTAAGCAGATAGATAGATAGATAGATAGATAGATAGATAGATAGATAGATAGATAGATAGATAGATAGATAGATAGATAGATAGATAGATAGATAGATAGATAGATAGATAGATAGATAGATAGATAGATAGATAGATAGATAGATAGATAGATAGATAGATAGATATGCACAAAGTCGCCGAAATTTGTTAGAAATGCTTTGCATATAAAATGTTTCTCTAAGCACCGCCAGACCATGCCACTCTGAGCCACCAGCAGGGGTGTTTCGTCAACCGCCGCCTTGAACGTGCGCAGGTGATGTCACGCTGTGACGTACCCTGGTAGAGGTCTATTGCTGGAAAATTTAATGTTTTCTCAAAACTGGTGGTATCTCAACTTCTCACGCTGTCTGCACATGTACACGATAGCCTTAAGCATTTGCAGTCTTTCTTTTGAGCAGGCCTCAAGCGCAGTTACTCTAGCTTTCTTGAATTCGTTTGTTACACTGCGCATGCACTGTTTAGGTCAGCACACCTATAGATACGCTCGAAGTACTACTGAATGTAGTTTCAAGCGCAGAATATAAACCAGTGGTAATAAATTTTAGTATGCCGACCCTAGAAAGTCCGCGAAGCCATTCCGAGGATCCACGAAAGCGATCTTTGATATAATGCGTTTTTGAAGCCACAGAATGTCCCATAAAATGACTCCATTTGATTTTAGTAGGCTTCATCGCATAAATTTTCTGCATAGCGGCGGACCTGACCTACAATATTTTTCTTTTTTACGAGGTCTGTGTGAAGCTTCTGTTGTAGTTTTTTGCGCTACATACCCGCCAGCATACTTTTTGCATGCTTCCGTATTTGAAAGGCAAACTTGGCTAGAAATTGGCGAACTGAAGCTGTAGACCATGCGAATTATTGACGAGCTGATGATATTGAATTGATTTGCCACCATAGTTTGACCGATTTCTGCTCGGCAAAAAAAAAAAAAAAGGCACCTACTTCACGCTCTATATTTTGTTCCTTCAGGACTTCACTCCCACCCCCCTCTTACCCCGTTTGCCTTTTCCCCAGCTGCAAGGGGCCCCTCATCAATTCAGTCGATCCATAAGGGGTACACTAATTACCCATGGCTTAGAACCACTGATGCAGGAGGAGAAAACCATCTAGGGCTATTAGAGGCATGATTGGGTTGTCAGGTTGGGAATGACTATTACATAAAAAAATTCTTAATTATTTAAGCATGATGTTAACACTGATTTAAAAGCCACAGACCAGCCAGGAAACGCATCGATAGCGACAGCAACGAATTTGAGGACTACACAAAGTATGATTCATATTTGCAAGGTTCTCACGGCTTGAGTTCATGTGGTTCTCAAGTGCATTATTAATTAATATCGCTATAATGGGTCTCCAGGGTAACTTGGGGATATTTCTACATGTGTACTTGTGGACGCTTGATGTCCCGATATTTACTTAATCATAGGCTAACATTTACCACACTTTTTGTGGTTATAAAACCCGGCTCAATGACATGTAGATTGGAAATCATTCATTACTATCGTTATCAGTGTTACGGCTTTCGAGCGGTAAGCAATTCATACCACTTGCCACATTTCGCACATTAGTCTGGTGCACTTAAAGTGAGACAGGGGAACCTGAATATATTTAACGTTGTTGAATATTTTTTATAGAACAAAGCTAACAGGGTCGAACTAAAACTCGATCATCCCTGTAGACGTGTGCTCATATATGTGTGCTTATTGTCAACGTCAATGTTGGAACTGACCCTGCATGCATATGTAGGCACCAGTTACCAATGATAATTAAAGGGTTTGTTGATTATGAACACATACCAATGCAAACTGCGCGATAACGAGATCACGGTGAACAAAACAGCAGATGTTCTCACTTCCAGTGACACAATATCTGCTGTAGTTATATTTCAGTAAAGCAGCGATGTCAAGTAGATACCATAGCTGCTTAAAAATATTTAAAATAATCAAAACAGGCTCATTCAAGTAAGTGAAGCTAGATTTGCGTAAAGAACTACATCTTTGAATAATGCGCCGGAATTAAGAGTAACTATAACCAGGAAGGTTGTTTCTGCCTTAATCGTGAGGCTTTTTGTTTGTTCAAGGTGTTGTTTAGAAAAAAAAATTGTTTATGATTTCGAGTACTTCGTACTCAACTATGGGAGAGCAGTGAGCCGTCCCGCTAAACGACATGTTAATAACACTCTAACACTCTTAGGTAATCATGTTAGTCCACTGAACAGGAATAATGCTAAACGTGTTTATTGTTAAGAAGTGAATAAAAACTGGTATCTCAGTTATCATGAATTGTTTGAATACCCGACAAGTTAGGTTTTTTATAATTTACAAAATATATGAACTTGTTTAATTCTGTGATGAGCATGCTCTTCACATATATTGGAGCAATAGTTCTCGACAAGCACTCACTTTCAACAAATTTCTCAGCATAAAGAAATAATTTTCATAAATGAGTAAAGACGACGTCAGCAGTTTTCAAAATTTGCCAAGGAAAAAGAAAAAAGAACGTATTGGTTTTGTGTCTGATAATTGCAGTCTTCTATTCACTACACTCCCGAGAATCAAGCTTGTCATCGAACTAGCCATTCCTGACAGTTGAATTGTTCTGAGGCGATCTTTCCGCTCTTCATGCCACGTAGAAGCTGTGTTCTTTCAAATGACTAAATCGTAGCCTAAGTTGCCATCAGCTCATTGTGACATCTTCAGACCTGTTATTAGTGCTCATTATTTGATCCCGCTACCATTGATCATCTGTGCTCCCAATTAGGCCCTTTTACGCTTTGCGTAATTTTTGTTCAACGAGTCAATCCCATCGGGGGATAACAAGATCGCAGCTGCGTCACGCGTAATTACAGTTGGCAAAATTTACGAGATCAGACCGAAGTAGTGTATGCTTTCTGACGTTGTTATTAAGCCCCAACTCAGATATACCTGTTGGCGTGTGCCTTGGGCAAATTACTTGGTGTTAAGTAGAGCGCCTTCCTTTCACAATTTTTTTTGTGTGTGTGAAAGAGAATCAAACTTTAAAGCAGCTCTGGAGACAAAAAAAAAAAGAAATGCTGAAGCTTGCATTGAGCTCTATGCCACGCGAACTTAGAAAAAGTGAAAGTGCACGATTCTCAAGACTAATCTGCGCTATTGGCTCAAGGCCTATTAAGGTGGTGAGGATTGCTTCAAGGTCGTTGCTATACTTTAGCTAGGAGACGCTAGGTTGCCTTTACAATAATTCTCAGTGCAGAGAGGTTCGAGTAAAACAGGACACGACACGGATGTCTGATTTCCAGAGACCGTAAATCGCGCTGAAGCCAAGTGTTCGCACCCTCTCATACAGTCACAGACACGACATTGATGTGCGTCTAGAAACAATCTCGCGTTGAAAACAAGCCTTCGTGCCTCTCGTAAATCTACAGGCATGTTGTCTTTGACGTATTTGCCTTCCATAGCTTCGGAGTCCTCTCGCATATGCCAATGCATTTAACGTCCCCTATAATGTTACGTTAACTGTGGGAGTAGTTGGACTTGGGCCTAGTCAATTTCTACGCCACATGCCCGTTTAATAAACCTGTTAAACCTGATACGGCGTACAGATTACAGCACCTTGAGCAGCTTTGCTGTTACTTTACATATATTGAAATAAATATATGTTATACATATATGTATTGGCATAATATGTATACATAAAATATAGGACTGTTTTATATATAATAATATAGGCGGTCACACAGGACAGTGCATGTTATGTTTCCTTTCGAAACCACCCCTCTTCTTGAAACGCTTGTTTTCACCATCGAGTCGCCCTGCTCAACTTTCCATTTTCATGAAAAAAATGAAATGACATGTGCGTAGGTGTACCCAGAACATTGTTTCTGTACACATTTTGATATTCTTATTCACATAGCGCGCACCATACGTTATAAAAACGTCCTTCCTGACAATCTATTCAGTTGTCTTACTGCTTACTTGAACCCTTTGTGGATATAACCTGTATCAAAAAGGACAAGTGATAATTGTTTCGCTTTGAAGGAGTTAGCATCTTGTAAAATGGTAACTTGCAACAGTTTTTTGTTTTCATTTTCGAGATCTTTTTGACGTAGCAAGTCTCAACAACAGGCCTTTTTAATACCTTATCTTTAGGCTGTACCTACTTATGTGTCTCTGAAAAAAAAACGACTATGGTGATACCTTGTCTACATAAAGTGCCCGTATGATAAACAACTGGCGTCTGTTGCAATTCTCGCAGACCCACTGAAACTGTGAAAATTGCTTGTAGCGTGAACTCCCCAATTTCTGTGACACACACAAGCGCTTATAATGATGGTAATTTTCTGATAACCCATTCGTGACACATAGCCCTTCGTTGGGCTATCTCTCGCTATGAGCTTTAGTGGACCAGTGATGAGTTGTGAGATTTACCCAATCAGTGGCGTGTATACCCGTTAATGATACCCACAACAGTTACGATGAATTCCGGACATGATGTCTCAACCGTTCACTGTTAACATCAGTATGAGCAATGTGACATCTTTTCAACGAGCTGTCACAAACCTCCAAATATGTACTTTTCGAGTGGCCTGCGTGGAAAGTTGAAAACTACCTTGACGGACATCACGTGCGTTTTATTATCATGAAATGAGCTTCATTAAGTAGTATGTTATATCGAATATAGCTACAACCAGAAAAAGTTGAAAGTTTAGGTTTTAGAGCCAATGGACCATGGCACACCATATTCGCACATACCCTGAATGTTTCGTCAAATTCTCATGCAATTTTCGTGGTAATTTTCGACGAAAGATGCCCTAATCAGTAGATTGTCTTCGTAAAAAGGTGTACAAAAAATCATAGGCAGACCAAGGGAATCAGCTTTGTAAATGTCACCATGCGATCAAAGGTGAATGAACATACGAGAGTGTAATGAAAAATCACCAACATGTGCGTTGACTTCTTATAAAAGGTGTCGTGTATCAGACGAATGAGGCTTACCCAGCGACATCAGCCTGTAGCTTATGTTTACCTGCGGTTATGTACACATTACACACAGTTTAGTGTGTGGTTTCACTGAAACTGTAATTACGTGCCGGCAGCTATGCCCAGTACCTCTGTTTACCTACAGGTTATATTTTAACTAAAAAAAGTAAGCCAGATAGCCTAAACCTTTTTCTGTTCATTTTTGTACTTTCTCTCACTTTCTTAAAAACAAGAAGCACGTGAAACGTGCTTGAACTCTTTGAGACTGAGAACTGGACAAGCTGGTATTAATTCTTGGCGAATACAAGCAAACATGTTGTATCCAGACGTCTGTTGCAACCAACCTCCCTCACTCCTCAATAGTCCTAATTCTATTCCCGCCGTTTGCTTATGTACGCCGCATATTGTTTTCTCAAATCTCAGCGCTTGCGTAAAAATAGTGACTAGCCATGCCAGATGCTCCATATTTTAAGTCAGCACAATTAAACTCACAACCGCGTAACAGAGACGAGTACAAACCCAGTGTTGTGTGGATTCTTGATTACGAGAAATGCTCCCTGCGTGTATCGTATCGTGTTTACTTTAAAGAAAGTGAGACCTCGCCGCGCTGTATTTTCCGTGAAAAAACAAGGTTTAGGGCGTGTTTACTTTGAGTTTGACTGAAACACGCTATTTGAACAAACAGCCCGCGGACCCGAAGCTGATATGGTAGCCCGAAGTAACGTGGTCACATTCGCTGTAGGGAGAGCCGTTGGCTACGCTGCAGAATAGATTCTGGCAGTGTGCGTTGGTCCCAGCGGAAACGAAGCTTTCATTTGAGGTGAAACTTCCTTTACTAGGTGTTGTTGGTTATTTACGATCGAGAGATTAACTGGTTCAACTTTCTGTAGAACAAATCTTCGGCTTAACTTCGTTACCTTGGTTTTATTCTTGAAGCTCTCCGCAGATGTTAGCCCGGTTTACTTGCCTGGCTTGCTTTTGCGGCGTTGCGAGCTATGAAGTATACAATGATTACGTGTAAACAAAAATACCTACATTTACAAAACAAACAGCTATACGCAAGAGAGTCATTCATTGTGTTGTGCCCAGGTTTGTACTCTTTAAAGCATGGCCAGGAGTCAAATGTCTTACCAGGTGCCCCCACTGAGTTGTTGAACAACAAAAAATCCACAACGTGCGCGTGAACTAAAAGCCGAATACTCCTGTCTCTCAATCCCTCTTAGCGGCTATTGGCATGTACATTGAGCACCATCTTTTATTGTTCAACAACGCACAGAAGACAAGAAAGGGTTGCTACGTTATACTTGCTGGGCATAACCTTCTAGGTTTTAAAAAGGTTTAGCGAGCGTTCGGCCGCAGTGCAATGAATACAGTGAACTAGCCTATACCATGAACTCAAGGTGGTTAAAGGTGGGAAGTAGACAGGAAGCGGAAGCCGTAAGAAAGTGTGCGTGTGCCTCCTCTCGTTCAGCGCTTGAAATGTCCGCTGGATGGCGGTGCTTCTGTATGAGGAATATATGATGAAATGATGCGAGATCGTGGTACTCGGAGTGTTGAATAGGTGGACGAACCAACATACAGACAGATGCATGGACGGACGCGCGGATGGCTGCACGGATGGATGAGCGCATGAACGGAAACAGAAGCGGATGCATGGACGAAAGCAGGGACGGACACACAGATGAAAGTGCGGACGCACGAACAGACACACGCACGGATGGGCGGATGGACACACGGGCAGCCACACAGACGCACGCATTGATGGACGGAAGCAAGAACGAATGGACGGATGGATGCTTCGCCCCACTATCCATCATTCACTCCGTGGATATGCTGCCATTTTTTTAAAGGCAAACTTGGCTAGAAAATGGCTAACTGAAGCTGCAGACCACGCGAATTATTGACGAGCTGATGATATTGAATTGATGTGCTACCTAGTGTGACCAATTTGTGCTCGGCAAAAAAAAAAAAAAGCACCTACTTCACGGTCGATATTTTGTTACTTTAGGACTTCTCCCCCATCTCCCTCTTGCCCCGTTTCCCTTTTCTTCAGCTGCAAGGGGCCGCTCATCAATTCAGCCGATCCATAAGGGGTACACTAATTGTCCATGGCTTAGAACCACTGATTCAGGGAAAAAAACCATCTAGGCCTATTTGAGGCGTGATTAGTTTGTCAGGTTAGGAACGACTATGACATGAGAAAATTCTGAATTACTGAAGGATGCTGTTGTTAACACTGATTTAAAAGCCGCAGACCAGCCAGGAAAAGGCAACGCATCGACAGCTATAGCAACGCATTTGAGGACTACACATAGTATGATTCATATTTTCAAGGTTCTCACGGCTTGATTTCATGTAGTTCTCAAGTAGAATATCCATTATTATCGCTATTAATGAGTCCCCGGGGTAACCTGGTGATGATTTTACATGTTTATGTGTGGGCACTGGATGTCGCAATATTTTACTTAATCATAGGATAACATTTACCTCACTTTCTGGGGTTATATAACCCAGTTCAATGACATATAGATTGGAAATACATCATTCATTACTATTGTTATGAGTGTGACGCCTTTCGAGTGGTAAGCGATTCATACCACTTGCCACATTTTGCACATTAGTCTGGTGCACATAAAGTGAGACAGGGGAACCTGAATATATTTGACTGATGTTGAATATATTTATAGAACAAAGCTAACAGGGTCGAACTAAAACTCTGATCATTCCTGTAGATGTGTGTCTATATATGTGTGCTTATTCTCAACGTCAATGTTGGAACCGACCCTCCATGCATATGTAGGCACCAGTTACCCTATGATAATTAAGGGGTTTGTTGATTATGAAGACATACCAATGCAAACTGCGCGATAACGAGATCACGGTGAACGATACAGCAGTGTTTCTCACTTCCAGTTACACAATATTTGCTGTAGTTATATTTCAGTAAAGCAGCGATGTCAAGTACATGCCATCGCTGCTTAAAATAATTAAAATAATCAAAACAGGCTCATTCAAGTAGGTGAAGCTATATTTGCGTAAAGAACTACATTTTTTAATAATGCGCCGGAATTAAGAGCAACCATAACCAGGAAAGTTATTTGTGCCTTAATCGCAAGGTATTTTGTTTATTCAAGCTATTACTAATTAGGTAATCATGTTAGTCCACTTAACATGAATAATGCTAAACTTGTTTACTGTTAAGAAGTGCATAAAAACTGGTATCTCAGTTATCTCAAGTAAATACATCATGAATTGTTGAATACCCGACAAGTTATTTATCTTTATGATTAAAAAATTTATGTACTTGTTTAATTGCGCGATGAGCGTGCTCTTCTCATAAATTGAAGCGATAGCTTCCGAAAAGCACTCACTTTCAACAAATTTCTCAGCATAAGGAATTAATTCTCATAATTGAGTAAAGACGACGTCAGCAGTTTTCAAGTTTTTGCCAAGGAAAAAGAAAAAAAAAGAACGTATTAGGTTTGTCTCTGATAATTGTAATCTTATATTCGCTACATTCGCGAGAATCAAACTTGTCACGGAATTAACCATTCCTGACAGTTGAATCTTTCTGAGGCAATTTTTCGGCTCTTCATGCCCCCTAGAAGCTGTGTTCTTTCAAATTACTTAAAGCCTAAGTTGTCATCAGCTCATTGTGACATCTTCAGACCTGTTATAAGAGCTCATTGTTTGATCCCGCTACCATTGATTATCTCTGCTCCCAATTAGGCCCTTTTACGCTTTGCGTAATTTTGTTCAACGGGCCAATTCCATCGGGGGATCAAAAGATCGCAGCCGCGTCTCGCATAATTGCAGTTGGCGAAGTTTACGAGATCAGACCGAAGTAGTATATGCTTTCGGACGTTATTATTTAAACCCCAACTCAGATATTCGTGTTGGCGTGTGCCTTCAGGGAAATTACTTTGCGTTAAGTAGAGCGCCTTCCTTTCACAAGTTTTTTTTTTTTTGTGAAAGAGGATCAAACTTTAAGGCAGCTCTGGAGACGAAAAAAAATGCCGAAGCTTGCATTGAGCTCTATGCTACCCGAAATTTGAGAAAGCGAAAGTGCACGATTCTCAAAACTAATCTGGTTAATGCTATTGGCTAAAGGCCTTATGAAGCTGGTGATAGTTGCTTCAAGGTCATTGCTAGGTTCTAGATAGGAGACGCTAGGTCACTTCTGCAATAATTCTCAGTGCAGAGAAGTTCGAGTATAACAGCACGTAGCTACAGACACAATACGGATATCCAATTTCCAGAGACCTTAAATCGCGCTGAAGCCAAGCGTTCGTGCCTATAATGTTACGTTAACTGTGGGAGTAGTTGGACTTGGGCCAAGTCAATTTCTACGCCATATACCCGTTTATGAAACCTGATACGGCGTACAGATTCCAGTACGTTTGTTACTTTACATATATTGTAATAAATATATGTTATACATATATGTATAACAGTTTAAATACAGTTTTTTTTCCGCGTGCAATAGAACTGTGGAATTCCCTGCCTGGTAGCATTCGCTCCTTACCACTAACCGACTTCATAGTTGCTGTCGATTAATATCTTACTGAAGCGTAATTAACTTCATCTTTACTTTTGCTTTGTTACGTGTGTGCTTGCTTCACAATTTGTATTATTTGTTTGTATTTTTTCTCTGTTGCCTAGTAATATATAACGTCCCATTCCTGCGATAGCCCTGAATAAGGCTGCAGTATGTATAAATAAATGAATAAATAAATAAATAAATAAATAAATAAATAAATAATAAATAAATAAATACATAAATAAATAAATAAATAAATAAATAAAATTGGTGTATTATGTATACACAATATATATGACTGATTTATATATAATAAAATAGGTGGTGACACAGGACAGTGCATGTTCTGTTTCCTTTCCAAACCACCCCTCTGCTTGAAGCGCTTGTTCTCACCACCAATTCGCACTAACCTGCTCAAGTTTCCATTTTCATGCATTTATGCCATATGCATAAGTGTACCCAGAACGTAGTTTCAGTGCACATTATGAATTTTGTCACATAGCGCGTACTATACGTTAAAAATACTTCCTTCCTGACAATTTATTCATTTTTCTTACTCCTTACTTGAACCCTTTGTGGATGTAACCTGTATCAAAAATGACAAGTGACAATTGTTTCACTTTGAAACAGCTCGCATGTCGTAAAACAGTAACTTGCAACAGTCCTTTCTTTTTCGAGATCACTTTGACGTGGCAAGTTTGAACAAAAAAATCTTTTTTAATACCTTATCTTTAGGTTGTACCTAATTAAGTGTCTCTGAAAAAAAAATGACTATAGTGATACTTTGTCTACGTAAAGTGCACGTATGTATGCCTTCTTGTAGACAACTGGCGTCTGTTGCGACTCTCACAAACCCACTGAACCTGTGAAAATTGCTTGTAGCCTGAGATCCCCAATTTCTGTGACACACACAAGCATGTTGATGATAGTTTTCTGATAACCCATTCGTGACACATAGCCATTCGTTGGGCTATCTCTCGCTATGAGCTTTAGTGGACCAGTGATGAGTTGTGAGATTTACCCAATCAGTGGCGTGTATACCCGTTAATGATACCCACAACAGTTACGATGAATTCCGGACATGATGTCTCAACCGTTCACTGTTAACATCAGTATGAGCAATGTGACATCTTTTCAGCGAGCTGTCACAAACCTCCAAATATGTACTTTTCGATTGGCCTGCGTGGAAAGTTGAAAACTACCTTGACGAACCTCACGTGCGTTTCATTATCATGAAATGAGCTTCATTAAGTAGTATGTTATATCGAATATAGCTACAACCAGAAAAAGTTGAAAGTTTAGGTTTTAGAGCCAATGGACCATGGCACACCATATTCGCACATACCCTGAATGTTTCGTCAAATTCTCATGCAATTTTCGTGGTAATTTTCGACGAAAGATGCCCTAATCAGTAGATTGTCTTCGTAAAAAGGTGTACAAAAAATCATAGGCAGACCAAGGGAATCAGCTTTGTAAATGTCACCATGCGATCAAAGGTGAATGAACATACGAGAGTGTAATGAAAAATCACCAACATGTGCGTTGACTTCTTATAAAAGGTGTCGTGTATCAGACGAATGAGGCTTACCCAGCGACATCAGCCTGTAGCTTATGTTTACCTGCGGTTATGTACACATTACACACAGTTTAGTGTGTGGTTTCACTGAAACTGTAATTACGTGCCGGCAGCTATGCCCAGTACCTTCGTTTACCTGCAGGTTATACGTTAAATAAAAAAGAAGCCAGATCGCTGAACCACTTTTCTTTCCCTTTTTGTAAACTTTTTCTCACTTTATTTTAATTAGCACGTGAAACGTGTTTCAACTTTTTGGGGCTAAGAACTGGACAAGCGGGTCCTAATTCTTGGCGAATACAAGCAAACATCTTGTATCCAGCTCTTCTGTTGCAACTAATCTCGCTCACTCTTTATTAGTTCTAATTCGATTCCCACCGTGTGCTTAAGTGCGCCGCAAATTGTGTTCGCAAATGTTAGTGCTTACGTCAAAATAGTCACTAGCCATGCCAGAAGCTCCATATTTTAAGTCAGCTCGAGGGAACTCACAACCGCGTAACAGAGACGAGGACGAACCCAGTGTTGTGTGGATTCTTGATTACGAAAAATGCTCCCTGCGTGTATCGTATCGTGTTTACATTTAAGAAAGTGAGACCTCGCCGCGCTGTATTTGCCGCAAAGAAACGAGGTTTAGGGCGTGTTTACTTTGAGTTTGACTGAAACACGCTATTTGAACAAACAGACCGCGGACGTGAAGCTGATATGGTAGCCCGAAGTAACGTGGTCACATTCGCTGTAGGGAGAGCCGTTGGCTAAGCTGCAGACTTTCTGGCAGTGTGCGTTGGCCCCAGCGGAAACGAAGCTTTCATTTGAGGTGAAACTTCTTTTACTAGGTGTTGTTGGTTATTTACGATCGATAGTTTAACTGGTTCAACTTTATAAAGAACAAATCTTCGGCTTAACTTCGTTACCTTGGTTTTATTCTTGAAGCTCTCCGCAGTTGTTAGCCTGGTTTATTTGCCTGGCTTGTTTTTGCGGCGTTACGAGCTATGAAGTATACAATGATCACATGTAAACACAAATACCTACATTTACAAAACACACAGCTATACGCAAGAGAGTCATTCATTGTGTTGTGTCCAGGTTTGTACTCTTTAGAGCATGGCCAGGAGTCAAGTGTCTTACCAGGTGCCCCCACTGAGTAAACTGGTGAAATATAATGCCGGCGCTGCGCTTTCCCAGCCAGTGGCGAGGGGAACTCATTCAGACATTGTGCTCTTCTTCGCTCTCGCCCTGCCAAACCCCCTCCTGAGCATTGTGTCTCCCCTCACTCGACACACTCCTCCAAAGGCGGCGTCTTTCGTCATCGCTAATTTGTAAGCACAGGGTGCCCAAGAGCCTATTTCAAATCCTTCTTGGGGACCTTCAACGCAAAAATTTAGGTACTTTGTACTCTACTAAGGGAGCGCATATAGCCGTCCTGTTACGCGTGGTGCAAAAAAAGCATTTCAATGCAGCGCTGATCCATCTTTGACGATACTGGTTACTCTAAACTGTGCAAGCTTATACCCAAAACGGCCGAACCCAACCGCAACAACCACCAATGTTGCTCAAGATTCAGCGTTCATACTTATGCAATTGTAAATTAAAAAAGCAATAATTGCGAGTATCTGAGCCACCATGACAACACGAATATATTCTGTGTGTGCGTCTTTTAATAGGAAAGGCATACATAAGTCCTTCTAAGGACTGTAGCGTTTATCACGCTGCACTGACCATGCAACGCTTGCAAGAAAAGGCAAGTGTTTTCAACGCTTTGCTAATGGCGGGTGGTGGCACCTACCCGCCGTCGCCTTGCTTTCTACACCTTATAACCTTTGAGACGGGTGCGCACGTGCGTCTCAGACCCGCACGCTTTGTTTTTCAAGCTAACTACCAGATAGCGCTCATGTCTCACGCGTGACGTGACTTTATGCGCTCGTTCGCCTCACTGCACGCTCGAGGCATTCTAAGGCAGCACCTCCAGAATACCATTCACTGACTTTCTTGCGCAGAGCATCATATAAACGTTTTCTTCAGTCTCTCCAGACGCAAGACTATCGTCTTCCTACGACATTTGCAGATTAACGTGCAGATATGGGGCCAATAATGTTTTACAGATCACGTAACCGCGTGCTCACACTGCGATTTCAGGTAATTCAGGGGCATCTGGGAAACTTATCGACCTATGAAATGAAGTTTTTTTGACACCGTAAGATGCAGGCCATTAAAAGAAGCTTTAAAATTTCTGCATTTGTTCAGCTGTACTATTGTTACTTCAACAGTGCTTTATTGCAACACACCGCACAGATGCTGCTTTGCCACGGGGAGAAAAGGTGCTACGCATCTCCAAATTTAAGCCACGTTGTGTGCGTAGTGCTGCTTTCAGAACATGTCGGTATGCTCGCAATTAAATTGTGATAAACAACTCGTTTGACTATTTGTTGACATCAAAGCTACATGTTATATGACAGCAACAAAACCCTACCACCACATTGTTGATTGATATATTTGTTTTTAGTATACCCTGATTAAAGTGAGCGTCGAGCTATGTGTGGTCAAGGTTTAACGCTACAGCGTTTAAGAGCTCGTTTCACAGATATTCTCTTGCTGGCATCGGTGTCGTTGGTTGGGGGCGAAAAGTCAGTGTTGTACAAGGGAGAGGGGGAAGGAAAGAAAGAAGTCTTTGGTTTGAGTGGGCATCGAGCCGACAACTTATGCACGTCAAGCAGGTGTTATACCACAGTGCCACAGCCGTTCTCCAAATTCCTTCAAAACTAAAAAATTGGTATGAATGTTATGTGGTGCGAGGAGTGGCGTTAACACATTCAATATTATGTGGTGGAAGAGCATCCCACCAGGCATCAAAGCATGTAAATTGTACAGGTGGTGGGCTACAACGCCCATCAATAATAAAGCACACCGGTATAATTATTTGTTGTCATCAGAAACAGTACCTTTGTTTCTAGTTTCTTTTCTTTTTCTTTCTCTCTTCATTCCTATTTCTCTACTTTTCTGTTTGTTTCTTTCTTTCTTTCTGTTTCTATATCTCCCCTCATTCCTCTTTTTTGTTATATAGGAAGTTATGCCTGCGTTGCGTCAAGCGACAGCCGAAAAAGACTGTGCGCGAGCTCCTAAAATGTACCGCACTTGAAACTTTGCTCACGCCCCGTCTGGTGTGTTTCCACCTGGCTGGCTAGACGCGTTCTGGGGCAAAAAATTCAAGCCTCCCAGTCCTGTCAAATGCATACTGAAGAGGCATGACTTGAGGGATATGATCGTGGGATTTAATCATGCCTGAAAACCAATCTCGGAAATTACGAAGGTGGGGCGACCCACACTGCCAGAGTCTGTGTTCAAGTGTGAATTCATACATTTAGGGGCGAAGCTCCTTAGGATGTGGGCCTATCTATACTCCGATGGTGTATGTAGTCACCGGTGACACACACCCAAAAGAGCGTTCCTTAGAATGTCCGCTGGATGGCAGCACAATGAAAAGATGTGAGATGGCTGTACTTCAAGTGTTCACTAGATAGACAGACGGACTGATGGACGCACAGACAGACAGAGAGGTGGACGCATGGACAGACAGATCGGGGAACGGCCGCACGGACGGACGAAAGAACGGAAGTACGGATGGACGCATGAAGGGATGCATGGAAGGATGGATGCACCGACGGTCACACGAATGGACACACGGACGGACGCATGGACGGACGGAAGTAAGAACGAATGGGCGGACGGAGGCACGGACGGACTTGCGAACGCTTCACCCCAACAATCATTACTCACTCCGTGGATATGCTGTGATTTTTTGCATGAATTGTATCAGCAACGATTTTGGCAACCTACCACAAAAATAAGTATTTCTCGGTAGTTAGCCCTTCTGTACTTATTTTCTTTATTGCACGAGATTGAGCTATGACAATAATACATATTGTGTGTGGGCGTATAGTCCATGAAGTCCAAATGAGAAATACTGCAACGAATGCAGCGTGCATAGAAGGATCCTAGCTATAGAGCAACGATGTAAGAACATAGTACTTGACGCTTTTTTTTTTCAAATAACGCGTATTTTACTGCATCGGGCTGACGAACAGTGAGCGCGGTTGCTGTAAACTGAAACAATGACATCCCGCGAAACAAAGCGCTGTTGCAACGCGCTACTGACTGTAGTGCGCTAATCGACACGTGACCGACTGTACCATTTACGCGTTCTCTCGTTTGCGTCATCTTTCCACGGGGGGTAATTGTGTACAACGCCGTGAAGCGTAATCAATGCCACGCCTTACTTCAGCATGTATTGTTCTCCGTTGCCAGGTTGTTAACTGCGAACCACTTCTTTGCGTACTGCAGGTATATTTTGCATCTATCTATCTATCTATCTATCTATCTATCTATCTATCTATCTATCTATCTATCTATCTATCTATCTATCTATCTATCTATCTATCTATCTATCTATCTATCTATCTATCTATCTATCTATCTATCTATCTATCTATCTATCTATCTATCTATCTATCTATCTATCTATCTATCTATCTATCTATCTATCTGTCTATCTATCTTTCTATCTATCTATCTATCTATCTATCTATCTATCTATCTATCTATCTATCTAGCCATCCGCGTCTGAATATCAGTGTCCCCGATTAAATCGAACTTTTCGCATTTCAATCAAGTATTCTACCACAGAGCCACGCGAGGTCTTCACTATGGAAAATTATACTATTCAGGCGTAATGTTGCCGAAACGTGAAGTGTGTGGTTGCATTGTTGACTATGTAGTTTTATAAATTCGACATAAGTTTACAAAACACCTTCCATCTGCATGCTTCGCATCCCGTCGATTCCCAAGGTACGTGGGGTCGGCCAATTTTTGTTTGACTCTGCGCTGGCATCGGTTACGTGAAACTCCCATGCATCGTTTATATAAACGTTGCGGGGTCACAAATGTAATAAATTAGGTCACCGCTACTCGCATGGTATCATGAGTCTTACATCCTTCCGTTTCATTACAGGGATATGATGTAAAAATTGACCAACCATCGCTGCTTTGCTTTGAGTCCAGATGGGAAGTTCTTCTAAAGCCTCAATTCTTCCGATGCAGTTTTCATCGACGCGGCTGCTCACGATTTTCACGCTTGCATTTGGCTTGCAGGGCTGCCGTGATTACGTTTATGTGTACGCTTCAAGATGCACCCTTTTATAAAGACGCAGCTTTACGAAGAATTTTTTTACCATAACATGCGCATAGGATTCTTCAATATGAGCTCTTAGCAAGCTGGTACTAAGACTTACTGAACAGTAGTAACGAATAAGAAGGTGAACTCTGAATTGACCTTCAAGGAGTGATGACGACTAAACACAGCACTGAAGCGTAATAGAAGTTCATAATGCAACATATTAAAGCGAAAAAGTAGATACATCTTTTTCAAGTCAGGACGCCGTATTCGTATCCCCACATAACCAATAACCGTTGCGGAAATAAGAACTCGGGCTCAATGTCATAGTTTACCTGAGCTCGCTAAATTGCTTCCAGCGCAGAATTCCCAATAGTAATGTTTCATGAGAAACAAGTGCCTATGCTCAGATTAAAACGGAGCGTCAGTCGGAGCAACTATTGCCATTCCAAGTAGGCCGAAACATACTTTCTTTTGTTACTGCATTCGTAAACAAGTGTGTTATAGCACACGACCACTAAAGCTTCTTGAGTGTTGTGAAAGATTGTCCTACCACATTTACTCGTCCTGCTAAGAGTTAAGGCAATACGTTTTATGACATATGATAGGTAAAGCTTTTATTCCGCTTATAGGAACTGTCGCTTAGGGACTATTGCCGGTGCCTACGTGAGACTGAACCGAGTGTGGGACACTGTCACGTTCCGTAGGACCAAAATAAAGTTATTTTCCTTTCTTCTTTCCTTCGTTCCTAATCTCAAGAAAACAAGAAAACGTACCAGGGAGAGAGAAAAGCAAATGAAAGTTAGCGACGTTAATGATGTGGCACTCGATTAGCTAAACTCACAGAGGAGGTGGAATGAAATGAAATCAATAGAAAAACTGAGAAGGAAATTGGGGAAGACTAATACTTCGCATGCATATCAGTTTTCCCCACGCATAAGCCGATTTCAAACTGCGAACTCTCACCGCGTAAGGTTCGACTTGAACTGTCCTATAAAGCAGACTGCAATCGTTATGTTAAGGAAAACTGCATGGACTGGGTTCTGGGTGTACATCACTAATTACAGCATGCGGTTCCACTTTGACTCTCCTATGAGCGAGGTTGCAACGCATGATGTTAAGGCAGGCTTGCAAGGCTCTGGGCCCGGGGTATCGCAGCGTATGGTCCGGCTTGAACTGTCCTATGAGTTGGACTATTGTACATAATGTTTAGGAAGGCTTTAAACAACTGGATCCAGGATTTTTACTGCTAATACTGCGATTCCAGTTGATGGGGTTGCGTTTCCCGGTATAGGAGCACGCACATTGTGCCTATCATTGAGGGCTAGGCAAGATGGTCATCGGGACACTTGTAAAGTTCGCTACGCTACGCTAAAACAAGATTAAGAGATGACGAAAGATAAGACGGTTGCCAGCATGCGTCAAGTTCGTGCGAAGTGAAACGACAATAATTATGTGTTCCTGGCACGTCGAAGACAAAAGAAAAAGCTGGAGAGGAGCGAAGCATTTGGGAAAGGGTGTTTCAGCGCCAGTAAATTGAAACCTGAAGAAAGGTGATGCATGCCGTGTTTATTTTTCTTTTAAAGGCGAAGCTCCTTCGGGTGTGGGTTAGTCCCACGTCCGTCGCAGTAGCCACCCCTGCTTCTCCCGATGGCGAAGCAGAGCCGTGGGCGCGTTGAAGACGCTTGCACTCGGCTTCCTTGGCTCGCGTCTCGTCGGTGGCGTTGGAGTGCTCGCTGCGTCCGTCGTAGCCACCCGTAGTACCCCAGGTGGTCAAAATTTCCGGAGCCCTCCACGACGGCGTCTCTCATAATCATATGGTGGTTTTGAAACGTTAAAGCTCACACATCATATCAATCTTAGGCGTCGTAGTCGTAGTGGCAATACATTGCATGGTAATAAAAACGGTATCACAGTATCCATGGAGGGAATGATGCTGAGTGGGGCGAAGAGTCCGTCCGTGTGTCCTTCCGTGGGTCCGTCTGCCATTCGTTCGTCTGTGCGTCCGCCCATGCGTCCGTCCATGCGTCCATCCATCCAGTGGTCATCCGTGCGTGCGTTCGTGCATCAGTCCTTCCGTGCTTTCGTGCGTTCATCCGTCCATGTGTCCGTTCGTGCATGGGTCCGTGCGTTCGTGCGTCAGTCAATTCTTGCGTCCATTCGCGCGTCCCTCCGCTTCGCCCCCCTCGTGATCATTCAGCTCGTGGATATGCTGTGATTTTCAGGAGCGAAGCTCTTTAAATCGGCACCCATTCGTCCCTCGTAGTAGTAGTAGCAGTCGTAGTGAGTAACCAGTCTTACATTTTGACATCCAAGGTGGTGTTGGTGAGAGATATCATCTGTGCGTTCTTGAACAATAAAAAATTCGCCACCGCGCGTTAATTATAAGCCAAATTCTCCTGTCTTTCATTCCCCCTTAGCAGCCATTGGCATGTACATTGAGCACTATCTGACAAGAGAGGGTTGCTACGTTATACTCGCTGGGCGTAACCACCTTGGTTTTAGAAAGGTGTAGCGAGAGTTGGGCCGCAGTGCCATGAATACAGCAAACTAGTATATACCATGAACTCGAAGTGGTTAAAGGTGGGAAGTAGACACGAAGCGCAAGCCGTAAAGAATTAGTGTGCGTGTGCCTCTTCTCGTTCAGTGCTTGGAATGTCCGCTGGATTGCGGTGCTTCTATATGAGGAATATAATGAAAAGATGTGAGATGGTGGTACTTGTAGGGTTGAATAGGTGGACTAACGGACACACAGACAGATGCATGGACGGACGCACGGATGGCTGCACAGAAAGATGGACGCATGGACGGACGCAGGAGCAGATGCATGGACGAACGCAGGGACGGACGCACAGATAGACGTGCGGACGCACGAACGAACAGACGCACGCACGGACGGGCACATGGACGCACGAGCGGTCACACACACGCACGCATGGACGGACGGAAGCATGAACAAATGAACGGACGGATGTTTCGCCCCACTCTCCATCATTCACTCCGTGGATATGCTGCCATTTTTTGTTATCATTTTTATCCCTTCTCCTCATTTTTTTCCCTGTTGCCCTATTTCAGTTCCCTACAGCCCGAACGAATGGGAGCTTAGGCTCGAAATATGTCGTCGGCTACTGTATGTCATCGGTTCGTAGGATCAACTGTACAGCTTGGTGTAGGGCCAACTGAGTGGTGGCATTTACCAAAATATTTTAACGCGTACCCCTTTTATGATGGACCGTGACTACGTGACGCACCAGGATGACAGGTGATGCCGAAAAGCGAGACCCTAGATTGTTTCGTACTAAAAAATTCGAAGCCCCCCCTCCCCTCCCCTAATATCCTCGAACGCCGAGGTTGTGGCACTCGCATCTTGACGTTAGTGCGCCGTAGTGTATTTCTTGAATTGTCTTTACCAGCTGGGGTGGTTGCATTTCGATAGTGGTCAGGATGTAAAACATTTGTAAAACGAGAGAGGTGGACTAACGTAGGAGCCCTACATAATTGTTGGAGCCCCTAGTGCGGGTCCCCATTGGTCGAAGCCGCCAGTTTGGCTTTCTTGACCAAGGCCTTTTGAGCCAAATCTGAGCAACTCAATAGGACCACCTCCCAGTCGTCTCTGGTAGTGATTTCGTGACTTTAAGACGTTAAACGAAAAATATTGTTATGGGGATTACAAATACACGGAAGAGAGAAACAAGTGTATTTACAATATTTACACGTAGGTGTGAGATACTAGGGCTGCTAGGATCTCGCGCACCGAATCCGCTTCTTCTTCATCGATGTGTCTACGATGGCGGAGCCATGCCCACTGACTCGTAACAATAATATTATTATTATCTCGCTCTCTCTCTCCTCCTTTAGGCACACGTCAGAGTTATTGCGTCACAAGCCAGACAAATTGGCGCACTATAGTTCTGGGAGTGAAGCAGGAGATAATAAAGGTTTTCACTAAAGAAAAATCAATAAAGTTGTTTCACTCAGGAGAAGAAAAAAAACACGAAGAGACCGCGTGCTGGTTTGTGATGATGGCAGATTTTTTGTTCACCATGCACGCACTAGCAGTCGGTCTAGACGGCTTCGCTGTCAATACCGAAGGTGCAAACACGAGGGTGACAAGCGCAACAAAGCGCTCCTGTTGTAGACTTCCTTGTCCGTGTCATGTTAGCGATTTAATATCTTTAGATGGAGCATCAGACAGACCACCATAAAGACACAAAATAGAGAAACATTGAAGCACAATCATTGCATCGTTCTGTCTTTGTGACGCAGCATTTCCTTCAACAGCATTTATCCTCCAATGTCGAGGCGATCGAGTGGCTTTGAAAGAAAATGAAGCTGTCGCTTAACCCCCCCCCTCGCTGCACGCTTGAGCGGCGTGGGCTATGAAATATCCCGTTTGGAGCGCAGCTGTTCGGGACAGCGTGCCCGCGAAGCACGACTTTATACAAATTGAAAACTACCGCATAAACTCGCGTAAAGGCCGCGCTACAATACGGTGGGCTAAAGTTCTGAATAAAAAACTCCTACGGTGAAAACGAAAAATATGAACAAACATATTAGACGATTTTTTTGAGGTAACCAACTTATTTACCCATATCCCACCTGGCCTCTCATAGTTAGCAGGTATCTTTGACGCCGTGATTGTTAACAAAGATCACTAAGAAAAGTTTTTTTTTCGGTTTTACATCCCAAAACCTGGATATCATTGTGAGGGAAGCCGTAATAGAAGACCAGGAAAGTTTTCACCATGTGGCGTTTTGGCGTGCACATCTAGTATAACTATAGGTAAGCATAATGACCTCTAGCATTTCGCCTAGGTCGGAATGCTAACGCCGCGGTAACATCCAGTCTTGCGACCTTCGCACGGACAGTTCAGTACTGTAATCACCAGGCCACAGTGCCTGGTTCAAAGATCATAAGCATAGCCAAGGAGCGGAAGAGAAAAAACGGCTTTGAGGGTTTAAACTACCATATACTCGAATTTTCACAGTTTGGGTTATGTATATACACATGCGCATATAGAAACACATGCAAGGCCACGCATAAAGGGTTGTTAACCCCGTAACATCGCGGCCTCCCATAAAAAAATTTCTAGCTGCACCCCTGACACATATGACTATATACACGAATCAGGAGTAAGCAAAAGGGGCAAGGATGAGAAACACTAGTTGACAGTTTTGCATCGTGCCCGAATGTATAAAAAATTCGTTATGAAAAGCAATAGCGTTTGGTTCGGTTGTGGTGTGCGGTCGTGGTTGGATTTGACGGATTTCGGAGCAATCCGTACTCGCTTAATAAAAAAAACTATGCCAAATGGTCGAAACCAGAGAACAAATACGCACCTAGTGAAGGTCGCAACTAAGTGAGGCCTTTACGCGAGCACACATGGTATCGCATCCAAGCAATCGTGGTGTCCCCCGCACAGACACCACTAGACTGCGGTTTGACGTTCCAAGAACTTGGAATGGTCTCGACAGGCAGTACGCTTCCGCGTCGGCTATCTCCTGCACTTCTTAGGTTGCCTACATGTGATCGCTGTCTCATACATTTCGAAGCTATTGTGTGTGTGGAGGACAAGGAAGAAAAAAAATTCGCAGCATATCCACGGAGTGAATGATGGAAGAGTAAGGCGAAGCATTCGTGCGTCCATTCATTCTAGCTTCCGTCCGTCCATACGTCCGCCTGTGTGACCATCCATGTGTCCATCCGCCCGTCCGTGTGGCGTTTGTTCGTGCGTCCGTCCCTACGTGTTGTCCATGCATCCGCCCCTGCGCCCGTTCATGCGTCCATCCATGCATCTGTCTGTGTGTCCGTTCGTCCATCTATTCAACAGTCCAAGTACCACCATCTCGCATCTTTTCATCATATATTCCACTATATAGAAGCACCGCCATCCAGCGGACATTCCAAGGACTAAACGAGAGGTGGCACACGCACACTTTCTTACGGCTTGCGCTTCGTGCCTACTTCCCACCTTTAACCACCTCAAGTTCATAGTATATACTAGTTCACTGTATTCATGGCACTGCGGCCCAACGCTCCCCTAACCTTTCTAAAACCAAGGAGGTTACGCCCAGCGAGTAGCAACTTTTTCTTGTCAGATAGTGCTCAATGTACATGCCAATGGCTGCTAATGGTGATCGCAGTGTGCGCGTTAACTATAAGCCGAATGCTCCTGTCTCTAATTCCCAATTAGCAGCCATTGGCATGTACATTGAGCACTATTTTTTATTGTTCAACAACGCGCAGAAGATGTTTTCCACCGGCACCATCTTGGAGGTCAAAATGTTGTACTTGTGACACACTACAACGGCTACGAGGGACGAATGGGTGCCGCTATAAGAAGCTTCACCCCTAAAAGGCTTCATTCTGGTGGGTGTTGTTCATTGCGAAACAATGTCTTGGTCTTCATCAGAAAAGCGTCCTTAAAAGACAGTCCGTAAGCCTCAAAGTGGTTAATTAATGTTGGCTGTACTGAATGCATTGCAATCTGTGGAAAATGGCGACTGCATGAACACCTTCATAAACCGTACACACACACAGGTCTACATAAGATTATATCATCAAAGAAGCAAACTCAATCATTTCATTTCTTCTTAGGTCCTTGCTAGCGAAACTCTCAGTTTATTGCTGTATATAAGGAATAAGGCTGCGTGGTAACATGAATCATGCGATAAAAAAATGAGAACAGTATTGTAATAATTAACGATGATAGAGCGATAATAATACCTTCATGAAGACGGAGAGCTTACTAGGGTTTGACGCATGAAAGCATTTAGCAAATATAATGTATGAAAAGTTGATAAAAACCTAAGCGATCCATTCATGAGCACCATCCCGGTAGCAACTGATTTGTAGAGGAAGTCTCTTGGTTTCAGAAGAGGAAACCCCCGGGACAGCTTTATGCTCTCCCATAATAGAGTAGTACTCTGAATTGTTAACTATTTTTTCTAAACACATCCTGTGTATTATCAAACTTCTTTAGTTGATTTTATTTAAGTGATGATGAAATACACACATGTTATATATCGCGATGTTAGAAATGCTTTTTTTGAGAGTTTCTACGAAACGAAGTCCCTTCGTTTTAGAGAGTAACGTTTGTTGAAAAATACTCAATTTTTTTGTTGCAGTGTTCATTTAACATGATGTTCACTTCGGTGAAGTTCAGACATTTGCAGCCTACTTAAGGCCCCCTCCTCTTTCTCCTTCGGAGCAACTTCGCCAGCTAGCATATCGAGTAAGACTTGATCTGTTGAATTCGCCCGCATGTAGCAAGCTCATGCTACATTGGGCCCACATGCCACGCCTGACTTTTCACGGCGTGACTCCCCCCTTCTTGTTAGCCTCTCGCTTAGAGCACCTTTCCAAAGCGCGTATTACTTCATAAATGGTGAATTTAATAACCGACACTCTGGGTTTTACAGCTGCAGCGAAACAGTCCAGCAGATACTTTGCGAATGCAGCCGCTTTAAGTACCGAAGTGTAGCACTCTCAGTTGCTCCAACCTAGACAGTCATCTGCGTAGAGAAATCTAAATTCGAAACTCAAAGAGAAATGTGAGTATCTGTCGCTGTTTTCAGTTACTTATCGTGACTTGTCACGTGTATTACTTACTCGCTTTAAAGAGAAACGTTAACTCTCTTTTGTGTGCCACAAAGCTCCGATGACAATATAAAAATCTCTAAAGGGAGTCGTGTACATAAGAAGTCAAGACTTGCAAAATGGAGTCAAATTACTCCCTGTCATTATTACATATATACGGCACCACTTCATACAGACATAAACGTTAGTCTTTGTAAACGCTTCAGGTCCGTTAAAGAAAAACACGTTCCTCGCACGTTGAAAGTAAGTATTATGCTTAACAGTGCTGAACTATTGAGCACTGTTGGGACTCCGGGTCCTGCCGGTCTCGTTTTCGGTAGCTGGCCCCGTCACAGGATCCATCGTCCAACAATTCAGTGAGAAGAAGCGCCCGAACGAACGACAGAGATTTATTTACATGTGGAGAAGTGATCAACTGATCCAAAGAGAGAAGAGGGAGTGTGATACAAAACGTCTTCGGCATTTTATAGCGCCACGTTGTTGACACTGGGCGCCTTGTCCGCATCGTCAGCCAATACGGTGTCCCCGGCACCTCGGCCACGAGGGAGAGGGAAACACCTCTCACAACACATGGAGTGGCACAACCTAACACAGAGTCAATATATGGTCACGGCGCCCTAAAATGTTACCAAACATGGTCACGAACGCACAGCAGAGTCCGGAGTTGTCCCGGTGAGAGGAGGAGCCTGAATGGGGAGGTGGGGGTGGACGACCCCGTCGGTCAAGAACCGGTTCTCCCCCAAACTCTACTTGCTTGGTTCCCTAGGGCCGGTCGTAACAGTCTCTCGCGCGGGGGGGGGGGGGTGAAGATCTCGATGGGCTGAGGTTTGCAGCCACTGTCCGGAGAGATCAGCGCCGACAGTCGGTTTGGTGACGACCATCTTTGATGAAGTAGAGGGCAACACCTGCTTCATTGTG
This sequence comes from Rhipicephalus microplus, assembly GCF_013339725.1. Classification (NCBI taxonomy): domain Eukaryota; kingdom Metazoa; phylum Arthropoda; class Arachnida; order Ixodida; family Ixodidae; genus Rhipicephalus; species Rhipicephalus microplus. Next base: position 138,028,842 of record NC_051171.1, read on the forward strand.
GGCTCAACAGACATCACATACGCACATGAAAACACAACTACTCAGCCGGTGAGCGCCGGACAATTCCGCCAAACTCCACCAGGCAATTTTTTCCTTTAACTGATATTAAAGGAAATACACAATTTATTCAAAACGTTACTCACACTTTAAGGTGACACAAAACAACAACACTGGAAGCACACCGAACCCGAAACCCTGGATAGCCGTGTCTTCAACGTTTTCAAACCAGTACACCTAAAAGAGTAAAAAAAAACAATCACTAGCTCTTGTCTAGGTCAGGAAAAAAAATGCCAGAGTTCTCGAGACATCCTCTCGCGTCAGGGGCACCGACTTAAGCCATCAGCGTTGCCATGGAGTACACCCTTTTTGTAGCGGATTTCAAACGTATATTGTTGCAAAACGAGGCTCCAACGCAGCAGGCGGCCGTTCTTAGAGGACATGGTCTGTAGCCAGGTGAGAGGACAGTGGTCCACTTCCACAATGAACTTGCTTCCGGCAATATAACAAGCCAGTTTCTGGACTGCCCAAACCAAGCACGCACATTCCTTTTCGCTAGCGCTGTAAACCTGCTCGCGAAGGGTGAGTTTCCGGCTAACATATAGGACGGGATGCTCTTGATCCCCCTCATCCCTTTGACTAAGAACTGCCCCCATGCCTCTATCACTAGCGTCGCATTGGACTATGAAAGGCCTCGAGTAGTCCGGTGAACTAAGCAAAGGTTGGCTCGACAAGGCCGCTTTCAAAACGCGGAAAGCCTTTTCTTTCTCCTCATCCTAGTCGACCATTTGGGGCTCGGTCTTGCGCAACGCGTCAGTAAGAGTGCTGGCAATGTCGGAATATCTAGGGATGTACTTACGATAGTAACCAGCTATTCCAAGAAAAGCCCGAATATCGGTTTTCGTTCGGGGCTGGGGAAAGTCTCGGATAGCTGCCACTTTCATTTCAGAGGGACGGCGATGCCCTCGACCGATAACATGCCCGAGATAGAGTACCTCTGCTTGTGCTAGCTGACACTTAGGCGCCTTTACCGTTAAACCTGCTTCGCGTAGGCGTGTCAGTACTGCTCTCAAATGCGTCAAGTGTTCTGGCCAGGACGAGGAAAACACGGCGACGTCGTCCAAGTAAGGCAATGCGAAGTCCTCTTGACCACGCAATACCTTATCCATTAAGCTTAAAAAACAGTAAGGCGCGTTCTTTAGGCCGAAACTCAACACTTTAGGGCGGAATGTCCCCAATGGTGAAATAAATGCAGCATACCGGCTCGCCCTCTCGGTGAGCGGCACCTGCCAGTAACCTCTCACTAGGTCTAGCGTTGAAATAAATTGCGCGCTGCTTACCCTCTCGACGCGTTCCTCAATGTGGGGAATTGGGTATGTCTGATCCTTGGTGATGAGGTTTAACTTACGATAGTCTACGCAAGGACGCGGATCTTTGCCGGGTACCTCCACAAGAATTAACGGGGAAGTGTAATCACTTTCACACGGCTCAATCACGCCCAATTCCAGCATCCTGTTAACCTCTGCTTTTATTAGCTCAAGCCGGCGAGGTGACACCCGATACGTCTTAGATCTTACCGGTTCCGACGAGGTAAGCTCTATGTCATGAGTGAGGACGGATGTCCGGCCTGGCTCGCTTACAAATCTGTCCTGAAACTCGGTCAAAAGACCACGCAATTACTGCTTCTGCTTCGTTGTCAGTTGTGACTTTGATACTAAATCCTCAACTCTTTTCTCGATCGGGACTTCGTCCGATTCGGGAGCTAATTCAGGGATTTCTGCCGGAACCTCTTCCGGAACATTTAAAGTCATGTTCACGATGACTTCCCTCTCTGTGTAGGGTTTGAGTAAGTTGCTATGATACACCTGGTGTGCCTTACGACTTCCTGGTAATTTTACCACATAGTTGGTGTCAGACAATTTTCGAGTAATCTCGGCCGGGCCGACCCATTGCACTTCAAGCTTATTCTTTTGGGAGGGCCTCAACAACATGACCCTGTCTCCTACAGCAAAGTGTCGTGCTTTAGCTGTCCGATCGTAGTAAAGCTTAGCCTTCTGCTGTGCTTTGGTCATCGCACTCTCGGTCAGTTCTTGGGCTTTTGTTAGACGATCCAATAAGGTGAGGACATATTCCACTACTACAGGATCATCACCCTGACTTTCCCACGACTCTCTCAGCATACGAAGAGGAGACCGCAGTCTGCGGCCGTAAACAAGTTCCGCTGGCGTAAACCCTGTTGTCTCATGTGGTGCAGTTCTTAGTGCAAACATCGTTGCAGGTAAGCACATTTCCCAGTCAGTTTTTCGTTCAAAACATAAGGCTCTTAACACTCGCTTCATCACGGAGTGAAGCTTTTCTATCGAGTTCGACTGCGGATGGTAGACTGAACTATGCAATAATTTCACGCCACACCGCTCTAGAAAGGTTGTCGTTAAGGCACTCGTGAAAATGGTGCCCTGGTCTGATTGTATCTCGGCAGGAAAGCCTACCCGGGCAAACACGGACAGAAGTGCGTCCACTACTTCCACGGAACTTAGCTCTTTTAGCGGGACCGCCTCTGGAAATTTAGTAGCTGGGCAGATTAAGGTCAGGATGTGACGGTAGCCCGAAGTTGTCTTGGGCAAAGGACCTACTGTGTCAATTACCAACCGACGAAAGGGCTCCGTGATTACGGGTACCAGCTTCATTGGAAATTTCGCCTTATCTCCCGGCTTACCCACTCGCTGACACACATCGCAAGATTTTACAAACCTCTCTACATCTTTAAAGCATCCAGGCCAGTAGTATTCCTGTAAAAGACGATTTTTCGTCTTCTTTACGCCTAAGTGGCCTGACCATGATTCTCCATGCACCAAACTAAGCAAATCCTGACGATACGCCTGGGGTACGACTACCTGGTCAAACTCTACTCCTCGCCTATCTAGATATTTTCGATAGAGTATGCCGCTCCTCTCTTGGAATCTCACATTTCGTTTGGCGATTCCCTCTTTCGAACTGTCCTGGAATTGCTTAAGCGTCGGGTCCCCCTTTTGTTTGGTTATTAATGAAGCGGGGCTCACCTGCAGCAGCCCACTGAAATTATCCGAAGTTGGCATGACACACAACTCTTTTGTAGTTCCTAGTACCTGGAATGTGTCACCCTCTGTGCTATCCTCTGTACTACCAGGAATCGGCTTGGGAGCAACGGCATTTTCTATTTGCTCGGTCAACGAGGCGTAATTGACCCCTTCCAATTCGGGAGGAGGTTCAACGTCGCCTTTAGGAATGGTTGCCTCCGTGACTACGGCTTCTGCAGCCTGTGCTCGCACAAGTCGATTTGTTACCGTGGTGTCCAACTCGCAACCAGGCCCGTTGTCGATTTGAGGCTTGTTTGCCTCAGTGAATGTTGCTCTCGCAGCCAGCGCACGTGTCTTCGATCTAGTCAGTGCCTGCACTATGCCTTCTCCCAACGTTAGACCTTTCTCCTTCAGCATTTGATCTGACTTATTTGAAAATAAGTAAGGATACTGAGGGGGTAGATATGGCGATACCGCGGCTTCCGTTTCCAACGTACCAAATGCGCCTTTAAGGACAACTTTAGCTACGGGGAGGCACTGACTGTTTGCTTCTACGGCTTGTCTAATCCAGGCACAGTCTCCTGAATACTGTCCGGACTGAACAAAAGACAGATGAACTACGTCCATAGTGGCTGCGGAGTCTCTAAGAACCCGACACTGCTTGCCGTTCACGGTAAGGTCGTACATATAGGGTTCTAACAACTTCATGTTCTCGTCGGCTTCATTTATAGATAAAAAGGCCACCTTTTCTTTCGGGCAATGTTTCGCGAAGTGCCCTGTTTCGTGGCAATTGAAACAAGCCGCCGGTTTTTTTGCCTCAAAATTCCTTTTGCTTGCCTCTGCCGACGCCTCATGGTTAGATGCCTTGTTTTCCTCACCCTTTTGTGCGAGACTTGTCGGTTGTTTTCTAAACGGCGCCTTATTCGGTCGTAGGAATTTTTCCCTTTTTGGCTCGCTGCTTGCCCCGAGGGCGCGGCGCGTAACGAATTCTTCAGCGAGCTCTGCGGCTTTTGTTACGGTGTTCACGTCTGGTCTATCCTGCACCCAGAACCTCACCTTTTCTGGTAACCTTTGATAGAATTGTTCCAGACTGATACACTCGAGCACCTTGTCATGATTCCCATACGCCTTTGCCTCTTTCAGCCACTCCCCCATGTTGGCCATTAACTTGTAAGCAAACGCCGGGTATGAATCATTGCTCTCTTTTACGGCGTTGCGATATTTTTGTCTGAAACCTTCCGCTGACAACCTGTATTTCTTGAGAAGGCTCGACTTTACCTCACTGTATCCGTCAGCCTCCTCTTTCGTGAGGCGCGCGATTACTTCTGAGGCCTCCCCCGGAAGTAGGGACAACAAGCGTTGAGACCATGTATCCTGGCTGAAACCTTGCCATTCACAAGTTCTCTCAAAGTTGACGAGGAACAGCCCAATGTCCTCCCCTAGCTTGTACGATCTCATTAGGTCCGTCATTTTGAACCTGACCCGCTCTGCGGTACCGGATGCCTCGCTGCCTCCTGCTCTACTATTATGGCTAATCTCTAGCTCGAGGCGCTTCATTTCAAGCTCGTGCTTTCGCATCTTATCTGCCTCGGCTTCTGCCGCTTTCCTTTCGGCCTCCGCCGCCTTTCTTTCGGCCTCTGCCGCTTGCCTCTCCTGAATCTCCTCGATACATTCTGACAGCTCGTCATCCTCCGCCCCCAATGCGAGAATCGCCTCTATCAGCTCTGGCTTTCTTTGAGAGTCCGACACCTCCAGATTCAACTCCCTTGCAAGTAGCAACAACATGGACTTTCGCAGGGATTTAAGACTCATGGCTGCTTCCAGTACCGCTGTCTCTGTTCCACAAAGATTCCTGTCCTGCAACTAATTAACCTTGACGGCAACGACAGCTCTAGATACCTGCCTTGCCTCAAGTTTTCCGTTAACTTAGTCTACGAATAAAGCTTCAAACAGCTCTTATACGGAATCCTGCCCTGCCACTGTTAACCTTGACGCCACTGACAGAAGGAGCTTAACCAAGCTATCACACAATTTCTGCCTGACGCAAGTTACCTGTTAACCCAATGACCAAGACAGCCCCTCTCTACCAGCTTTTACTTAACACATAGAGTAAATGCCTGGTAAAATTTAACAGAGAAAGCCGGCACTCACCCAGTTCGCAGTCATGTCTCCGGCGTCGTGCCTCTCAGAAGTGTCGTTCGATTCCCTTTGGAAGTCGATGAGCTCGTGTCATCCTTCTCCTGTCGTCCCGTTGTTGAAATTCGGGCTCACTCCGTCCAGTGGTCGCTTTCGGAGTTATCGGCATCCCGCCGCTGCCATCCAGTTGTTAGGACTCCGGGTCCTGCCGGTCTCGTTTTCGGTAGCTGGCCCCATCGCAGGATCCATCGTCCAACAATTCAGTGAGAAGAAGCACCCGAACGAACGACAGAGATTTATTTACATGTGGAGAAGTGATCAACTGATCCAAAGAGAGAAGAGTGAATGTGATACAAAACGTCTTCGGCATTTTATAGCGCCACGTTGTTGACACTGGGCGCCTTGTCCGCATCGTCAGCCAATACGGTGTCCCCGGCACCTCGGCCACGAGGGAGGGGGAAACACCTCTCACAACACATGGAGTGGCACAACCTAACACGGAGTCCATATATGGTCACGGCGCCCTAAAATGTTACCAAACATGGTCACGAACGCACAGCAGAGTCCGGAGTTCTCCCGGTGAGAGGAGGAGCCTGAATGGGGAGGTGGGGGTGGACGACCCCGTCGGTCAAGAACCGGTTCTCCCCCAAACTCTACTTGCTTGGTTCCCTAGGGCCGGTCGTAACAGCACCGACTAGTTCGAACTCATACGGTCATCGGCGTGCGCAGAATTTCCCTTCAGGGGGCGAAGGGGACAAAGGTTCGTCGCAGCAATCACCCCTCTGTATTATGTTAATGTGTGGGGCTGAATTTGCATTGCTCCTCCGACTGACCGAGTATCCTCTCCCTATTACGTACATGCAAGCGCATAGCAAAGGTGGCACACATGGTCCGTGCCTTCCTCTTCACCCCCGAAATTTTTTCCGCCATGACCTAGACAGCAAACAATGAATATTTCGAGAAGGTCTCCTCTTAAAATCTAAGAGATTCAGCCCTCCCCCCCCCCCACATAAGAAAGAAATTTCTAGCTACGCGCCTGTGTCTCTGTGTGGTAGTGACTGCATCCCTTTTTGGTGACCAGGGAAGGGGGGGGGGGAGCTGCCCCCACCCGTGCGCGCGACTGTGCACATGTTGTTAACCTGTGAAGGCCTGGCCGCGCTTTTTCACTGAGGAGCCGTACGGAATGACACATTCTCACTGTGCCCTGACAATGTTTTTGTGCCTGTTTGAACATTGCGTAAGCGCGCGAGTCTTGATGGCTGGCTGTTTTCGGAAAGATGCGCTCCTCAGCATGGCAAGTTTCATCTATCCCTGCTAATTTTCATAAAGGAAACTTATTTGTCTTCAAATTTAAAGACATTTTCTTATGTAATACTTATTGTGTGTGTTTATGTGTCGTTCGCTGACATTTCTCTTCTGTGTTCTCTCTTTGTTCTTCCTATCTTGCTTTTCTCCGTATTTCCCCTTTTCCGAACCAGCATGCAGGCGTTGTTCATATAGGTGGCAGCTGTGAGCCTTTTTTTTGTCTATTTGGTCTTGGTATTTGTAAGAATAACAATCACTGGTGCGGTAATTATTACTTCAAAGTGTCATTACAGACGGCCCTCCTCTTACCCTTTTCCATACCCCATTTACCCTTCTCAAGGGGAGGGTAGAAAACTGGAGACCTCTAACCAATCCCGCTGTCTCCCTTGCTCTCCTGTCTCTGTTTCTCTCTCTCTCTATTCTACCATACACATTGACGACATCACTGCAATAGTGCCGCACCAAGAAGCGCGAAACGCGATGTGCATAGTGACAAGCTTACTCCCTCGTCTCCAGTGGCGCCACCGTTTTGGCAAAAAGAAAAAAAAAATGGGTATCAATTGGAGCCTAGCAACACATCCTTTCAGTCCGACGGTGCCGAGTGGTATACGCCTAATGTAGAAGATTGGGTTCCCGGTTAGCGAACAACTTCTTGGAAAAACTTATACCGCGTTATTTCTTTTCGACTAACCAGTGTTTGTCTTTGCTAAACGAAAAAAAACCTCTGCCCGCCGTATTTGGGCTGGCCGGTCAAGATGAGGATAGGAAAGGCCAACCCGGAACGTTTGCATTTCTAAATGAAGCAGCGTGGCTGAAGCGGGCAAACAAAGGCTTCAACGGAGGGCCATGCATAGTGTTGACTAGGCTTGACATGGGAACCTTCTCTCTCAGATGATATTTGTGCCGGATTTGAAAAAATGGATCATTTTTCTAACACCAGCCAGGAAAAAAAGGGGGGGGGGGAAGCGTGGTTTTCTAGCTTTTTGAAATTTTATTCTTATTGTTTGAACCGCGCTATTGTTCATTGGTTCACGTGAACAAAGCACTGCTTTGTTAAACTAAATAGGAAACAAGATGAATAGAGAAATGGCAGGGTTGTTAACTAGTCTGACATATTCGGTACGCTACCCTGCGCAGAGGATAAGGATAAAGGGATAAAGAGGGTTCAAAGAAGAGTAGAGGAAGTGGTGAGCGTGCACATACACACACATAACGTCGCCGGGCAGAGCGGCAGTTTTACGCAGTACACGCCCTCGTAATGAGTCAACAGATAGAACTAAAAAAAAAGCACAGATATCAAACGTGGTAACCGCTGTACCACTTCGCTGCCCAATGCTGCTTATTTAGGACTGTCGCTTTCATGACGGAGGATATTGAAAGCGTGCAAATATGTGCACGAAATGCAATGTATGTTCTTTCAGAAGTTGCATTGTTTGGCATTTTCATTAGAAGTTAACGTTTACAGGTATGGTGACTCACTTTGACAGTATATGAAAAAAAAAATAAAGGCAAAGTGCTCTCTTGTGCTCTGGTTTGGTTAACTTTGTCTTTTGTAGTGATGGCAAAGTGCATCTCAGAGAAGTTTGAGAAAGAAGCTCGTAGTTGAGATCAGCTCTGCCAGGTGGCTGTCACAATATCCGCTACTCACAAGAAATCCTTCTGCTTTTCGAATAAACTCAATAAATTACTAGTAATGAATTATTCTGGCAGATAATTGTACTTTATCTCATTTAAACCTGTGCTGTGATATCCCAGGCATCCAATATAACCCGTAACTTGAACGAGAACTATTGTAATTGTATCAGCATTATTTTTCAGAAAACTGGAAGTAAGTATTTGGCCATAAGTACTTTGCATAGAAATAACAATTTCACTCATTATTCGTACAGCTAAAAGTAAACGAAGCACAATATTTTGAGGTACGTATGCAATAGTAAAACGATGCTTACAGACTATAGAACAGAACGTTCACTTCTTGAAGCAGCTTTTTGACTTACCAGTGATTTCAGTGACCTCGAGATTGTCAATATCATCGCCGTCATGCTCGTCAATATGTGTTTCAGGACATTCTGCACGAAGAGAAAGAATCCAATAAGATAGACTAAGGGTACTCTGCTTAAGATGCATCATACCTATATTTTTTAATGAAAAAAAAATTGTGGCCGTCGACACAATTACTGAATCCTGGATGAATGACGACCATTTCTTGTGTTCTTTTTTTTTTAATTAACCGACCGCTTCATACTTCGTGGCTTTACCTACAGCTACGACTAATAGCTCGTGTGACCTCTTTCACTGTGACTCCAGCCATATTGTGAGCCTGTCTCAAGCATCGATTTCAGCTCACAACCAATGACGCAGGCGCAGGAACATCTGCCATACGATTTCTCTAACAAGATTAACATAAAGATTAAGTTTCGGATTCGCCACCACAAGCGCACGTGGTGCTGACACTCTCACGGTTTTGCGCAACTGCTGCAGCGCAACTGCTGAACATTTATTTTCCGGAGCCGGAAGTACAAAGATTAGACAAATTCATGTACTACCCATCATTACCACGCTCGCTGAAACACTATGCGTTGCGGCTCCCATGAACACTAGCGCCGTAGTTCCACCTATAGTGTTTTCATAGGAAACTCGATGCTATCTTCAACAAAACGATGATGTCATATAATCCGGTCATCATGTAACACTACTTGGTGTGACGTAATAGGGGCGTCATAGCGATGCCATGACTTTGGTTTGGTGAGGTCATATATGGTGACGTCCCACCTGATGATTATTTGCATCACTAGGGTTCACGCCACCGACCACCAAACTTCGCGTTTGATTGAGCGTCTGAGGATTTCACACTGATGATTACGGACGAAGTTTAACGTCATGTATACAGCATGTACGTGGCGTCGATGTCGTGAATGAAGGTGGTCGAACAACACTTTTTACGGAAGCTAAGTCTAATAAACGAGTAAAAATGCAGGTAGCTCCAAGTGAAAAAAACATCCTTATTAAATAACACGCCGAAATACTTCCTCTAAGAATCTTCCTAGAGGAGTATGGTTTTTATGTGCCATGGGGATCTGACTCGTTTCGAAGGACTAAATAAAGTTCATCCATACATCCATTCACCTATGAAGATCTGACAGTCTAATCTGTAACAAACCGGAAACAACTGACCACGTTTTCCTACACTGTTGGAATGGAATGGAATGTTTTACAGAGGACAAATAAAAAAAATAATTCCCATTAGACCCTCATGAAATCACGTACTTAGGAATAGAGAATGATGATGAATTACCTTTGAATTTAATCATGATGACTGCCTTGCGCAGTATATGGCACTTTCGAATGACTGGACTTCACTGTTACCCTGACAGGACACCCGCAACGCATTCTTTTAAAGTAAAGCATATCAACGTTTCTCGAGGTAGCAAGAACAAATGAATCAGTTCTTTCGTGATTAGAAAGGGCAGGATCCCTGCTTACTTTGAAGGAATTTTAAGGCAGGATGTGCTTTAGCAGTGCTTGACGGTCGTAGAAATTGTTTCGTTATCTTTGTTGTGTATTGTAATTATTTACCTTGTTATCAGTGTGGGAAGTTTAACCACACTGATACTTTTCTGTCTCTATCCGTTCTGTTATTCTCCTCCCCCTTCCCCCCCCCCAAGTGTAGGGTAGCCAACCGAGCCAAGCTTGGTTAACCTCCCTGCCTTTCCTCTCTATTTATCTCTCTCTCTCTCTTAACCGAAAAAAACGGCGTGACTCAATGGTAGAAAACTGGGCTGGCAAGTAGGGTACCCATATTTGAATTCATCAACAACAACAACAACGACAACATTGTTTATTTGGAAGAAAGAAATACAGAATTTCTCTGCGGCGGGAGGCAAAGACTAAAAACTAAAAGCCTGATGAGGTCTCGCCCCCTATTAACCAAAACACTCTGCATCAGCGACATATACATTTACACATCAGCAACACACAACTATGTACATCGGTTAGATATATCACACACATTTACATATTTCATTGGTAGAAGATACTGGCATGCCATAGTATATATTTTATATATTCGAAATAATTAAACATTCTGAACATGCATTTTTTGCATATACAAACAAAAGCACGCATTTTAAACACGCTTCGTTCCAGATATCTTACATTCAGAATACACTGACTACTGAAAAAAAAAAAGCACTGTTGGAATCAGTCCCATTTTACAATTACAGTAAACGATCATAAAAAATAAACAAAAATAAAGTGGACAATTACTCTAACGTGTAAATGACTATGGGCCTACATTAAGGTCATTCGAAAAAATAAGTGATTTAAGATGAGATTTAAGTGGTTTGGATTGCAGGGTAAAGCCTATATTCGATTCGTGAAGGTTTAGCAACTCAATGACTTTGTAATCAATGTCCTGTTTTCCGTAATTCATGCGTATTTTCTTGGTCTCGGGAAACAATTTTCTGAAGCCATATTTCTTTGATATAGTCCGTGGTTAGGAATCCTGTAGTTTATGCCTATAAATATGTTGCATTAGCTTAAAATTATAATCTTTTCTAACAGGCAGAATTTCGTGTTTGAAGAAAAGCGTTTCAGTGTCTAGGTTCCTGGGATGACCTTTATATTTTTCTATGATACGAAGCACGCGCTTCTGTGAAACTTATAATATATAATATTTGCTCTGAGTTGTTCCCCGTACCAACATTTCATTCAAAAGTTTGAAGTAGAACAAGCTATAATAGAGTGATTTAAATAACCATGAGGGAAGGAGAAATGAGATTTTACTGAAGGATCCTACCGAACGAGCTCGATCTGTTAAGAGACAATGGACGTGAGGCGTTCATGACAGGTGCTCGTGGAACCAGACATGGAGGAATTTTGTGTACTGGCTTGTTCTAGTCGCCGATCACTGAATGTAGTGACTACTTTATCGTTGGTCCGCTTGTTTATAGGTCTGAACAAAATAAATTTGGTTTTCTGTATGTTTAATTTTAGTTTGTTTTTATTAGCCAACATGAGAGTTTCGGGAGGTATAGATTTTTTGAAGCTTCTACTTTCTGAATAGTGGAGCCTGTAAAAAAATACTTGTGTTGTCAGCAAACATTTAAATTTTGGGTGTGTACTGAACCTTTGTAATATCATTTATGTATAAGAAAAAGCACGGGGCCTAAAATGAATCCCATAGGAACTCTTTTCTTTATGTTTAAATATTCGGACCTTTCACTGTGTATGCTAACAAATTGATATCTCGATGATAAGTAGCTTTTAAACAAGTCGGAGACTACTCCACGAATTCCATAGCGGCTTAATTTCAGCAGTAAAATTTCATGATCAACCGAATCAAATGCTTTGCGCAAATCAGAAAGACACCTAGCGTGTACATTCTACCTTCAGTGTTTTCAATTATGCGACTTCTTACGCTAATTAGTGTCTCTTCCGTAGTCTTATTTTTGTGAAATCCATAATATGCGATGATAAGATATTATATTTCTCAAGATATTTCATGAGGCGTGTATTTATACAATTCTCCAAAATTTTTCAGAATACAGGTAACACAAACATCGTACGATAATTAGTAATGTCACAAGTGTTGCTACTTTTATGGATGGGTGTAACTTTTCCCACCTTAAGTTTTTTCGGGAAGCGTCCAGTCAATAAGAAATAACTTATAATATATGCCAATACAGGGCTAAGTACAGATGCGACGGCCTTACGGGAGCTGCCTTTACGTCATCATAACAACTTGCAACGTTCGTTTTAGTTCTTTAAATACCGGTAGGTACACTTCATCTGTAATACTTCGTGTAGCACGAGAGAATTTACAGAAACGTTTGCCTCGTTGGCATATTGTGTTACCTGAGAGTACAACAAATCACAAAGACCTAGTAAATTGACTGGCTGTGTTTTCCGACTCAAAACCAGCCCTACAGAGCATGCAGTCAGTCCTTCGACGAAGTTGCCATGAACAATTAACTTACGAAGTTGTCAAGCTCGTTCACCACGTCACAGAAACAGGCCACGAGGTCAAGTTTCAGTGGCTTCCTGGCCATTGTGGGATCAGTGGAAATGATTCCGCAGACAACGTGCCTCGCACATCGCACCAAGAAGAACACACCCTTCCGATTCCTTTGTCAAGGACTGATGCTGCAAATCAACTTCGTCACCTGGCACGTAGTCTGAGTCTGCAGGAGTGGAACACCCCAAGCATAAGACATACGAGACTATACCAAATAAACCCCCGACTGGAACGTCGACCTCCATACGGACTTCGTTGACGTGAAGCTTCACTTTTTTGTCGCCTATGTTTGGGGTTGCCTTCACAAAAGCCTATAGAACCCTTATCGGATGGACCAACAATGCGGAATGCGACGTCTGCTGCACCAAAAAAGACATCGACCATCTGATATGCCATTGCCCTCGATTTGTCTCTGAATGACAGAAGTTTTCGGACACATTGCGGCAATTGGACGATCCGCCACTCTCTGTGCAGATGCTACTGGAACACCGTCATCGCCTTTCGTCGGCTCAAAAAGCAGTCAAAGCTGTCTTGTGCTTTTTGAGGACTACAGGTCTATGTGACCCCTTTAACTTTTGTGTAGTGCCACCGCTGCATACGTGCCAGCCGATTGACTGACAATCCTCCTTTCTTTTCTCTCTCTCTCTTTCTCTTCTCTTCCTCTCTCTCTCTCATCTTTATGCCCCCTTCCTATTCCCCCAGCGTAGGGCAGCAAACCGGACATGTGCCTGGTTAACCTCTCTGCCTTCCCCTCTCTTGGTTTACCCTCCCCCCCTCCCCGTCTTCATCACTCTCACAGCCACATTCACAAAGTATTGGTTAAATGCGTTCGCCAATTTCTGTGCCCTCTAGAATGGTATCACCAGCTTTACTTGCCTATAGGTGTCCTTGATGTTGTTGTTCTTCCAGTTAAAGAATTTACTTGCTTCCATATTTTTGCTGGTTCTGATTTTATGCGCGAGAAAATGGCTTCATAATAGCCAAGTTTAGCCTTTCTGGTGTCACTATTTAGCTTGTTACGGAATTGCTTGAATTTACGCAGTACGTTCAGCACTTTAGTAGCAAGGAATCTGTGAAAAAAGTGTATTTTTTGTGCTTTGTTCGCTTTAAAAGGTCGCCGTTGATCCTCGTTTTCTAATTCTTAGCCTTTAGTGTTCTGATTTGTTGTATCGAAAAGCAGTATTGTAGCCTCTAGAGATAGCTATGAAAAGTATCAGATGCGCTGTCTGGATTGCATTGCACTAGACAGGTGACCAGTCTGTCTGTTCAAGTCAAATCAGCAAACTTAAGCAGAGAATTGTCATTATTACACCTAAATCCAGTGACATTTGGGTATTTATTGTTACGCAACAGGTTTTCTGTAGAAAATATAGACAGGTAGGTAATCACTTTGGCTGAGCATATTGTGCCTACAAAACTTAATGATGCTGTGCGTGTTTTAGCGGGACGGCTCAGTGCTCTCCCTAGTTAGTACGAAGTACTCAAAATCGTGAACATTTTTTTTTAACACGCAGTGTAATCGCTGCTATTTAAGCTGGGTATACATACGTACAGTGACGTGGAGCTAGTGGTAGTAATACGGGTAGAATCTATAATGACATTTTTTAGCTTCAAATGATTATACAAGGTTTTTTTTTAATCAAGTGCATACATGTCCTCACTTCTCATATTGATATTGACGTCACCCATAATAAAGGTAGTTTTTTTAGTTTATTGAAGCAATGGAAACTTGTAAAAAACGGCGTGACTCAATGGTAGAAAACTGGGCTGGCAAGTAGGGTACCCATATTTGAATTCATCAACAACAACAACAACGACAACATTGTTTATTTGGAAGAAAGAAATACAGAATTTCTCTGCGGCGGGAGGCAAAGACTAAAAACTAAAGCCTGATGAGGTCTCGCCCCCTATTAACCAAAACACTCTGCATCAGCGACATATACATTTACACATCAGCAACACACAACTATGTACATCGGTTAGATATATCACACACATTTACATATTTCATTGGTAGAAGATACTGGCATGCCATAGTATATATTTTTATATATTCGAAATAATTAAACATTCTGAACATGCATTTTTTGCATATACAAACAAAAGCACGCATTTTAAACACGCTTCGTTCCAGATATCTTACATTCAGAATACACTGACTACTGAAAAAAAAAAAGCACTGTTGGAATCAGTCCCATTTTACAATTACAGTAAACGATCATAAAAAATAAACAAAAATAAAGTGGACAATTACTCTAACGTGTAAATGACTATGGGCCTACATTAAGGTCATTCGAAAAAATAAGTGATTTAAGATGAGATTTAAGTGGTTTGGATTGCAGGGTAAAGCCTATATTCGATTCGTGAAGGTTTAGCAACTCAATGACTTTGTAATCAATGTCCTGTTTTCCGTAATTCATGCGTATTTTCTTGGTCTCGGGAAACAATTTTCTGAAGCCATATTTCTTTGATATAGTCCGTGGTTAGGAATCCTGTAGTTTATGCCTATAATATGTTGCATTAGCTTAAAATTATAATCTTTTCTAACAGGCAGAATTTCGTGTTTGAAGAAAAGCGTTTCAGTGTCTAGGTTCCTGGGATGACCTTTATATTTTTCTATGATACGAAGCACGCGCTTCTGTGAAACTTATAATATATAATATTTTGCTCTGAGTTGTTCCCCGTACCAACATTCATTCAAAAGTTTGAAGTAGAACAAGCTATAATAGAGTGATTTAAATAACCATGAGGGAAGGAGAAATGAGATTTTACTGAAGGATCCTACCGAACGAGCTCGATCTGTTAAGAGACAATGGACGTGAGGCGTTCATGACAGGTGCTCGTGGAACCAGACATGGAGGAATTTTGTGTACTGGCTTGTTCTAGTCGCCGATCACTGAATGTAGTGACTACTTTATCGTTGGTCCGCTTGTTTATAGGTCTGAACAAAATAAATTGGTTTTCTGTATGTTTAATTTTAGTTTGTTTTTATTAGCCAACATGAGAGTTTCGGGAGGTATAGATTTTTTGAAGCTTCTACTTTCTGAATAGTGGAGCCTGTAAAAAAATACTTGTGTTGTCAGCAAACATTTAAATTTTGGGTGTGTACTGAACCTTTGTAATATCATTTATGTATAAGAAAAAGCACGGGGCCTAAAATGAATCCCATAGGAACTCTTTTCTTTATGTTTAAATATTCGGACATTTCACTGTGTATGCTAACAAATTGATATCTCGATGATAAGTAGCTTTTAAATAAGTCGAAGACAACTCCGCGAATTCCATAGCGGCTTAATTTCAGCAGTAAAATTTCATGATCAACCGAATCAAATGCTTTGCGCAAATCAAGAAAGACACCTAGCGTGTACATTCTACCTTCAGTGTTTTCAATTATGCAACTTTTTACGCTAATTAGTGTCTCTTCCGTAGTCTTATTTTGGTAAAATCCATAATAATGCGATGATAAGATATTATATTTCTCAAGATATTTCATGAGGCGTGTACTTATACAATTCTCCAAAATTTTTGAGAATACAGGTAACACAGACATCGGACGATAATTAGTAAAGTCACAAGTGTTGCTACCTTTATGAATGGGTGTAACTTTGGCCACCTTAAGTTTTTTCGGGAAGCGTCCAGTCAATAAGAAATAACTTATAATATATGCCAATACAGGGCTAAGTACAGATGCGACGGCCTTAACGGGAGCTGCCTTTACGTCATCATAACAACTTGCAACGTTCGTTTTTAGTTCTTTAAATACCGGTAGGTACACTTCATCTGGTAATACTTCGTGTAGCACGAGAGAATTTTACAGAAACGTTTGCCTCGTTGGCATATTGTGTTACCTGAGAGTACAACAAATCACAAAGACCTAGTAAATTGACTGGCTGTGTTTTCCGACTCAAAAACCAGCCCTACAGAGCATGCAGTCAGTCCTTCGACGAAGTTGCCATGAACAATTAACTTACGAAGTTGTCAAGCTCGTTCACCACGTCACAGAAACAGGCCACGAGGTCAAGTTTCAGTGGCTTCCTGGCCATTGTGGGATCAGTGGAAATGATTCCGCAGACAACGTGCCTCGCACATCGCACCAAGAAGAACACACCCTTCCGATTCCTTTGTCAAGGACTGATGCTGCAAATCAACTTCGTCACCTGGCACGTAGTCTGAGTCTGCAGGAGTGGAACACCCCAAGCATAAGACATACGAGACTATACCAAATAAACCCCCGACTGGAACTTCGACCTCCATACGGACTTCGTTGACGTGAAGCTTCACTTTTTTGTCGCCTATGTTTGGGGGTTGCCTTCACAAAAGCCTATAGAACCCTTATCGGATGGACCAACAATGCGGAATGCGACGTCTGCTGCACCAAAAAAGACATCGACCATCTGATATGCCATTGCCCTCGATTTGTCTCTGAATGACAGAAGTTTTCGGACACATTGCGGCAATTGGACGATCCGCCACTCTCTGTGCAGATGCTACTGGAACACCGTCATCGCCTTTCGTCGGCTCAAAAAGCAGTCAAAGCTGTCTTGTGCTTTTTGAGGACTACAGGTCTATGTGACCACCTTTAACTTTTGTGTAGTGCCACCGCTGCATACGTGCCAGCCGATTGACTGACAATCCTCCTTTCTTTTTCTCTCTCTCTCTTTCTCTTCTCTTTCCTCTCTCTCTCTCATCTTTATGCCCCCTTCCTATTCCCCCAGCGTAGGGCAGCAAACCGGACATGTGCCTGGTTAACCTCTCTGCCTTCCCTCTTCTTGTTTACCCTCCCCCCCTCCCCGTCTTCATCACTCTCACAGCCACATTCACAAAGTATTGGTTAAATGCGTTCGCCAATTCTGTGCCCTCTAGAATGGTATCACCAGCTTTTACTTGCCTATAGGTGTCCTTGATGTTGTTGTTCTTCCAGTTAAAGAATTTACTTGCTTCCATATTTTTGCTGGTTCTGATTTTATGCGCGAGAAAATGGCTTCATAATAGCCAAGTTTTAGCCTTTCTGGTGTCACTATTTAGCTTGTTACGGAATTGCTTGAATTTACGCAGTACTTCAGCAACTTTAGTAGCAAGGAATCTGTGAAAAAAGTGTATTTTTTTTGCTTTGTTCGCTTTAAAAGGTCGCCGTTGATCCATCGTTTTCTATTCTTAGCCTTTAGTGTTCTGATTTGTTGTATCGAAAAAGCAGTATTGTAGCACTCTAGGAAGATAGCTATGAAAGTATCATATGCGCTGTCTGGATTGCATTGCACATAGACAGGTGACCAGTCTGTCTGTTCAATCAAATCAGCAAACTTAAGCAGAGAATTGTCATTATTACACCTAAATCCAGTGACATTTGGGTATTTATTGTTACGCAACAGGTTTTCTGTAGAAATATATACAGGTAGGTAATCACTTTGGTCTGAGCATATTGTGCCTACAAAACTTAATGAATGCTGTGCGTGGTTTTAGCGGGACGGCTCAGTGCTCTCCCATAGTTGAGTACGAAGTACTCAAAATCGTTGAACATTTTTTTTTTTAACACGCAGTGTAATCGCTGCTATTTAAGCTGGGTATACATACGTACAGTGACGTGGAGCTAGTGGTAGTAATACGGGTAGAATCTATAATGACATTTTTTAGCTTCAAATGATTATACAAGGTTTTTTTTTAATCAAGTGCATACATGTCCTCACTTCTCATATTGATATTGACGTCACCCATAATAAAGGTAGTTTTTTTAGTTTATTGAAGCAATGGAAACTTGTAAAAAATGACTGAGAAAATGTCGCTTATATCCAGTTGGGGCTAGGCATACCACAGCAACTAAATATCATTTTTTTTATATTGCTAGGCCCCCTATGTCACCGCTACTCACAGACAGTTCATCAAGCATCAAGAATAGCAATGCTGGAGGTATATCGCCAACCCTCCATCCTTCCTGTGCGATTCAGGTGCGCTACATTATAATTTGTAAACACGGGATAAATATCCCTATTACACATCCATGTCTCTGTAAACAATATTACATCAATGTCCACGTGAATACTACTCAGAAATACAGCAAACGCTTCGCGCTTGTTCCTAATGCTTTTTATGTTTTGATGCAGTACGGTAAAAGAGCATTTATTTATTATAGGAATTGTTCTTTGTAGAGTTGACATTGTGAACTAACGAAAATTCACATCGGGGAAAAAGTTTTTCTCTTCATCATGTTTTACTTAATGAGGGCTAAATAAAAAACGCGTGTTATTCGGATTACATAAGACGTTTCATATTTGCGCGCGAGATTTTTCCCTCCGCCAGACCATACCAATTCCACTTTGCAGATTTCTTTTTTGCTATAGCGGCACCAAGAAGCTGTTTGTTGTGCCGCGTCAGGTGCTCGTTAACATAGATGACACTTTCCGTGCCCTCATAATCGAGGTGAGGGAAATAATCCTTGGTTTCGTTGCTTTTGTGAGCAGCCGAAAAGCGAAGAAACATGATCATTCACTGCTTTTTTTATATTTCGTTTCATAGGGCTTATGGGCGGTGGCGGCTGATAACTACGGCGCCGCATGCGACCATTGTTGTGATCTGATAACAGCTTTTGTTGTAAAAAAATTGTGAATGGAGACGTCACTTTAAAATTCCCGCTACATACAACATGACATCTTATATTCTGAAGGCATATACTGGTTTGTACGTAGCTTCTAATCGATTAAAATAAACTATAGTTCCATCTGTGGTGGTCATATACCTATAGCTTACGATGTTTCAGAAAATTTCATCGAACCATTGTCCCAAAAACACAAGAAAATACATTTTAAAGTGTTCGACTGCATGCATGTAGATTTCGGCAGGAACTATAACAATGAAACTTAAACCTTGATTTTCTCGGATAATACCGAACCGATAACAAAATATATGGCATTAGACTTCTTTGGTTGCTGTTTGTCTATCTAAACCAAGTCATTGTTAATCTACAATGTCTCTTTAAGGCCTGATCCATGGTCAATACATATCAAAATCATAATTTTTATATGGTGCCAGGATGTCATGTACGGGCACAAAACCTGAGACAGTAAAACGTCATGGTAGTATCGAAAACAGGCAAACATACTTGCTGCTGAAATCAGTTCATTGCTCACATTGTAATACCTTCGGCAAAGACCGTGAAATTCGGAATTCGGCCCTGAATGTTCATTGGTCCCCCGCACAACGGAAGCTTGTATGTCCGTGTCATATTGCGTAATGCTTCACAAGGCGTGCTGACGTGTGCAAAGCGTTGGGAGGAGTAATTCAAAACTCGCGCTTTTTTTTTTCTGGTACAGCATCTCGTCATTTACGAAACAAAGATTAACTGGCTACGGATACGAAAGTGACAAACAAACAAAAACACCACTGCTTGTTTTGCACAGTCGTCACTTTGGCTTACCTACAGAACACTGTCAATTGAGGGTGATAGAACTGGTCCCTGAAACTCCGTTGTCCTGCTAGTTACACTGTCTGAGTGCTGCTCAAACTTCCCCGGTGAAAAATTGCGATCCGGCTTTGAACACCAGCGTTCGTCAACAAATGTTAACAAAACATAAGGTTCCACTCAAGTTGCACATGCTTAGCAGCTGTCAAGCCTTTCAACCTGTATCTCCACGAATCATACTAACGAAGACAAACTACAGTTTAGAGAAAAATGCTGTGAATGTAAAATATCGCTTAACAGTTCAATTCTTTACTTACCATCTAGTTCTTCCATCGCGTCAAAATCTGAAAAAAAGATTGCTGACGCTATGCCGCGAGTTTCAGCCGTGCGTTAACCAGTCCCGCGAATTCTCGTTGCATTGCAGCTTTGGCGAGATCCGCTGACGAACACAGGACGACCGGCATAATGAAAATGCTACAAAAATAAAGCGTCAAAGTCTGTTCACCGAGCTCTCCATGTTGGCTCAGCAATTTCCTACGTAACGAAGTTCCTGTCATGTGCAGATCTATCGCAGACGCCACATGTTGCCGCGGAATAAAAACTAGAAGCCGACGCAGCTGGCGACTCAGACATGCGCTGCGTACGACGGACCCATCGTTGTCGAGCCGGAACCCAACGTTAATTCAGCAACGGGGTGTTGTTACAGCTTAATCATACCCATTTGTTAGAGTTATAAAGGTCATAAACAGCAGAGGTGGAGCGTTTAGCATCGTGTGGCAACTGAACAATCCTGCAATGTGTAAATGAACTTCATTCGCTCAACAATTAAGTAAAATCAACGTCCCCTGGCTGAGCCCATTATTGGACTATCAGGTTAAACCTTACCCTCTGGATGGTCATGATGTGAGAGTAAAAAAAAAAACAAGCAAATATTAGCCTGTGTCTCTAAAACTTGCGAAGAAAGGTCACTGGTGTAGAAATCAGTGGATCAAACTCCCTCAGTGCGCATCACAAGACGGCGTTGTGTCGTTCACTTATCATTGTAATTATTGCATTTCCCGGTGTTCATGGTGATTTCATCTCCTTCGTCGGTCTTTGTTATTATGGGCGTCGCAAAACGCTTCAGAAGTTATGTTTGTACTTAACTCTGTGAGCCCAGCATATCCGTTAGCTGCACCTTACCTGGTCATTTGCACGGTATAACGGCCACAACATTTCTTGCTTTGGAGCATCCTTTCAGGCACTTGTCTTCACCACTTATTTCTATTCTTGAAGTCCACCGCGGTGGCCTTGCGGCTTCGTAGCTCGGCTTCTGACCCCTAGGTTGCAGGTTCACTCAAGGCCGTCGCCGTAGCGATTTCGATGGAGGCCCTTCCCTGAGGCGGGCCTCATAAACATAATGTGGTTAAAGCGTGTAAAACAGATATTATTATTATTATTATTATTATTATTATTATTATTATTATTATTATTATTATTATTATTATTATTATTATTATTATTATTATTATTATTATTATTATTATTTGAAACCTTTATTTTTCAAAGAATTGGTCCTTCTGTTTTCCCCCTCTTCGTAGATACGTTTATGCTTGCGCACCCGAGCAATCAATTGATAAGTCGATCAATCAATCAATCAATCAACTATAATCAGTTAATCAATGAATTCTTTATTCAACGACCCAGCAACTATGCTGAGCTTTAAAGGCTGACGCTGAGTAAGAAAACGATGCAACAATTTCGTACATTCTTTTTCGTATATGCTAATTGATACATGATCATCTTAGGAACTCATGATTTGCATTTTTCTTAAAAAAGCAATTTGTGATGAGTGTACACAATAAGGATAACACATTTTGCTCTTTCATTGTATGCATGTTTTGTTATAGCGTGGGCTATTTTTTAAACATAAAGTCATGTATGTGGAATGATTTGCTTTTGAATCGCCCTTTTCGGTTGTCTTGTATTAAGGGGCTGCGGGAAAGTCACGCTGTCTATGACAACTTTTCCTGCAGCTCCCCTGCTACTGTATATTTAGGACAGAAATTAAATTCATATTAAAACTTATTATTAACCATGAGACCACTTTTCTTTGATCCCGTGTCTCATATTTGCGGTAAGTGCCATAACGAACACAAACAGAGCTTTGTAAATTTCTCAAACTGGTCATTAGTGTGCGGTAGCATACCGCGGGACATACCAGTATACCACCGGCCGTGGTTCGCACTACAGGTGAATAAATATATATATCTACCCATGAACATTGATTGTTAATTTCACATTCATTGGTAATTTGAATGCGAGGGTGCAAACAAACAAAAAAACTAACGTGTGCAGCGTTCACCGTAACCCTGTATTTTACAACAAATGGAACCCCATTTCGTGGTCCTAGTGCAATGTTTGGGGTGATGTGGCGAATTCGGTCCACATGGTGTAAACATGCCCAAGTCACAACGATGGCTCACACACTGTAGTATGCCGGGAGGCCCTGCTCCACAGCCCAGACTCCAATGTCCAGCAAGACATGATTAGTCAAATCCTTGCTGCTGCTGCTGTGTCTCAAAACATTACGGCCAATGGCTAGGGGTGACGGACAATGCCTAACGTGATTGAGTGTTTTTTTTTGTAAATCATGTTTACTCTCTCTCTCTCTCTTGGCAATGATGGAGTCCAAGCATTCTGTGTGGCGGTGAGGTATCCTACCACAGAGCCATGCCTGGTCTTGAAACTGTTTCGCAAAAATGCCCTATGCGCACATAATGTTGGTGCAGCGTTAACTGATGTTGCAATGCTGGATATCTAGTTTTGTAAGAAAGCAATAAAATACATATGTATTTACATGAGGCAGGCTTCATGTGAGTTAACGTCAGTTGTAGGTTCCAGTATTGGTGCCGCTTTTCTAGAAGCACATTAAACATTACATTTTATTCTCATGACACAACAAGTTGTATTCAAGTGTTGCTCGACACTGAAGGAATATGCCAACAAACGATACACGCAATATTGACATCATCACACCATGAAGTGCCCTTAATTTTGTTAATACTGATGTCTGTGCTCCTACGTGACTGCTGATCACTCTACCTTTAAACGCCAATGTATTCGATGTTCCCGATAATCTCAATATGAGCACACAACTGATCACTTGAAAAAAAAAAACAATGTCTATTCATCTCGTAAATCTTGTCTCAAAGCCCCCCCCCCCCCCCCCCAAAAATACAGCATACTGCTGTTTTTTGGCTTTCACTGCTTTGCATGACACTGATTCGGACAAGGCGTCGGATCTGCCTAATTTTTTTCTACGATAGTTTACATCCCCGGCTTCCCTTTCTTTACTGTTCCCTCCTTTCTTATACGAACACAACGTAAGTAATATAACAAATACCAAAGAGTAAAGAGTTTGTAATACCTCTGCTTTTGCTCACTTTTCTGTTGACTCGTTTCATCGGACAACACCCACTCGGTCACGGGTCCAGAGCAACTCATCCTACGCGTACGCAACACTCAATAACTCAGGCTTGGTTAACAAGCTGCAAGGTGCACGGTGTGTACTAGAGGTACGCTCCTACGTGCGCAATTCACTTGGAAAAGTAGCCCGAAGAGATGTCATCAGGATGATCGAAATCTGAGTTCTAATTTTTTTCCTTCCATACACTTTTGTGTTTCTTGCCCGAGACGGCGGCTTGTAATATTTTCACTCTTGTTATTTTCTTTTTATCATTCGATCTTCAAAAGGAGCTAATCTTCCAGATTAAAGATAATGTGAACGCGATTCGAAAACGCCGGAAAGTACCGAGTTTCAGCGCTTAAGGGCTTGTTTTCATTAAAAAAAAAGGAGAAAAAAAAAGCTCGTGGTCTTCTCTCAGAGAAGCGAAGTTCTAGTTCGGTGGCATGCAGGTATGCGGACTTCTAAAAAGGCAATCGCACTTACTTTTATTGAGATGAATGCAACTTCGAATGGTGGTGTCTCGAAAGCAAGTCAAGCTATTGCCCTTTTGCGTACAACTGGTACCGAGAAGCTGGTTGATGTAAAAAAAAAGTAATAATAAATAAACCACGTGTCGTGGCGTACGAGTCCATCCGCTTCATACGAGGTACGCTATGAGCGAGAGCTTTCGACTTCACTTACTCACCTCACCTCAAATTGCTCCCGATTCAGAACCGCGACTTCAAAATTTTATTTTGTTCTCGGCACTTCATTTCTTTTTGAGGAAGCCATGACAGTTTCTGCCTGTAACTGAAAACGAGGTGAACACTCCAATTTACTTGCGTTCCCAGATTCTCTTGCACGAGTTGACAAAGTTTCAAGGAGAGCAGGTGATGGCTAGTGCACGTGAGTGTGTGTTTTGGCGCGCATTTTTCTCGAGAGCACGTTGTCGTAAAGTATTTTTAAGAGCTCTTTATAGTGAGATCTGGTCGGGTGTCGATCGTCGATTCGTCCGGCGTATCCCGTAGTGTTCCCTTATCGTACCATAGAAGGCACTGTTCCATAGAGATGCATGCACACTGCAGTTGAATAATAATATACTAGATGACAGTGTATGTTTTCTTTGTCTAGGGAGCCTTAATGTGCGTGCGTCTCACGGAGACGCACACACATGATTCTCATTTCCGAGAGGACGCTGGCCCATGGACATGCGAGCAATATGGCGGTTCGGGGAAGGCTTGCTAGATGGCGTTGGTGGTTCAGCTGCACTCCAATTGTCTGATCCGTGGGTGGCACGAGATCTCTCATTCTTCTTGGTCATTGCCGTACGTGGAGAAGTGTGCTTGCCAGATCGTGCTTGGTTGGACGCATGGATGAATACATGGACGGACGAAGGAAGCATGGGCGGACTAACGCATGGACGGACGCAGAGTCACACGCACAGACGGATGGAAGCATGAACGGACGAACGCTTTGCCCCACTCATCATCATGCAATCACTCCATGGATATGCTGTAATTTTTGTTGTTTTAATCTTTCTCTTCTGTATGGCTACTTGTAGACTGAAAGTTTGGGCTAAATTGGTTTCGCCTTTCTGAAAATTATAAGTTCGCGCTGTTGGTAGTATTTATTTTTCATCACAGATAGATAGATAGATAGATAGATAGATAGATAGATAGATAGATAGATAGATAGATAGATAGATAGATAGATAGATAGATAGATAGATAGATAGATAGATAGATAGATAGATAGATAGATAGATAGATAGATAGATAGATAGATAGATAGATAGATAGCAATTTTGGATGACGGCCACATAGATATGTTTTCTTGGTTGTCCGTATCTGCCCTTAAGCTTCATAATAACAAAAGTATACATCAACTTACATCTATTGATTGCTTGATATGTATGGTTTAACGTCCCAAAATCACCATATGATTATGAGATACGCCGTAGTGGAGGGCTCCGGAAATTTTGACCACCTGGGGTTCTCTAACGTGCACCCAAATCTGAGCACACGGGCCTACAACTCCCCCCCCCCCATCGGAAACGCAGGCGCCACCGCCGGGATTTGATCCCGCGACCTGCGGGTCAGCGGCCGAGTACCTTAGTCACCAGAGCACCGCGACGGGGCAGGTTACATCTATGATTTCCTGCGCAAGCGGCACACGCTTATATGAACCTGTCTGCCGTATACGAATGGCTGTATTCATATGAAGCGTGGTTTTTCGAACGAGTTTACCGAGCTGCTTGTAAGAATGGGAGGCTAACACACCCGGGTCAGGAACAAGAAGCTGGCAGCTTTTCCGAAGACCCAGGTTGTTTGCAGTTGCGATTTGTGGGCAGTACCGACCGATGAACATTGGTGCTCGCAGCTCTCCATATTCCTCATCCTGTTTTAATATCTTCATCAGCATGCCATGCTTCTCAAGGAATTGCGTAACATACAGGGCGTCACATTATACTTAGTACCATGGTTTTAATAATAATAATAATAATAATAATAATAATAATAATAATAATAATAATAATAATAATAATAATAATAATAATAATAATAATAAATAGAGCTCTTAGTCTCAAAACCAGGTTATGAGTAGCACGGACGCCATTGGGGAAAGCTCCAGAAAATTCGACAACCTGATGTTTTAATGCGCACTGGCATGGCCCTGTACACGGACCTTCACTGCTTCGCCTTCACTTATATGCGACCGCCACGGCCAGCACCGAACCCGCCACCTTCATTCAGGTCACAAGTCAAGCACCGGGACCACTTATCCACCGTGGTGGACAACCGTGGTTATAACATACTGGAAGTATGCTACATGCTGAAACGCCATTTGATATTACCATTGTTCCTCGTCTACTAGGATAGGTTCGCAGGATATAAATCAATCAAGAAAGCTTCATTCCCACATTATGTGGTAAGATATCGCCCAATTTGATGTTTGAGCCTGTTGCGCAGCTCTTAGGACTCGCACATTTATCCGCTAGATTTGAAGCGTTTTGCAGTAACAGAGCGTGCCTTCCCATTTGATGGGTGTCCATCCCATAAACTTCTGATTTTGGGTACTCTGTTATAGCAATCAGTTCTTATTTCTTCTTTGATAACTCTTTACTAGTTACTTATAGTAAATTTTAAAGCTCTTGAATCACTCGAACTATTAGCAAAAGTTAGTAAGCAAAGAGCAATATCTACAAGACAGTACTAATTGCATGACAATTACTTTCCGGTAGATATGAAAGACCAGAAATGCGAAAGTAACCATCTCACTGAGTCTCCGCTCTCATAATGAGGAGCGTCAAAAGGAAAACAGCTTAGAAGTTGTTGAAATTTCAAGATGCCAGGACATTGCAGGCAGCAAATGACCGTGATGATATTACAACGACATCTTCTAATGATGTCTTACTGTCTTGCTGTTTTTAACCTTTCTATATTGGGCGTGTGTTTCGTGTTACCATTATGTCATCATGTCTCCGCCCGACCAAATGATTCATATTCTAGAGAGAGAGAGAGAAAGGAAAGGCCGGGAGGTTAACCAGATATTGGCATCTGGTTTGCTACCCAGCACTGGGGGTGGGGAAGTAGGGGCAAGAAAGAGGGATTAGATAGAGGAAAAAAAAAAACGCACGCGCACTTATAAAAAAAACGAAAACACACACAGGAAGGGTGTCGCAGCTACAACCATTCAGCAAGGCCGGTCAATCGCAAAAAGGGCAGCAGCGCTTTCAGGACCCTCTTCTGTGAAGTCGCATCCTGATGATACGGCAGAATTTCCTGCTCCGACAGAGGCTGATCATCTAATTTGTTGAGTTCCCTGCGAAGGCACAATCGCCGCCTACTATACGCTGGGCACTCAAAAAGAACATGTTGAATGGTTTCCTCCTTGCCACAGTGGCCACAGGCTGCGGTGTCGGCCATCCTAATGCGGAAAGCGTAGGCGTTGGTAAATGCAACGCCCAACCACAGCCTACATAACAAGGTCTGGTCTGCTCGGCGAAGCCTCGACGGGACTTGAAGACTTAGCGTAGGGTCAAACGAGTACAGTCGGGCATGCTTGAAATGCGGCTGATTCCATTGCGATGTGGTTTGCCGGCGAGCAAGTCTGCGGAGCTCTCGTGCAGCATCCGTCCTAGAAAGTGGTAGATTCATAATCTAAGTTTGAATATTTCGCCTGAGGCTTTTCCGGGGCTCTGAGTTTGAGCCTTGCGCACTACAACTCGAAGTGCCGCACAAGCTTTAGAAACTTAAGGTTCCAATGTGTGCTCGACAACATTGTGCTTCTGTCTATTCACTGTCGTGTGTCACATAACGGTGTCTATTAAACGTAGTACAGGAGCTGAGTGCAACACCACAAGTACTTTACCAGAAGTCACTTGCGTAACGCAGTAAGAGCAGTAGCATGCTGAGCAAGAGCACAAGAAAGAAAGAAAGAAAGAAAGAAAGAAAGAAAGAAAGAAAGAAAGAAAGAAAGAAAGAAAGAAAGAAAGAAAGAAAGAAAGAAAGAAAGAAAGAAAGAAAGAAAGAAACAATTGATTGATTTGTGGGGTTTAACGTCCCAAAAGCACGATATGATTATAAGAGACACCGTAGTGGAGGGCTCCGGAAATTTCGATCACCTGGGGTTCTTTAACGTGCACCCAAATCTAAGCACACGGGCCTACAACATTTCCGCCTCCATCGGAAATGCAGCCACCGCAGGCGGGATTCAAACCCGCGACCTGCGGGTCAGCAGCGAATACCTTAGCCACTAGACCACCGCGGCGGGGCAAGAAAGAAAGAAAGAAAGAAAGAATGAAAGAAAGAAAGAATGAAATAAAGGAAAAAAGAAAGAAAGAAATGAATTGAGGAATACGCCAAGGGAATAACTATCAAACGACCCGGTTGGCTACTCTACGCCGGTGAATCTGGAAAGGGGAATAAGAGGAAAAGAGAGCCATAGATAGGGAAAGATGTTCACAACTAAAGCTTCCCTCTTACAGTGCTGGACCAAGAAGATGATAAACAACGGACTCGGTTTGCGCTGAATGCCAAGTTCCCTCATTCTCCATAAACAAATAACATGCACACAAGGCGTTCGAAACTTGAAGAAACGGCATGGGGGTCCCGAGAGCATTTGTGAACGAGAGCTCCAGGTCACTGAGGCAATATAAAGTTCCTTTTATCAGTGAAGATAACTATAATAGCTAGTTACCACGTTAAGTCTGCTCGAAATGCCTCATAGAATTAGCGAGCACATCGCGCTCGCTGCCTGCTCAGAGTTTGAACTGTCTCAATTGTTCTCGGGCACACTTGTGCGTAGTTAGCGCTAGTTCAGCGGTTTATTCATTGTCCTCATGGGCTGTCTTGTTCTTCGCGTTGAAACTATGACGGACTAGAATAAGTTGCGGCCCTTTCAAGTTAGAACTGACCACCGCTTCGTGCCGCTGATTACTTCGAGTTTTCGCGGTGCTAACCAAAGTCCCTCAAGGCAAGGTTTGAATTTTGAGTGTTCAACACGCTATGCAAAAGTACAAAGTTAGCGCTAACCAGGTGTCCTCGCGCTTGATAAGATAAACGTGCCGCTTACTAAGCGATGCTAATTAGCCCTCTGTTGCCAGGGGACTGCTGGGGTCAGCCTCATCATTCGGTTCCTTTTCTTCAGCGCCCCCGTATTTGCCGACACAAGGCATGTTAACTCGTCTCCACGACTTCAAAGTGCCTCTAAAGGCGTGTGCATGAATTTTGTGTTTCGCACCTAATGGCTAAATTAGCCCTGCTGCCATGCCAAACTGAACAGCATTGTGTTGGTTATGTGCATTCTGCGCTTCTTGACACACTTTCCATATGGGGCGAATACCATCTAATACTGCCTGATAAATACGTCAATGCTGGCTTTTCAAGTTAAGGTATTCCTTGCAAAAATCAGTGTTAGGTTATGATCTTTGAGTTGCAATAATTATTACTTCACCAATCTTGTAGTTGGGGTGCGTACAGCCAGTGAGGTAAAGCTGAAATATCACGGCTTTTCATAAGATCTGTCACAGCCAAGCTTCCTTCGTCTTGTCTATGTTCATCATAGCAAAGTGGATGTGTGCCATAAGAATCGAGCAAGCCTTGCACATGTAGTTCACTAAAAAATTAAAAAAAAAATCTCTTCGTAAAAGCGTAGCTGGTATGCGCTAATTATCTCATAGCACAGCTTAGCTATGCATGGCGCAGTATAGCAAGAAGGCGGAAAGGGAACTGAGGTTGAGATAAATGGAAGCGTGGAGGAGGGAAGGTGAAGCGTAGCCTTATTAGCATACTATTGCAAAGGAGTCAGAGAGAGAAAGAGAGAACAGTAATGTAAGAGTGAGGAGGAGAAAGGTATAGCATAGCAGGGGGTGAGCGGAGAGGAGGAGTGGCGGCACAGGTGAGGGTGAAGTCAGGCGTGGTAGAAAGCAATGTGCAGCTGCGCCGAGCGCAGCTGGTGTGACGCTTGTCCTCGCATTCCATTACTTTGTGCTCAATCACGACGGCTTTCCCTAAGCTCCGCGGTCCCTTGATGTTTACGATGTTAAGGCGGTTAAAACCACACAAAATGTTTCGACGAAATCTTGCGTACTACTTAAAGCACCAGACTGGCCTGGCATGATTGAATGATCGCGTGAAATTTTTGGTTCTGGAAAACGTGTGCAATGCCTACGCGAAAAGCGAGAGAATGAAAAATGCGCAGCATCATCTTTACTGCGCACAGTGGCTCCTAAATACTACGCAGTCGCGCAATTTTGCCTTCGTTACAAGCGTCTTTTACAAGGGATCGACATTGCGTGGTTCAGCTTATTGAGTCTTATCTGGAGCAAAATGGTGGAATACCTGCAGATTAATTTTGACGTGCTCAGATTATTCGAAGTTTATCAACATAAATATGCATTCGATTGATATCTTCTTCGCAGTGTTCTGCGATTTCCTCTTATCAAAATTAGTCAATTTAGCGCAAAGGTATTTTTTCGCATAACAAAGGATTGATTGACTGCTTGCTTGCTTGATTGATTTATTGAATTATTATTTAAAATATTGATTGAATAATTGATTGATTGATATACGTTCTTCAAAGTTTCAAAGTGCAGATTTATGTCGTGCTATATGAACCACCTCACGTTTACGTTCTCCGCGTTCCAGTTCTACGTGTAAAAGAGGGTTTAGGAAAAGAAGGACAAAGGTTGACCTGAGGAACTGCACTATGGTCTGCTGTTATCGTGCAATATTTAGAGTGTATATGATTATATCACAGTAGTAACTATAGATGAACATTCAACACTACATTAGAAGCCACCTTCGTCCTTTTCCTGTAGAATGACAATGATTAAACAATCTAACAGGTTAAAAAGTATGCAAACTAAAAATGTGTTACGTGTACGGTGAATTATTGCGATTCACATGAACATAGAGCAATCTCTTTTGTTTTGGGACAGTCTACCTGCAGTTCACACGACGCCTACCACATTGCATCTCGTACTACTTAAGCACTGGGTAATGCTGGCTAATTGTGGTGATTGTCGACTGTCTGTTGCCGTAACAATTCAATCTTTCAGTATAATATTAAGAGGAGCTTGCGCACACTTTGGTAGCTGTGCAGAAAAATCGATAGCTGGTATAGTCTGCAATGGTTGTTGAACATCTTCAGCGCAGCGCAAATGTGACAATAACACTAAAAAAAAAGAAGGGGGACGCACCGCGACGAGTCGTTGTGCCTTTATTCTTATGCTATTCATGTCGCACATTCAATATGCACCATCCTCATTCTTTTTTGTTGTTGTTGTTTCGGAAGGATAATATGAGTGAACCAGTCACCTTGCAGCTGTCATACTTAGTTTAGAGTGCACGAATGTTAAAAGTTTTGCGGTTGTTTTTTTTGGGGGGGCCTACGCTTCTTGAAGTGGAGACGACGGCCACGTTGTCGCTAGGCGCTTGCGTAAGGACCAGTTGCTAAAGCCACTGCTTCCAAAACTTTGCACACTTTGCAGTAGACTACTATATCGAGTCGCTGGTCACGTCGGTTTTCGTGGTTCTCTTGTTATACGTAAGTGCGCGCTACGAGACGTCTTCGAGCGACTACTTTAAAACTTTGTGTCTTCTTCAAGCTTGTACTTCAAACTTCACTGTTTGTTTCCTTCACTCTGTATTTCTAACTTCACTTCCCTATGTATCTCTTTTGCGAATACCTTTTTTCTTTACTTCAGCCCTCGAGCAAGATAAGGAGTGAAGTAAAAAAGTAAGGTAATGCATATTTCACTGGCCTAGTTTACTGAAAAGGCTCGTGCTTTGGTAAGTTAGTGTGCACTTATGTTGGAACTTCCGGAACGTATATAAGATTTAGAGAAGAGTAGAGCCAAAAGAGGCAAAGGACACGGTGCTTTTGGCCTCTGTTGCCTCGTCTCTTTTTCGAAACTTTTTACGCGCTGTTAACATTTCCAAATAACTACTGGCTTCGAAAGAAATATTTTTCACTCACAATGATTCATGATATTTTGTAGTTTCCTCGCTTTGCCACTCTGAAAAACAAACTCCAGTGGCAGTAATGGCAAGATATTGTGTTATCGAAGTCGAGTTGAGATAACTACTAAATAAAATGTCACGCAAAGAACGGCAAGCGACTCAAAACGCACTGAAGCGAAAGCCCGGGTATAAACACAAGACCAGTGCGAACTGGCAGTTGTCACAGTTGTTACTCCTTTATTTTCGAGCAGCATGCTCTTCTCACAAACGAGGACGGTGCAGCGGCCCAAGCGACCTGAGTGTATTCTGTAACATCAACGCGAATTTTGTGGTGTAAGTAGAAAACGTGGAAGCTGCCTTCATAGTGAGGCAAGAAAGAGCGCACTGGAAAACACGTCCCATATAGCGCCAAGGACAGGCTCACGCACACCGCAGTACACGCCCTTCGGGTACTTCGCGCCATCTCGTTGGTGATAACGCGAACACACATAAGTGCCCCCGAGCTCTGAGCACCGCCAACGGTACATGGCGTGTACAAATAGCTTACTGTTGGTACGCTGAAAGACGTACCTCTAGTGGTCTAGTCGTTTAGCGTCATGCACTGCGTAGCGAGTGATTTTGGTTTCGATTCCCGGCGAAGGAAATTATTTTTTCTAGCTTCTTTGTCATCTATTCGCGTACCATTCACGTCATATTCATGACGGAAATACGTCAGTGAATTCTTAATGGAACCCGGCATAACGCACTTTCATGTTGAAAAATGGCACATGCTTATTTCCGTGCAATATTGGTGCATCCTGCGAGGTTTCTGCGGCATCATCCACCACACTATAGCGGCTGTGTAAACAATCGCTTGCGTAAACATTCTAACAACATCAGAATTAAAAGAGGTAGCAATTCGGCAATATATTGGCTAGAATCTGGCTGCATCCAAGAGTTTCCCCTAGACGCACATCGTCCGCCGGCACCGAGATAACCAACCCGCGAAATATATGACACCGTTACCATCCTTGTTACAGGCCATTCGTTTATCATCTCCTCATCCACCACGCTACATACAAAGAGATTAACTATCTCTCCGTCGAGCTTTCCACGCCATATGACAAATCAGGGCACTGTGTGCACGTGTTATAAAAATCTTCTCTCTCTCCTTCTTATTTCTTCTTTACAGGAATGTCTGTATTTTTGATCTGTAAAAACAAACGCAGCTCTTGATGTAGTCAACGTATCACACTGCTTTCTAATATGAATATGTACCAACAAGCTCATAGCACGCTTCCCAATGGCATTAGCTCACTCACTTTAAATATCCGCCGCTGTGGTTTAGTGGTTGTGGTGCTTGCTCACTGACCAAGAAGACGCAGGTACGACATCGGTCATGGTGATCGCATCTCGGTGCAGGCGCAATTCAAAGGAGCTCTGCGATGCCAGTTCATGTTAACGAGCACCAAGCACATGAATTACGGCATGTCTCACAATAAAATCTTTGTTTGGCGCATCAAATTTCAGAAGTTATTCTCTCACATACAACGAGTACCTGGCACCTACACGGCTCGTGGGTCATGGAAGTGAATCCCGGCAGTGGCAGCCACATTTCGATGTACTTGAAAAGCTAGAGTCCCATGTAGTTAGATTTACTCACCCTTGTCGCCTACTCGGTTATGGTGTTCTACTGCTGACCGACAGGTTTCTGGATCAAATCGCGGCCATGGTGACTACCATTTTCGATGGAAACGAAAATGCTTTCAGCTTATGTACTTACATTTAGGCACTCGCTAAAGAACATCAGGTGGTCGAAGTTTCCGGAGCCTTGCTGTGGGATGTCCCTCACAATTATGTCACGGTTGCGGAACGTAAAACACTAATTATTAGGACGTTGCTTTGTCTTCCGTTGTGGTCATTGTATGGAATCATTTCTGTAGTCGAAACATATGTGACACACACGCAAACGGTTTTACAACTGACTTCAACGTAGACATAGACTAAACTGCAATGTAATACTCACCGATATGATACCGAGAGCTTCGCGCAGTCATCATATTTCACTTCATGGAGATGTGTGGATTTTTAGGGCCGAAGCTCCTTAGGCCGAGTCGTTCCCTGCACTGTAGTAAAAGTAGTATTACGTAGCCACCTCTAGTTTATGAGTTACTCAAGAGATGACGTTGTGTCTATATGTCCTTGGGAATACTATAACGAGATGGCATTAGTAGATTTCACAGCATATCCTCAGGGTGAATGATGATGAGTGGGGTGAAGTGTTTGTCCGTCCGCGCTTCCGTTCGTCTGCTTGTCCGACCATGCTTCCGTCCATCCATCCGTCCAATCTTCCGTGCGCCCGCGCTTCCCTCCGTCTGTCTGTACATATGTCTGTTTGTCCGTGCCTCCGTGATTCTGTCCATTCATCCGTGAGTCCGTCCGTGCGTCCGGACTACTGTTCGTCTGGCTGCATGGATGGACAGAAGCATTAAGAAACAAACGAACGAGTGAACGGAGTGACGCATAGACGCATGGAAACACAGATAGACGGACAGACGCTTCTCCTTAATCTTAATCATTCACTCCTCGGATATGCTGTGATTTTTGTAATATTGTTGTATCTACACTGTGAAAAATATTGATGATGAAGTGTATGTAATAATGTGGGTGGTAATTAGGTACCATCTTTACCGTGAACCTTGAAACACACTAAACCATCTCTCAGTGAAGCCAAATATGGCTTCATGATGCTAGTTCATGACGCTAGTTCGGCTATTATTTAGGCGAGGGCACCACAGGTCAATGCGCTGTGTCAGTTTATTTCAATATTTATTGATTCGATTTGCATACACAGATACACAAGTACACAGGGGAAAGAGGGTGAGAGCAAGCTGGAAACTGCCACCTGGAGGGGCACAACGGCTGCTCAATCTTTCGGGAGGAGGGAAGAAACAGAGGAAATAAAGATTAGAGGGAAGGAAGAAGAAAGAAGATGAGAAATTAAAAAAATATTACTAAGACTTTCACAAGAATAAGTAAAAACATAAATAAAAAATAAGAAAGAAGACCGTCTATCCACGGATGGCCTGGTTAGTTTGGTTCATAAATGTAAGGAGAACTCGGTGGGCCTGGTCGCGGCGGGAAACAACCGCTCGGAAAGAAGTAGTCGTCCGGAGTCGCGCACTTTAGTCCTAGGAATTTATATTCAATAATCAGCAAGGACCACTGCGCAGCAAATGTGGGACAGTTGTCTACAAGATGCTCAAGTGTTTCGCAGGAACCACAAGCTGCGCACAAAGAACTGTCCACACGCCCTTGATGGTGTAATCGTTCACGCACCAGCACACAGCCCACTGTTAGTTTGTACAACAGCGCTCGGAAACGACGAGGCGAGCCACGGCCACGAACACGGAGAGGGAACAATCCATTCGCCACTCGGTGGTTTGGGTGCTGCTCTAGGAGATCTTGGCGTATAAGCAGACGAGCGTTGTCCCTCGTACATGGAATTCCCAGACAGTCGCATCCATCGTGGTTGCTTGACGAAGCAAGACAATCCGCTTTTTCGCTGTCCGCGTTGCCCACGTGCGAAGGTGCCCAATGTGCAGCTATGCATACCACCCGTGACGGAATATTGTTGGCGGATTCCATGATGCTGCTTAGAATAGGGCTGTCGGTCTCCTTGCTTGTAAGTCTGCTAAGGGCACCACGAGAGTCATTGAAGATGACAACCTTCGATGCTGGTAACCTTTCTTCTGCGTACTTGAGGGCGACATCAATCGCCGCTAGCTCGGCTGTCACCGACGATGAGGGGTGCGGTTTTTAAACAACCGCCTGATATCTGTTGAAGGGCAGAAAAAGCTGCCGAATTGCTCAGGCCATCGCTGCGCACAGAAGCATCTATAAATACTTTTGCATAGTCTTCGAAGTTTTGAAATAATGGTGAATGAACTAATTGGTATAGTTCCGTAACAGGTTGGTCACACTTTTTGCATATTCCTGTAATTGACAGATGGGTAGGGAAAGCTGGGCTCTGTGGATGTTGGCAACTCAATAGTTTCGCCGGGATTGCCAGTAATGTCATTAAACAGAGCCACCATTTCACTCATCCGAGACAGTGGGCACTGTCACCGCCTGTTAAGGAGTGTCTTGCCATCTGGGGCTCGGTTCATACGTTCAATATGATGTAGTGCTCTCTGGTCAGCTTGCAGCCTTAGCGGCAACTGGTGTGCTTCAGTCAGTAGTGGGATGGATTGTGCTTCACGAAGTAAGCCAAACAGTACTCGAAGGGCAACAAGATGATACCGTTCCAGCTGAGACATTAAAGCAGGTGGTACATTCAAGACTGGCAAGGCATACATCACGCAAGAGAGTACAGCTGATTGGTAAACCTGCAGTCCCGTCTTCTGATCAATGTCATCAACCCTAGCAGTCAAGGCGACTACATACTTCAACCGGGACAGCGATTTTCGCCTCACAGTTTTAACATCAGGGCGCCAAGAAAGGCGATCATCGATGATTACACCCAGGTAGCGATGTTGGTGTTACCCACAGTATCGGAGTGTCTCCGGTGTTAAGCCTGCTAAGGCTTCGACGAGAGCGTTGCTTTGGATGATACGCGATCGCAGCTGACTTCGCAAGTGAAACCTGCAGGCCAACTTCCACCAAGTATTCTGAAGTTGAATTCAGAGCTCCATGAAATAATAAACACGAAGATGCCGACCTTGTTGTGACAAACCACTGACACAGACTGCGATGTCACCAGCACAAATCGCTCTGCCTATAGGAAAGTTACATTCTTGCGGTAATCGGCCTGGAAGTCCAGCAAGTACGCTGTTAAAGAGAAGCGGTGACAAGACGCTGCCTTGCGGGACGCCAAATTTAACAGCACGAGGTTCACTCCGTAGTTCTCCAATGCACACTTTCAATCTGCGCTCAGATAGAAAATCACGGAGAAAGTGTAGCAGACTATCGGAAATTCCTCCACTAATCAGTGGACAAATAATCGCCTTATGTGGTACCGAGTCAAACGCTTGCTGTATGTCGAGAAATAGAACGTACGCTGAATGTATGTTTTCTCGAGCAGATTCAAGCGATGAAACAAGATCTGCTATGCTGTCGAGGTTTGAACGGTGGCAATGAAATCCACTCATGACATCAGGGAAGAAAGTGAACTCCTGTAATCTGGCGCCAACGCGAAACAGCACGTTCCATAAGATTCATAGCATTAGAAGTTAGTGATGTTGGCTAGTATGACTTCAGGTGTTGTGCAGCACGACCACGCTTTAAAATTGGCTTCACCACAGATGATTTCCTTTCAGCAGGAATCAGACTCATTTGCCACACTTTTTTGTATTCGTCCAGGATATATTGATGAAAGACCTCATCAACGTTTTGGAAGGCTTGGTACGTAAAACCATCTTCGCCTGAAGCAGTGCGACGATAACAGAGGCTAGGTGCTGCATGACGCAACTCAGCAAGGGTAAATTATGCCTCATCTATCACGCGTGGAGGTCCATATAAGATTGTTATGGAACAATGACAGGTGTTGTCTCTTGACATAAGACAGGTGAAAATATCGGCAAAATCTTCCGCAAGAATTTTCAGAGGCCGTCCAGTCGTAATGCGCAATGCTGTGGTTAGGTTCTTGCACACCTCAGGTGTTCGGAGAGCCTTCAATATGCGCCATTACACTCCCAAAACTGCTCGCCATATGCAACGAGCTACACAATGAGGCCCAGCTTCTTCGACGAAGTTGATTTGTGTGCCGCCTAATTGGCTGCATCTAAGCGGTTATTAAGTGTCCAATCAGAGCTTTTTTTGGAACTGCTTTGGCCTCTTGTAGGCACGGCATCGACAAGCGCGTAGCCTCAAGAGGTTTAGGTCAGGGTTTGGCTTGTCTATGCTTCGCAATGGTCGTACTGTAGCTTGCTGCAGACATTCAGTCACTAGTTTGAACAAGTTATTTTGTGATGGTGCCCCTGCAATCGGCTGATGCAACTTGTCCCAATTCGTTACTGTGTAGGAAGCACTCTGGCTGCTTTGAAAATTTTCTACAACCAGTCAAATGAGCAGATGATCTGAACCTCATGGGTCAGCTTCGCTTGACCAAGTAAGACGCACATCTCTCGTTGATATGGCAAGATCAATGGTGAATTGTTCCTTCCTTCTGCCTAGAAATGTGGATTAGCCATCATTAGGGTCTGGAGATCATGTATAACAATACGCTCATTGATTTCCACTCCACGATTGTCTTGCGGGTGAAAACACCAACTAGGATAATGGGCATCAAAATTTCCACACAACAGAAATAAATGACGAGCCACACCGAGATAGGAGGCACTCCAGCAATGTGATGTCCGAAGATCGCGTTGGCCGAAAATATATGCTTGCCACAGTCGTAGTTGTGTTCCTGAGATTAATAACAACTGCTACACATTCAAAGTGGGCATCGCAGAGCTCACTTGTGTCAATCACTGCGAAATGAACATCAGATCGTATGTAAAATCGCGCTTTTGAAGGATTTTAAGTGTCTGTACACTTTTGAAGTGTCTGTACACTGGAAAGATGCACACGCCATCACTGTGCATCGGGTATTGCTGTGAACGCTTCCGTAACCCAGAAGTCTGAGCTCGTCCTTTCTCAATTGGTTCTTTGTAGAGCTATAACATCCGGTGGATTCTTCATTGCATTGAGCCTAAGAACGAGGTCAGAATGGGGCGGCCGTAGAGACCTGACCTTCCATTGCAGCAGATAGGGACGGGGCTTGCGACGGGTGTTCATGTTGATTTTAGTGAAGACTGTCAAGAGCAAGAACGAGAGCCTCCAAGAGCTGTAACCCGGCTAATGCTGCTGGTGTTTGACGACCGGCTATGAGAGATCTGGTGACGTTAACAAGCATCTTAAGCATGGTTACAATTTGGGCATAATCGTTGGCTGGCACCATTTCTGGCACCCGTTTACAGTATTTTCTACTGCAGACATGACCTTGGTAGAAGCTAGTTCCGGCACATTATGAAAAGTGACCTTTGAGGAGGTTGTGCTCGATGGCTTTGATGGAAGCGATGACAACGATGTTAACACAATACTGAAATTGCGCCTCCCTCCGTTGCTTCGATACGCTCTGACTGCACTATTCTTCGGACGTAAAGGTGCACCTTCAGTTCTGCCTGTTGCAGCTACTTGACGGGTGCTATGGCTAGGTGTGTTTTCTCGTGATGCTATCTTTTCAGATTTCTCTTTCAGGAGCCTTCCATTTTTCTTTAGCTTGAGACATTCTTTGTCCAGTTGCCAATGTGTTCACCATTACAGTTAGGGCAGCGAGATGTCGTACTGTCACTCAATTTTCGCGTTCGGATTTGCGCCACAGTTTAGCACAGACCACAACACTTGTGCAGAAACCCTGTACATGCCCAAGCTTGGGACATTTATGGCATTGTAGAGGTATTGGTATGAAAGGTCAGACCGGGTACCGCACTAGTCCGGCCTATATGTGACTATGTAGCGTTTCGCACCCCAAAAGAATCTTCACACACTTTGAAGACTCAAGCATTAGAGCGCTGACGACTCTGCATGCTGGTGGCGTGCAAACTATCAGACTTTCCAAAACGTTGTCAGAAAGTTGTAGGTCTATATCACATATAAACTCAGCTGCTACAATAGGGATTGTGGAACAAAAGCCCGCACTTTGACGTTGCATAGCTTCGATAGACCTAGCAGTGTTTGCACCATCTCCTCATCTGTTGTGTCTAACGGCAATATGTCTTGTGGGATTCACTCGAACTTCTTGGATAAGACCAGGGGCAAGTTTGAAGAAAAAGTCATGAAGGTTCTGTTGTGAGATAGCGTTCAGGCTTACCGCGACGTCAACGGGCACATAAGCAACTGTCGTAGTGCACAATACTGTTGTATATTATGGTATCTTCACTTGAGGACGATGCCGCCGACTTCCGCCTTAGGCCGTCAATGCTTAGTAGGTATAATTGCATCCCAGTCATCCGACGTAGCGTCAGACTCGGAATCGGCAACTTTTGATGTCACTGAAGAGCTGAGCCGCTTCCTTGCGGTGGCAGGTCTACCCCTGCCGCTAGGCAGGTCCACCACCATCTCCTTCTTAGCGAGCCTTGCGGAGAGGAAGGATCCCCGCAGCAGAGCAGAACAGGCAGTGCTGGGTGCCAAAGATGCACGATGTCATACATTATATAGTGAAAAATTGGCAGATCCCACGTAAAGTGAAAATCGATTATATGCGAAGCACGAATGAGAAATGGTGATATGTCACTTTAAAATCAGCACAACGCTAGGAGGTAGAGGTAAATGATGCCGTACATGACTTCTGTGTCATGATTATCATGTTTGGATGTGTCATTTACTTTCGTCATCTATTCACGTCATGTGATTACCAAATTTAGTATATGTGGAGCTAGCGAAATGGGTGCGAGCATGCTATGAGCATGCTATGTTGTCATGTTCACATGACACGCAACTCATGATTATCATGTTTGCACCAGTCACATACCTTCGTCATTCTTTGGCGTCACAGAATACCAAATTTGGCATATGTGAGGCTAGCGAAACGGCCGCGAGCGCATCATCAGTGTGGCATGTAGTCATGTTGTTACATGACACGCATCTCATGTTAATCAAGTTTGCACCAGTATCATACGTTCGTCATCCATTCATGCCCCGTAATACGAAATTTTGTATACGTGAAGCTAGCTAAACAGCCTCCAGCGCATCATGAGCGTGGCATGTAGTCCTATTGTTACTTGACACGCATCTCATGATTGTCATGTTTGCACCAGTCACATACCATTTGTCATCCATTCACGATCTGTAATACCAAATTTGGTATATGTGACGCTAGCGGAACGGCCACGAGCACATCGTGCGCGTGGCATGTAGTCATGTTGTTGCATGACACGCATGTCATAATTTTCATGTAAGGGCCTGTCGCTGGTGTTTGCCATGCAATCATGCCATACCATACCAGTTTAGCAACATGCCATGTGAACAAAACCACTGCAAGAGCGGCAGGACCATGAAATGTAAATGATGACATTCATGACATACGTTTTATGATATTCATGTTACGACTAGCCAAATATGTTCTCCATACAATCATGTTATGCCATACCAAGTTTGGTATCGATACCTTTATCGAAGTGACCAAGATAGCTAAATGTCGTAGCCGGCTAGATAGATAGATAGATAGATAGATAGATAGATAGATAGATAGATAGATAGATAGATAGATAGATAGATAGATAGATAGATAGATAGATAGACAGACAGACAGACAGACAGACAGACAGACCGACAGATAGATAGATAGATAGATAGATAGGTAGATAGATAGATAGATAGATAGATAGATAGATAGATAGATAGATAGATAGATAGATAAAAAGATAGATAGATAGATAGATAGATAGATAGATAGATAGATAGATAGATAGATAGATAGATAGATAGATAGATAGATAGATAGATAGATAGATAGATAGATAGATAGATAGATAGATACGCTCAATGTCGCCGAGGTTCACTAAGAACGATAAAACTTCGTCGTCATTGTCTCTTCGGACACAAAAAACAACAAAGCAAGCGTGCACACTTAGCTTTGTCAACTTAATTAAGATGGGCCGCGGAACGCTGAGCGTAAAG
The DNA here is from genome assembly GCF_013339725.1 of Rhipicephalus microplus. Taxonomy (NCBI): domain Eukaryota; kingdom Metazoa; phylum Arthropoda; class Arachnida; order Ixodida; family Ixodidae; genus Rhipicephalus; species Rhipicephalus microplus. The sequence continues at coordinate 138,070,279 of NC_051171.1, forward strand.
CTGCTGATTTTGTCGGGGTTAACGTGCTATAAGCGGATAAGGTACTCGGCCGTCTCGGGATCAAATACCTACCTGGTTGTATTCTATTTAGCATCAGGAAAACGCAGGCTCATGTTTGTTTGATTGATCCGAAATTAGCCGTGGCTTCTGTCATTTTTCGAACAGTTCTTCCAGCCCCGTATAACGATAACCAGATCTTCCTTTACAAAACTTCACCCTGGATTTTGGAGCTCGTTGATCAAGTCAAATTCTTTTGATTGAGCAAGGATTGGTGAACTCCTCGAAGCTCGCGTAAGTTAGTACAAGCGCACACGTATATAGGCAATGCAGTTTTAGAGCCTAAATAAAGCATAAAAAGCGCACAAAGAAATGAAGTAATCGCAGGCATTCGCCTCAGAACTAGAAACTGCACGCTTACGCAAGCTATAAATATAGGTCTCATTCTACTAAATTACATTCAAGAAGAAAACACGACGTAAACTGGAACATTGGAACATTGATTAGACACCCACAAAACCCAGTTATCATCACCATGAGACTCGACCAGATGCCAACTTTGTTTAAGGATAACGTTTGAAAATAATGAGCCAAGGACACACGTCGCTGCGTACCACTGTCACTGCAAGAAAGTTATCGGTGTAACGGCAAAAAAAAAAAAAAAACTCGTTAAAGTCTGTTGTTATTTCGCGTGGAATGACTATAATTCGAATGCTATCTTCTTCAGCTTCTTTTACTTCTCAGCCGATATAATATTACTCGTTAATGCATTTAACTGAGCTATAGTTCGTATAGACTGAATGCAATCATATTATTAAGGAACATGCACAAGGACACCAATGAAAAAGACAGGACAGCTGCAGGCTCCAACTGATTTCGAATTGCCATGAAAGAGAACTATATATAGCATTCGACCGCGCGCGTGCTGGTCGTGAGGCATGCATGAGGCGAGGTGTCGCGCAGCGCGCTGTGGAGCGAAGGGTCACTGGTTCTAATCTCCAGCGCTCCAGAAATATATATATATATATATATATATATATATATATATATATATATATATATATATATATATATATATATATATATATATATATATATATATATTTAATGCGATGATGTTTATTCGAGGCAGAAAAATCACTCGCAACGAGGTTGTAAAAAAAAAATGGCCGTACGTCAAGTCTGGCAAAGGCGGCGCAGACTCTCGCGCAATCAGAGCACGGGGCTTTTCATTATCTTCCGAAGTGGTGCGTATGTTCCACTCTCTGTGGCATGGTGCCGTGGACAGCACCATGCCACAGAGAGAAGTGGTCACTTTCTTCAGTTTGCGACAAACTTTTGCGTTCATCACAAAAACGGTGGCCCCAGTATCAATTAACGCTAGCGTGGCAACTCACTCAACATCGACATCAACAACATTTCGCGGCGAAAATGAAGGCCTTGATAATTGCGCAGAAGTTGCAGTTTTTGCCTCGGGAACTGCACTGATTAGTTTCCCTCCTCAGGAGGTGGTCGACGACGCACAGGCGATGGCGATCGGCGACGAGGGGATGTGAAACGAGCAGTTGATGGGCGACGATCCGAGTCGGAGTGCCTCTGTTGATACGCAGACGTGGTGGCCTGCTGCGACGCGTAGGTAGGAGTTCCAAAGGAGGCGTACGCAATTGTGAGACAGCGACTGCAGAAGCGTGCTACGTGGCCAGCGATGCCCCACGCGAAGCAGACAGGACGGTTGTCATGGGTGCGCCACTCATTAGATGGACGGAAAAAGCGAGGTGGGGGCCTGTATACCGGAGGCGAGGCCGGAGGAGGTGGAGACGATAAGGAGACTGAATGCGGTGGGGGCTGCGCAACCACAGCTGCGTAGCTGAGAGGTGAAGGTGGCGCAGGTGGTGCGTAGCCGACAGTTGAGAGATCAGGTGCTACTGAAGTGCATGGGTAAGGGGCCGGCACTGTAGGGAGGGCATCGCAAATTTCAGTGCGTATGGCCTGCTGACGTGTCGAAGGCAGGCTTGCGGTGGGCGCGTTGCTATGCGGCAGCAAGGAGGGCTGTCGGGCGACTTCTTCTCTGATGAAGTCTTTGACCTGGTTGGACAGAATTTCTTGGCGAACGTTGGCATTTGCGAGTGCGACGGCCGAGATCAAATCTGGTGTTGGGACACTCTGTCGGGCGATGGAACGCTGACGGCGCAATTCATCGAAGCTTTGGCACAGGCTTACGAGGATTGCAACCGTGGTCGGGCTTTTTGCTAGCAACACCTGGAATGCGCCATCCTCGATGCCCTTGAGAATCTGTCGCATTTTCTATTCTTCAGGCATAGATGGGTTAACACGCCTGCATAGGTCGAGCACATCCTCAATGTAACTAGTAAACGTCTCGCCAGACTGCTGGACTCAGTGGCGTAGACGCTGGTCAGCGCGGAGCTTGCGGACCTCTGGTCGGCCGAACGCTTCAGTCACGAGGGTCTTAAAGGAGGACCAGTTGGCGATGGCAGTTTCAGGGTTGGTTTACCAAAGCTTAGCTACGTCTGCCAAGTAAAAGATAACGTAGGCGAGCTCAGAGTCATCGTCCCACTTGTTGCTGGCACTTACGCGTTCGTACAAGGAGAGCCAGTCTTCGACGTCTTGCTCACCACTGCCGCTGGAGATTGGTGGGTCCCGTTGGCGGGTAGCGCCGGGGCAGGTAGACGGGGCAGCCGATGGTGCTGGCTGGGCTGGGATGGGCAGGTTAGCAACTGCATCAGTCACGTTTCGCGGTGGTCTCTCGGCCAACTTGCGAGAGCGGAGCTCCAGGCCTGCTTGGCGATCTCAGCAGCCTCCACCAAATGCGATGATGTTTATTCGAGCAGAGAAGTCGCAACGAGGTTGGAACAAAAAATGGCCGTACGTCAAGTCTGGCAAAGGCGACACATGCTCTCGCGCAATCAGAGCACGGGGCTTTTCATTATCTTCCTAAGGCGCATACGCGATATATATATATATATATATATATATATATATATATATATATATATATATATATATATATATATATATATATATATATATATATATATATATATATATATATCTACGTGTGTGTGTAGGACACGACGGTGACGGCGACACCAACGGCAAAACTACGTCAACAGTATCCACATATTTGCTATGGCAATGAAACCAGTCTCTGCAAGCTCTTTTATAGTGTTGGCCAATTCGCGCGTGTGCCCTTATCCCTACAGTGGGATAATGCACATCGAAGCACCCAACGAGACCCTTCGTATGAAAAGACACAGCGTACGTGCGCAAGTAGGGGATCTCATATTATATATTTCATGTAGCACATTGTTGATGCCATATTTTAATACTGAAGCACATCCCATGAAAAAAAAAAATATCTGCTGTAAAACGAAGCTCAACCGTTCTTCAACGGCCACATTTCTCGCTACAAGAAGCTGGACTGGTATTATTGTAACTTTGCATAATCGATTCCGGACTAATGCGTCAGGAAGAAACAGGAACAGCGTTTCATAATCGTGCTGAGAGGTATGCGCAAAATTTCTTTTGCGGGAACTCTGTTTATTGAAGACAAAGGGTGTGAAGTTGCAATAAAATTGTAGTATTTTTAAATTTATGTGCAAAGTGCCTGTGGTTCAGAGACAAGCAAACAAGATGGCGCTCGATAGAGTTCGTTCGTGCTCATTTAAAATTATATTATTTTTTGTTGCATACATAAAACTGTATACATATATATTATCCTTTTTTCTACTTCGCCAATAACTTGGACATAGCTATGTTGACCATGTTTATAGATTGAGTTTTGTGTGATTTTCGAATCTTCCCCAATGGTAATTTTTGCTCACGTTTATGTCGACCTACTTTCAGGACGACAGGGTTTAATATATTTCCTCCAGGTACTTCGTGGCGCTGAAGGCCTCGCTGAGTTTGACATTCACCAAACTATCTGCATGTTTTATATGAAGAACGCTTCACCACGACGTCACACGTGTTCCTTTGGGGGGAAAAGGACTATATCTAAGTTGCCTTTTGAATTGACAAGGTTAGCTATCATCAACTTTGTCATTGATTAGATTGATATGGAAGCGGGTGAGGGGGAGACAGAAGGTTAGGTGGGCAGATGAGATTAAGAAGTTTGCGGGTATAAATTGACAGCAGCAAGCACAGAAGCGGGTTAACTGGCGGAACATGGGAGAGGCGTTTGTCCTGCAGTGGACGTAGTCAGGCTGATGATGATGATGATGATGATGATGATGATGATGATGATGATGATGATGATGATGATGATGATGATGATGATGATGATGATGAGATTGATATGTGGGTTATGACGTCTGAAAACCACCACATGATTATGAGAGACGCCGTAGTGGAGGGCTCCGTAAATTTCGACCACCTGAGATTCTACAATGTGCACCCAAGTCTCAGCACACGGGCCTACAATCAACTTTGTCATCGCGAGAGGGATATGGCACCGCCTTGACATGAGGCAAGGAGAGACGAAGTGTCTGCTTGAGCTTCGAATTTCATTCGTCTACTTAAGCAGCCTTTCTTTTCTCTGACATACCGAGTTACGAGAATTGAAATTTTCCGAGAGAATGCAGCAGGACGGTGACCGAAGGACTTTTTTTTTTTTTTGAAGTTTCATTCTAGATCGAATCGTCGGGTCTGGTTTTGTTTCACATTTATTTGAAATAGCCGTATAGCGGACATTATTAAGGGCCCGTGTGTTGAACATTGGCGTACGTTTCCCTACCTGCGCAAAATTTACCTTCCTCGTTTTATCTCGTTTGCTGGAAATGCTACGGAAATATTTTCCCACGCAAGGCTTTAAACTTATAATTGCAAAACGTAGAGCAAATTGGTGTCGACTTAATACAAAAGAAGATAAGTGCAGTTATTGCCAATAGCTTATCTATTCTGCCTGTGTGCACACGTCAACCTTTCGCTATCATGAAGCCCGAGTCATATTAAAATGACGACTTCGGTTCAGTTTTCATTCAGTTCAGTTTAGTACCTTATATATCCCCATTGGGGGGTGGGGGGCATTTCACGAGGAGTGGTTACATGAATAACAAATAGAAAAGTGTTTGTTATACAATACAATAAATTTGTTATAAATTGTTCTTAGGACACTGCTATAACCTCCGTCACGCATTGTTAGTTTCAATATACTCCGCCAGACGTTGTAGGGTGAGAGATGGGCAGGTGGTGGCAACGTGTTAATCGGGAAGGCTGTTCCAGTCTGGAGTGATTTGAAAAGGAATTGAGTTAAAAAGAGATGGTTCACGTCCGCGGGCACGGAACTTCGTACGAGTTATCTAGTTGGCTAGATGTGTGCACTGGGAATGAAATATAAGGTGATTGATCAAAAGAGCTTGAAAAGAAATCGTGGTAGAGTGATAGGGGCTAGCGAGTCGGTGATGTTAGGTGAGAGGTGAGAGTCCGCTTGCGATTTTAGGGGGGGAAACGGGCAGTGAAAGGGGGGGGGGGTACCTTCTAGTTACCTACGAGACGAAGGGGGCGGGCGTATTCCCCGTACATTCACTTAATAGGAAAGGTAAGTGCTGTGACGAAACCTCCCCCCTCCTCCCCCCTTAAAAGTAACCCTGCGCACGCTCGCGGGCATTTGCGAGTGTAACATTCATTTTCTATGGGAGCGGCAGTTATGACTGCACGGACGCCAGACGAAAATGATGGACACTGGCAGGCTCTATAGGCTCGCGCTTCAGCATCTGCTGATAGTAAGCCATGGCCTTCTCTCAAAATGATAGTATACGTGCTACTCAGTGCCTCGATCGTCCTCGCCTATGAGGAATTCAGTGCATCTGCTGACCCATATACCCCTACATTTGAAAACACTGACTGGTCTCCGAATAGCCCAAAACACGCCGCGAGACGCGTGCAGCTCTTGGCCGAAATAACGAAACTTGCTCCCGCAGCATACGCCTGTGGAATTCGTACAGCGTTCGCCTATCGGACGATACTTTTGTCACGCGAGGACCCACGAGTTTTCGGCGAGCGAACCAGTGTAGACGTTTGGAAAAGCACCATGCAATGTACATGTTTACAAGATTATCTGGTGGCACGACACGACGAACCGAGTAACTCAGAGTCGATGGTGTTCACTTTGGCCTGCATGACGCCCAGCAATTTATGCACTGGCCTCATGCAAGTGGAAACACATGGCGATGCTACGAGAATAAACGTTTCAGGCTGCAGCCGAAGCTTTGCGAGTCGTTTTGTATATAACCCTGTGAAAAAACCGAGCAAGCAAGTGGTGCAGCTGTAGTGTATTTTTTGTGGGGTTTTCTTTCGGTGCGTGTGGTTGCGAGCTATTTTTTCATGCTGTGCGTTCTTGTATACAGATTTCATATTCGTGCGTAAATTTTTTGGAATCTTTTTTCTAATAGTGGAGCAATAAATAATACCTGTAAATACGTGTACAACGCTGGTATTGTGTCTGATTTATTCGTTTTTTCGAAACTTTTTAAGGTTCGCGTACAAAGGGGGGTGGGGGTTTAAAACCTCTCAAAGAAAGCAAAAAAAAAACTTCTTATGCGCTTCGTTATAGCCCTTGAAGCGAGTTAATCAAAAACACAAAAGTCACCTTTTAAAAACTGTTATACCTCTTTTCACTCCGTTTACAAGTATGTATATAAAACCTCTTTTCCCCCCTAATTTCGCAGCCTGTTTTTCGTAGAACCTTTAGGACGTAAGATAAGTGCCCAGCTCAAGACTTTCTAAAAGGCTCAAAGTAGTTTCTTGTGTATAGCGGAGTTGAACGGCGATATACGCACGCCTTAGGTGCCCTTGTAGCAGGTCACACCTCTTTAGTATAAAGACACTCTTACATTTTCTCTCATGCTAGTAGCAAAAGAAAGAATTTTTTTTCTTTCTTCACTGAGACAGTGTGTGCTTATAAACCAGCAGAGCGGGAACGCTCCTCCTTTTTAGCGAGTATGAACCCTGAAAACGAAGCACATCAACGGAAATTTAACGGCTCTCCGGTGCATGGCGATCGATCAGGAGTACGGCCCCAGGCTCGAGTGCGTGCCGTTTTGGTTATTCGCTTACTTCTACGAACGCGGGGTACTCGAAAAGACGGTGAGGGATGGTCTCTTACGCTCAGGCAAACGATGTACTAGACCGACGCTCGCACTGTGAATGTGAACGGGAATGTATGCGTTCTCCGCGCATTCTCTGTACAACGTAGGCTCTTTCAAAGGACTCTTTCAAGTGAAGCGGTAGTTGGGAAAACAGCTAGCGAATACTGCGTTCCTCGAATTCCATAGGTATTAAGAGAACTGTTCCATTCTACGTCTGAAACGGTAGGTAGAATACCGAAGAGCTTGAATTTTTAAGACCTACTCATTATTACTCAATCTTTTGTTCATCTAACGCGGTAGATCGTCTCTCTTTCTAATCTTTTATCTGTATTATTAAGAACGTAGAAAATGGAGACATTACAAGCGAACAGCGACAACTCTATCATTCATTTATTCTCGTTCAATATCAATGTGCAGCAGCTGTGGTTGCTATAATCTTGCAGTGTATGGTGATCTATCGTAGCAGCATACTTGAATAAAGGACTCAGGTCTTTTGCAAAAACCTTTTTTTGTTTCATTGATGTTCACCTTCTACGCACCTTTCCATAGTTGTGTCGTTGCATGCCCAAGAGGTAGGCCAGGAAAGCTAAAAAATGCCGCCATATCCTCGAAGTGAATGATGATGAGTGGGCAAAGCTCTGGAGGTAAACCTGGTAAACCATGAATCCTCCGTACATTTTGCCCACTCGATTTTATTGCAACGCTCCCCCTAGCGTACGTCGCCGCACTATATCGAACGATGACACGCGCCATATGTGGCATCATTCCTATTTTATAACACCTCGCATCTTTCATAATCAACTACACGTACCGCCGTCTAGTTTATAACATCTTGCATCTTTTGGACGGACGGACGGACGGATGGACAGACGGACGGACGGATGGATGGACGGATGGATGGACGGATGGACGGACGGACGGACGGACGGACGGGTGGATGGACGGACGGACGGATGGACGGATGGATGGACGGACGGACGGACGGGCGGATGGATGGATGGATGGATGGATGGATGGATGGATGGATGGATGGATGGATGGATGGATGGATGGATGGATGGATGGACGGATGGACGGATGGACGAATGGATATGGCTGTACCCTTTAGATCGGGCGGTGGCTAGCGTAATACTTAGAACTGAACGAGAGGTGGCTACATACAGGGGACGCACAGCCCACGCCTTAAGGAGCTTCGCTCCTAAAGAAATATTTAGCTGTACAGTTTAGCTGAACAACGTAGATTGGCATAGTCTTGTTTCTTTTGAGGCTTCCTTACGTTTGTAAATTATACACAAAAATATATTGCGGGACCCTTAAGCTTCTCTTTTAGGAGTTGAACGCGATTACAATATTCTATTTCTAGTGCGTACCTCAAATCCTCAGTGTACGGAATATTTTCGAACTTGCTCTCCACCCACTACGTAATCTTAAGGTTGCAGTAGCGTGTGTGCCTTTCGTAGTGGGTGACTAGGTTTAAAACGATGAAGTCATTATAATAATAGCCATGTATTCTAGGCTGCAAACAAGCACATCCCATGTTATCACGCCCGCTGCCAATGTATGCTTGTACCCCGCAGTATTACGGTAATATTTAATGCTGTTTTGTGAAGCATGTATATGCAGGATGCGCGTGTTTGTAAAGCACGAGTTACGCTCACTGCATTTTCAAGCAGAGGAACTTGTTTTCACTGTTTTCACAAGCAGAGGCATGGCCGTATAGTATAACACCCGCTGTACGCGCATATGACCTGGGTTCCATCCCCTCCCATACCCGAAATTTCGTATTTACTTTATTTGCATCTTTCTCAATTTTTTGGTCATGCAAACATGATTTTTGGCCCTCAACCGCTGACTCCGACGCCGGAGTTTTTCTGAAACGAGCTTTTTAGCCTCATGGCGTTAATAGTGACTGTAATATTCTCATTTGAGCCTTGTGAACGCCACCTAGTACCCCAAATGGGACAAAGTATTTCATTATTTGCGCTACAACTGCTTTTTGCACGTAACTAGGTATGGACCTTGCATTTATTTCTTTAAGTAAGTGACGCCTATTTGCACAAGCTGACGAAACAGCAGAGGCTGAGGAAGCGTGTTGTCCCAACCTTCAAAATTCACGGAGTCAAAAGCTCCTTCCCGAACTCTGAAAACGCGCTTTTAATAATGGGCACCTAGGGCAAGGCAGTTATTGCATGCTTTGCTACGATGAAATGCGTCGGCTGTCACAACACTCGCTCACTCACTGTAACGTGTACTCACGACAAAGATCATTCATAGTATTTGTTTTGTATGTGTGTGTGTGTATTTGTGTGGCTATTGCTGTTTGTGTGCGCATCTGCGTGAGTGCGTGTGTGTGTGCGTGCGTGTGTGTGTGCGTGTGTGTGCTTGCGTTTGTGTGTGTATGTGTGTGCGCGTGTGTGTGTGTGAGAGAGAGAGAAAGAGAGAAAGAGAGAGAGTGATTGTACAGCTCCATACATTGCAGCGAATGATACTGTGGGCAAACCTGTGGCCACAGTGCCCAATTTGCTGTCTTTGTGCTGTCTACGGCACCGAAAGTGCAATAGCGAGACAGTCCGTGTGACGGTGACATATATAGTGACAACAAAGGAAGAAAAAATGAACGGAAGGTACCAGCCATCTATCGACCTCTATAGAAATAGTTCAGTTGACCACATATTCGCAGTTGCTATTCACCATTATTTTCTCAGCTCAACAGGACAAAATCTGTCTATAGGTATCACTTTTAGCTATAATTATAGTCTTAGATTTCAATAAGGTGGAAGGCACCTCCACGTTGGGATTGTTCTAGCATAGCTGGACACTCAGGAACATGTATTACTCCAGGTATATAGTTTCTTAGAACACGCATCTAATTGCACTTCGGCTGCAGTTTTCAGTCTCACTGAATTGCCACAGAGCCTATAGTTTATGACAAGATCGCTTTGAACCACAACCAAACTATTGAAGGAAACCTGAACAGCACTAGATTTAGTGAATGGTGTGTATAGAGTGCCGAAACTACGTCGGTGTCCAGTTCTTATACTAATTAAGAGGAAGCTGCAGCGCTCAATGAGAGGAGTCTTTAGTCAAGAGCTCCTATTTATTGCCGAGGTTCGAAGGCGAAAACGGTGGAGCCCAATGTGACCTTTCCTTCCACGTGCGCCAGGTTTCTATCCCATTAGGCAGACTTCCATTAGGTGCGCGGAACATAGTCCATTAGTCAGACGCGCCATAACAGCCACTGATGTATACACTTGAGCGGCATGCGTGTTTGTATTACGATCGCTCGTCAAGGCGCTCCAGTTACCGTAATTTTTGTTGTTGTTGTACATGATGAGGTTCCTTACCTTCTTGGCGTCGCCATTTAAATCCAGGTGTGGCTAAGCTCGCGTGGCCTTTTAAAGGGTGCAATAACGTAAGAGTTAGCAGGGAAGAACAGAAAATAAGAAGCTTGGAAGGATCGCAGGCATTTTTCAGCACATGAAGCCCATTGATACATGTACCTGCAGCACTTGATTTAAGGTATTACTAAGCGCGCCGTTCCTGAGGAAAAAAAAAACAAATAAACAATTACATCAAGGGTCGAACCGTCACAGTTGTGGCACCAGACGACACACATGTTTTGCAGTGCAGTAATGGCCAGCTCGGCTCCGAAAGACCTAATGTTTCACCCAGTGGCGCGCCTGTGCGTAAACGACCGAGATGTATACGATCGAGGTTAACGGTACGCGTTGTGGTTACTGTATGCACAGGCACTTGGTGTGTTCCGAGTTTGGAAAGAGAAATTCGTGCACAGTGAGTTAATGTATTTAGCCAGGGAGCCTCATGATCACGTAGAGTTACGCCGTCAGCACGCTCACCCAAGAACTACATTTTAAAGCGACATAAGAGATCGTTTGGCGGAAATTCCGGCTTCAGTGTCGTTGCCGTTGGTTCTGAGCGAAAAATTATGATCTTCTCTGAGACGGAAAAACTGAAAATGATGTAAAAATAGGACAAACAATAGCACATTTACGTATGAGTGAGAATTGAACTGAGGCCGCCTGCATGACAAGCAGGGTATTTGTTGAAACGGCTGTGAAAAAAAAAAAATCTAAATGAATGTCATGTGGAAGCAGTCTCTTTGACGAATGATATATGTCCGTGGCTGAAACGTAGAATCACGCCAGGAGCCAGAACATGGGAATTGAGCAACTAGTTTGTGTTTTAAAGGCCCATGCATTGCAAAGCACTCCGAGATATTTGATCATCATCAGCGACAGCATCATCAGGGAACTGCTGCTTAGAGTCGTGTGTTGCCCTCCGGGCACGTGGTGGGTCGTTCACTGATTCGCAAAAAAAAAAAATATTTATAGCTTAGTGGCCACTTACCGACAGTGCTTGCTGTAGATATTCAGTATTCTTTGAAAGGGCCGATGCTACGTGCCCAGTCGTGTGTTTCCTCACGGCATGTTGGGGGCGTGCACCGACAACTGAAGCAGACTATAGCAGCTCAAAAGGCGATGTGCACGAGGCTCGATTCCACTATCACAATCTGCTCTTGAAGGTGCGTATGCTATCACAATCTTCACTTTGAAGTGTACGTTGTCACTGGGAGTTTTTAAGCGAATTAACTCGCACCACAGGTTCATAAATATTAAAGATAGAGTTTTAGTGCCAGCAAGGGTAACTATAAGTAGTTTGCTCATTTAAAAAGATGCGTGTTTGACATGTTGGCAACACGATTAATAGTGTGTTATGCTGAGTGATCCGAGTTCAGCGAAAATGAGAATTTTTGTGTGATCCGGCACGCACCCCCCTCCATTTAGATTGAACCGATAACATGAATAGGTCAAATCTAGCCATGAGCGGACGTTGTGTTCCATCAGTTACGATAGAGCGATAGAGCGCGGCGTCACCTTCAAGACGGTCGACAGAATTGGGCGGTGTCCTCCAACCACTGGCATCTTTGATTTGCTTGTCATTCGATTTAGTTCAAAAGTGCAGCCATGTAAGAAATGTCCCAGAAAGTACTGCAAATGTCATTTTTTTGGAGGCATGGGCTATTCAATTTCATTGTCAAGCGTTTCGTATCTACCCGCAATATTATTTAACAGATGGCGCTATAGCCTCCGAGATTATCTCCAGCCGAGCACTTTTCATGAGCACGGGGCCTGAGATAATTACCTAGGCCACGTTTATAATCATCATAGCCATCGGCCTCTATACTTCTAGCTCGTCGCTCGGCTGGTGTGTGCCATTGTTCTCCTCTTCCTTGTTTGCTTGCTCCACGAGAGCGTGCTTCCGGCTGATAAGCTAATTGGGCAGACGCAATTAGGAATAGAACTTCGGTTCCCTACAGGGAACCTAGACATCGTAATGTTCGTCGCAACGCTTTGAAGAACTCGTCTTTATTAGCCACTGAACGAATTTTTCGAATGCCAAATTGAACGAACTCGTTCACTTACCCGCCATTAGATAGTCTTGACTGAAATTTATCTCAAAGAGGGTTGTCCAGACAGTGGCTGAGTAATGTACGTTCTAGCGTATAAACCTCCCCTGCATATAAGCTACTCGTAACTTAGCAAGAAAAAAAAAGCACCCCGCATGCAACCCCGGTGCCCCCCCCCCCCCCTTTTAAGCACATCTTCCAGCTTTCTTGGTGCGGGTTATATCAAGAAAAATACTATAAAGTTGAAGTCACCCTCAGGAGAACTGTACTGCGAAAAAGAGTACTTAAGATCATTTTTATGCTGCATTCTCACCTGTGAGGGACAGCAAAACTAGCGATATGAACTTAGGAGACAAACACGTGGAATGAAATTCGTGGTTTTCTCGACAGTCTAGAGCTGAAGATGGTACATTTCAATCCACTGTATGCCTGGTGCTTCGTAAACAGATACTACCTCTGCGTGGTATTGTGCTTATATCTTACGCACTCATTGAAACTAAAGGCAGACGTTATCATTTGCAGATCGATCCGCCATCAGCGAAGGAAAAGACTACAAAAAATTACACCAACAATCATTTACCCTCCAACTCACCGTCTCAACTGTCAAAAGGCGCATAGCCTTTAGCTATCAGCTAAGCGCTCTAGACAACAATACACCTTTTCAATATATCCTTTTCCCCTTCTATCTATATATATAGTTTGGTCGCAGCAATTACTAAGTGTGATATTTCTCTATAATATGTCCAAGTTTCTTCTTCCCAATAACTATCATTGACTGGAACAACCTACCATTTCCCCCCTTACATAACGACGATTTCTTATAACATGTTAATATTTGAACTTCTGACCATAATGTACCAATTTTAATAGCTTCATTATATGTTATCTATCTGTTTCATGATCCTTAGTTTAAAAAGCCAATGTCACTAGCCTTATCTCGTGCCTCTTTTTGTATATATGTCTGACGTGCTTTTACCACAAGATATTATTTCAGTGTGTTAAAACTTTTTGTTTGATGTTTCTACTTTTGTTGCTTCACCTTGACGTACCACTTTGAAAAAAACTATGTAGTTTTTGCCATATTTTTGCTGCAGTTTCTTTTATACACATGTCAGTGTTATTTTTTGCTGAGTATGCAATTTCTCTGCCTTTGTTTGCTTTGTTTGTGTCCTTTTGCCCTTCCTGCTTGGGCCCCTGTTTGGGCTTGCAGTATTTTATAAATAAATAAAAATAAATAAAAAAATAAAGTGCTAGAGCAAAATCAACACAAAAAAAACGGCTTGCATTACAAGCACCAAAATCCCTAAAGATCTATAATTAATCTCGAAATAACGTTGCCTGCTTTTACCCGCGAATGCTTACTCGAACACATTTTGGGAGTTTCGGAGTTTCCGCGGAATCAATACACGCGTCTACGCGTTTCCTGTATATACTTATCAAACGCAAACAGAGTACATGTCTTGCACTACAGATAAAATCTTACATGATCTCCACCCTAGTAAAAATTGCTTCCAGGGTATTTCACATAATGAGTGCTACTGAATATATATTGCCGTCTTACATCTATTGCGTATGACCACTGCAAGACAAAAGTAAACGCACAAATGTGAAACCTTTTCATCCGCAGTGTTCTGTTGTTGTCCGCCAGATTGTAAACGAACATGTTGCACCTCAGTAATGAATTTCAGGCGCACTCGAACGCATCTAGAACAATGCTGCAATAATGAAGTTTAATGCCAAGCCACAGCTTATACAGCGCTGTCCAAAACGTTTGCGGGCTACAAGCTCCTAGCGCGAAGATAGGTGCACGTAAATACGCACTTGGTTCAGCACACATTGTGTCAGCTTCCACAAAGCTCAAAATAACTACTGTCTGGACAATGTTTTACTTAATGGCACATCAATGAAATCCCATCTAGGATGTTGGCCAGTTCATTAAAGGAAGCACGAACGTTTACTTAATTGGATTCGCTTTAGAGGGCTTTGCTTTACCGTACAGTATAACTGCACGGAAGGTGCTTGCGCAATTATACCGAGCGTGCTTTTTGAAACAATTTGCAGATGAAATACCGAAGAAAGCAAGCAATAAAAATGTTGTACTATATTGTACCTTCGTACAGCACTAGTCAGGCAGTTTTGACAACGAGATGAGGTTTCGCTACAAAGAATAAAATCCCAGCCAAATCACTTCGAAAGGATTATTAACCAGCGAAGCTGAAATGGCTTCACATACACGAATAAGCCTTAGAGTGCCAATGGCAATTCGGTGCACGGACAGAGCAAGACAGAAGGAAAAGTTCGCACCGGAAGGCAATTGTAGACCTAAGTGTCTCGCGAATAGTGCGAGCGTGAAGGCTTGTTCGTGTGATCGCTATCAAGTGCAGAAAACATTAAAGACGGTGTGCAAACGACCTGAACCTGCTTCCCGTGGATGGGCACGTGGGTCGTTGCGTACACCGTTAAACGAAGTCATCATCATAAACCCCCCTCTGCCTTCTCTCCAGCTTAAACATGCTACTTGTTCTTAATATGTGAACAACCCAGGCCCTTGCGGCCTAAGTCCTGGCACATTGTCGCCATCGTAATGATAGTTATCTAAGCTTCTCTTGCCCAGCTTCTCGTAATGATAATTACCTAAGGTACTCTTGCTGAAACCTCGGTGCTATAATTTACTTGGATAGGGGACATCTAGGTTAAGAGACTGTGGAGTTCAGTGCAGTGAGGGTAGGCATCAAAGCGTCAGCGTTAAAGAGCTCGTTCCGTAGAACTTCTGCTGTCTGTATGGTTGGTCTAAGGCGGAAAAACAGCGTTAAACATGGCCGCGAAATTGAGAAATATGCAAATTTACTTATGAAAATATTCTGTTTTAGTGAAAAATAAACTCAGGCCTTCTGCGTGGCTAACAGATGTTCCATCATATAAAGCTAGGCCATCGCTTTAAACTGCTTCGAGAAAAAAAAAACGCTATATGAATGTCGTTGAGTGAGAGAAGTCTCTTTAACGCACAAAATATTGAGGGGTAAAAGCGTTTAATCGTTGGAGGCGTCGAAATATATGAATTGCACAGAAAGTAAGCGGTCTAAAGGCATACCCATTACAAGGCGCTCATATGGGTCTGACATGCCTAATCGCCATCACCAGAAAAAAAAACATCCACAAAATGAGTAGCTACGTAGGCTTAGGTGTTGCCTTACGTACGAGTGGTAAGCCCATTGTTGATTCGTAATAGGAAGAATTACGGCTTAATGGCCAGTGCATAACTGCATTCGCAATGGCCATTTTAGTATAGCTTCAAATTGGCAATATATGCACATACCTTCATTTTTTTTGTGCAAGGTTGAGGCTCGCCCCGAAAACCGAAGATAGGCTAGCAATTGAAAAGCCGATGCGTATGGGGCCAGAGTGCGGTGTAGTGCGTGCCATTCTTGAAGGCGAACTCAAATGTCCTCTGCGTATACTTTTTTGTGTAATCCATTTTTCAGAACCTCCTTTGAATGAAGATTTCGTTCCTGTCCTGAAAGCATCAACAATCTTACCCGGGAATCGTGGGTGCTGCTTTCGCTCTTAGTTGTGA
Source organism: Rhipicephalus microplus (assembly GCF_013339725.1). NCBI lineage: Eukaryota > Metazoa > Arthropoda > Arachnida > Ixodida > Ixodidae > Rhipicephalus > Rhipicephalus microplus. The sequence goes on from NC_051171.1 coordinate 138,086,384, forward strand.
TGCAGCCACAAAGCATTTAGAAGGAACCTTCGTGAAGGGTGCCTATCCGGTATCTGTTCTTCCTGGTTTTCGACATCGTAGTATATTTGCCTCTGATGCCTTACGCTATTTTGAAACATTCATTATTTCATGTAACAAAAGGAAAAGGAAAGTAAGATTCTGTCTTGGCGGAGCAGTGGCTGCGGTGCTCGGCTGCAGGTACGAAAGTCACGGGTTCGATCCCCTCCGCGGTGGTGCCATTTCAGTGTAGGCGAAATGATAGAGGCCTGTGTACTGTGCGTTGACCGCGCAAGTTAAAGAACACATGATGGTCATAACTTCTGGAGCTCAACACTACGCCATCTCTCATAATCATATCGTGGTTCGGGGACATAAAGCCCCAGATGGTATATTCTCATTATTATTATTATTATTATTATTATTATTATTATTATAAAAATAAACGGGGATGATCTCACTATCTAAGAATGGATATCACACGAAAAGCAACGCGTCTTCACATGGGGCATCTGAGCGTTTATTGCGCATTGTTTCAGCAACAGTAACAAATTGCGAAGTCAGGCAAAGAACAGCAAACACCTCGAAACTTGCAGCGCACAACTCCAGCAGAAGGCACGCGCGTAATTAGCATAAACAGGACAAGCGTGGACTAACAACTGTCGCAGCCCGACACTTAAAGCGCGCTGTTTAAACAGAAAGAAAGACGGACGAAACGAGCGCACAAGTATACACAGGACAAGCGCAGAAATGTATTACAACTCTGTCTTCGTCTTGTGTCAGCAGCGCGGTCCTTTCCTAAACGGTGGCCATGGCAACGAGCGGGAACCTTCATCCTCTCCCGAATACGAGTCTGATGAGCATGCGCGCTGTAGAGGCCACGCTCTGTGGAGGCGAGAACCTTAAGAGTGCGCTCAACATTAGGCCGCCACGCCATCTGGTTACGGATAACGAAAACGTTCTTAAGTTTCGGAGTTATCAAGACAGCCAAACGGTGTATGGTGTATATAAATGGCTTGCCGTTAGCATCCACGACAACGTACGCTGCGTAGCACAGTGGTTATCACTAAGCGCTGCGAAATAAAAGGTTGCTGGTTCGACGCCACGCTACGGAATCTTCACTTAATTCTTTTTGCCATCTGTTTGTATATATTTTACTACGTCATATCCGTGACGGAAATACGTCAGCGAAGCCATGCTGGACCCCGGCATAAAACGATCTCACGTTAAAAATCATAGTTTGCCACAAGAGTGAAGCAAATAATGCGATACCAATGAATTAGAATGTCACGCGAGTAGCGGCAACTAGAGCGAAACGTGCAGCGCCCTGATAAAGAAGAAAAAACCTACGAAAAGAACACACACAAGACTAGCGTGAGCTAACGTCGTTCACAGCTCAACACTCAACGGGCTATTCAAGCTCAAACGACCACGAAACAGGTACGCACAAGTATACACAGCATGAGCAAGAACTAACTGGTGTCACAGTTGTTACTTTGCTGTGTTTTGAAAAGCGTCCTCTTTTCGCCAAGGAAGAAAGCGAAGCGAGCGAAGTGACCTTCGCGCACCCTGTAACCACGACAATATCGTTCTGCTGCAAGCCCATGACGTACAAATCTCCGCAAACGCGAGATACGCATGCGCGGGATCCACGGGGGGTCTACGCAGCGTAGCGCAAAGTACACAATCGGGCCGCCGAGCACGTCCTTCGCGCCATCTCGCTAGAAAATCTGAGAATACGCTGATACCCCCGCCCACCCCCCCCCCGCCCGAGATCCGTATAGATGGTATATATAAATAGCTCACCATTACTACGGTGGAGAATTTGCGTACTTGTCGCTATGTGGCGAACGCCTCGCGCTGCGGAGCGAGAGGTCGACCGCTTGATTACGAGCGTTGGTCACAATATATATATATATATATATATATATATAAAGGAAAGAAGTGTATACCTAAGGGCTCGTTTTTCCGTGTTCTGACACGATAATAATGAGTTCTAACAGACATTAACGCCAAGCACTGTACAAGGGGCGTTATTAGAACCAATGTAATGTAAATAAGAAGAAAGAAAAGTGGGTGAAAAATAACTTCCTCAGAAGTGGTGGAGGTGCTTCTCGATCCCTAATTCCTCTCTCACGTTACCACTGGAGCTCCGCTCGCGTCGTCGTCTACTACCCCCTGCCGTGACAGTGCAAGACAATCTTGCTTCATCCAACAGCACCGGTCCAGTGCAGCCTCCGCCGTCGACCCTGGCCATCCACAGCCACCAGCGTGATGCGCCAGTGTTCTCGCGTCTCAAAGGGGATGACGTTGAAGAATGGCTACACACCTACGACTTCGTAAGCGAGTGGAACAGGGTAGGATACTCTGCACAAATAACGTATGATCCCTTTCTACCTGACTGATGTTGCCAAAACCTGGTTTTAGAACATCCTCCAAGATCTCCCCGACTGGGACGCGTTCGCATGGCAGATTCGTCAGATTTTCGTTCCCCCAGTGTTCGCGCTGAAGCAGCAACGAAGAAGCTTGCTGAACGCACTCAAGTGGCCGGTGAATCATACACCTCGAACATTGGGGATGTTCTTGCTTTGTGCAAGCGTGTAAACTCATCTATGCCTCAAAGCGACCAAATACGCCATATTATCAAAGGCATAAATACCGTCGCACTCAACGCCCTTGCATCGCAAAATTCTACCACGACTCAAGATGTCATCACCATTTGCCAGAGACTAGAAGAATTTCAGTTTCTTCGTCTCTGCCATGATGCCTCGGACACTCGTCTTCCTGTGGCCCTCGACATCCGTGCCCTGGTGCGCGACATCGTTCTTGAGGAGCTTCATGGGTGCTGCTCTTCCTGCGCTCCACCATCTACTTTAACCTCACCTCTAACCAACTTGTCGGATATCATAAGGCAAGAGATTGCATCTGCGTCACATCCACCATGTTCCGCCGAATTCAGACCTCGTCAGGTACAAACGTACGCAGAAGTTGCGGCGCTCTCAGCACCCACCACTAATCAAGCGGCTACACCAGGTGGCCATGTACCTGTGGTGTCAGTGTCACCACCGATGGCCCACAGCTCTATTACATCATGCCGCCGCCTCCTCGCCCGATCTGTTATTATTGCGGCTATAGGGGTCACATATCTCGCTTTTGCCGAAGGCGCCAACGGGACGAGCTACGTGGCTACGCTACAGAGTAACGCGGACGCTTCAGTCCACTCATGAACTACCAGCATACGCCTTACCGGTCTTCCTTTCAGCGTTCGCCCTCTCCACCTTACAGTATGGGTCTGCCTGTGCACTCCCGTGAATCTCGCCGCCGCTCACCATCTCCCAATCGCCGTTCCGTGTCGCCTCTGTGACCTGCCTCCAATGTTCTGAATGCCCACTCGGAAAACTCCCCAATGCAGTTTTAGGAGGGGAAACTGCATTCACCGGACAGCCAGCACTTCTTCCAGACAGACCATCGAACTTGTTAACAATGTTAGTAGAAGGTATATGCCTCGAAGCTCTAGTGGATACTGGTGCCGCTATTTCGATTATTTGCTCCGACCTTTACTCCCGTCTCCGCAAAGTCACAACACCTTACTCGGACCCGTCTCTCCGTGCTGCGACGAACGCCATTACTCGCCCACTCGCCCTGTGTACAGTTAGTGTTTTCATAGACGGTATTCGCCATCATATTGCCGTTGCAGTTCTCCGTGAGTGCACCCACGAACTCATTTTGGGGTGGGATTTCCTGTCGTCTGCATGCGCTTCTCTATCATGTCGTCAGCGCCTCATCCACCTCAATTCCACCGACTCTTCTATATTGGAACACGAAGAGCGCATTCGCGAAAAGCACACACTCATATATATATATATATATATATATATATATATATATATATATATATATATATATATATATTCACTCCGACGAAGGCAGGCCCACCTGCCGAAACGTTAGTAAAACTAGTGTTTTTTCGCACGTTTGTCGACCTCTTTTTATACTGCATTTTCCACCGGATCCATTGAATATCACCCCACCATATATATATATATATATATATATATATATATATATATATATATATATATATATATGTATATACATTTATTTATTTATATATATATACATATATATATATATATAGTGCCCTGTATATATACATGGTGGTATGATGACGGAGACAAATGGTGCCTCCGGAAGTAATCTGTAAGTCCATACAGTTGCTCCCGCCTTAAAAGAAAGGTACAGAGAGTACAGTTTAGAGTTGAGTACCGACTGTACATATGCTTTTTAGTAAAAGAAACAGAGGTGGAAGCTCTTTCCGAATAAATCGAAATGCTAATGTGCAGCTTTAATGCACGAACTCATTCGTTTCACGCTGAACCTGAACTATTGGCATCGCAGCAAGGCAGATACGTGGGCGACTGGAATTTGACGCAGCTTGCACAAAATTACTGCAAAAAGACGGAGCACAAGAGAAAAAAAAGGACACAGACGGTTATATACTGTCTAACAATTGAAGTTTTAATGAAACAAAAATGAACACAACGAACACCAACGCATTCAAGCGCATCAATTTTAGCATCGATTTGTGTCAGACGGCAAGGGATGCATTTATGACACCTGCGTTTTTAAGGGAACGGGCTGAGAGCTATACAGTGTTTCGTTGGCTTGTTTCGACCCAAAATTTGTATTTACGTCCAGAGTTCAGAAGTTAGTTACTATTATAATTACGCTGAGATTTAACATTGAAGTTATCATTTATGCTGCACTTCTATAATTAGTTACACCGGAAGCGTTTTTCGTAAGAAATGTTTTCGAAAATACAATGCCAAGAAGTTTATTTTATTGATTGATTCATACGTTATAGCGTGGAATCGCAAAGCAAATCCCGACGGATTACCGAAGGGTGAGATAGGTGGGGAGCTGATATGAGTGACAGCAGTTGCGGGGTACGAAAACGAGCCAGTACCTAGGGAGCAACAATCGTTCCGTGAGCTATAAAAAAACTTTCTTCCTGACGAGACTGGCTGCATTTCAGATTGACTTGCAGGGAGATGGCTTGCCTCTTTTTTATTTATTTACCATTAATTTTTGTGACACAGGTGAAATCCGTTGCCTTATTGTCCTCTTGGGCTGGAATTACTGAAAGAAAAGATGCTGCTTTCTTTGGATATGAAATGAAAAGAGCCTCGATGTCTGATTCTGTGTGTCTATGCAGCCTATTTTTTGTACTTATATGTCACCTATTTTTGCTTTTATGCTATTTCTGTGTTTCTGTTATTATGCTGCTCCTTGTATTGTGATAATTATTATTCAATGTAGCACTGTTTGCTGAACTTTTTTCACGTAGCGAAGCCACGTCAGGCCGAGTGACCTTTAGCTTCGCTTCGTTTTTCTGTATCTCTCCAAAAATAAAATCTGTTCATTTCATTTCACTACAAAAAATCCGCGAAAGTTCTCGACCGGTGTACGGTTTCTTTACTGAGAGGGTCGCACACCCAGTACTCACTTAAAAAAACAAAAAAAAAACTAAACAAGAAACCTATATTTAATGCCTGGTTAATAATAAAAGAATGAAGAATACTTGAGAAAATAACGAAGAGTAAATACTATAAATATCTTCAAAAATTATGACCTTTAACGAAGCTTTTTAAGGCTTAGCTGTTAATCACTTGTTAAGCCACTGTGTAAAATACCTTTGACGAATCGAAAACTTGTGAATGGTTGGGGGAGCATGAGACAGAAGTAGTAGAGTTCTTTCTTTTGCGCCCTTGTCTGTACCGCGCTTTTACAAACATCCTAATTTGTCAGCGTTATTTCGCATAGTGAAATCTTCAGTAAACATGCTCTTTTTTATTGAGAAGCATCGCGTGTGAACGCACATATACTCCCTACATTGTGATGTATTAAAAAGTCACAATGTACACTGTTAATGCTGGGAAATTGTTATAAACTTAAAACCACTGAATTTCGGGTTTCAGAAGATTTCACTCCTCAAGTTCACAATATTCGTAAGAATCTGTAGGAGGCATCTGCCTGTCATAGGTACAACGGCTAGTCTGTCCACCTTCGCTTTGATCATGTATTCATTGACAGGCTGCGATATGATTGGGACAGTTCATTCAGTACTCTCATCATATCATCCACTTGTTTAAATAAAATCGTTGAATCAACTTCTGGGTGAACGTCTTCTTGACCAACCGGCACTCACAATAAACTTTCATAATAAATATCAATGCCAGAACTGTTGTTAGTAATTATTCTAAATTTCTTTCCCTGGTCTACTCTTATGCCCCACACATTATCGGCGTCACTGAGACTCGGCTGCACGATGAAGTTCATGATTCTGGAATAGCTCTCCCTGGATACAAGGTGATTCGGAGAGACATAGTGGAGGGAAGTGGTGCTGGTGTTGTCCTATTCTTTCGGTTTCACCTCCACTTTTCTGCGCTTTCTGCACCACCAAGTACCGAGACTTTGTGGTGCAAGGTTCACTAGTGAAACATGCCCTTGAATATTGGGATCATTCACCGCCCACCTTGTTTTGATATTGAACATTTACACAACATTAAGCAATTTCTACAAAGCTACTTTACTTCAGCATCTAACATTATTTGCATGGGTGATTTCATTGCTCTTGCTCTAGACTGGTCATCCATGCGAGTCAGTGGGCACATAGTGTCCATCAGAAGAGAGCTGCTCACCATTTCGTTGTCACGTGGCCTTCACCAAGTTGTTAACGAATCAACTCGTAATGGTGCTTTCCTTGATCTGGGTTTCGTCACTAAATCCTTGGCTGTGTCTGGTTTTGAATATGATATCATTGATAGCATATCCGATCATAACGCTGTATTGTTCCATGTTCGGCGTATCATCCCGAAATGCCATTAGACTTACTGCACGTTTCCTGATTTTACCCAGGCTGATTATAGAGCGATTGCACAAGACCTTTAAGATTCATTTCAAGAATTTGAGCTAAAGAGCACTACCAGTGATGTCAATACATTATTTACTTTTTTTCGAAGGCCTTGTTAGTAAGTGTATTAATCATTTCATTCCAATGAAAAGAAAGAAAACAAACACTGAAATACCTGGTGTTGTGATGGTTAAGGACGTTCGTCACTGTGTTTGTTGATAGCGGACGAGAAAGGATTAACATGAACTTTTTATTTCATGGCATGGGTGGAACGGCTGACGACGCACGGATACGCTACTGTGTGCAGCGCCGTTGAGTCGGACGTCGCGGCCAACCCAGCAGTCAGGGTCGCAACTCCGTAGGTCCAGGATCAGGCCACGACTCACGAAGACCACACCCGGTAGGCCTCGCCCACGAACCTGCTCCCGGCCACGGCACCCAGGCAGGAGCCGTTCGGCAGGTCTCGGCCTTGGACCTTGGACAGACATACCGGAGCTAGACCTGGCCGACACGTACGGGTCTCACGTCCGGCTCAGGAACGCTGCCAGGAACTCGTCCTCTCGAGCGGCGCACCGCTTCCTCTGCCTTCGTGGCCTCCACCCTCGAGCTTTCTTTTCCGCACGTTCCTTCTTCGTGGCCAGGGCACCGCCAGGTACCCTCGGGTGCACACTGCAGCTCATGAGCTCGTGGCCCACGTCCGAGTCTGGCGCATCACTCGGCACCGCTCGGCGATCCTAGATTCAGCCAGCAACTTCCCTGGCACCTGGATCCTCGGCCACCCTGGACCTCGCCCGGTTCCGTGCTCCTCTGTGCGCACTCCCGCGTCTCGCCCGGCAGAACATCTCGCTCGTCCCTTGCCGATGTGCGACACTCTGGTGACACCGGCGCTTGATGGCATGGGTGCGACTGCGGAGCAGTCGACCCGCATCGGAGACGCGATGCTCCATGCGGGGAATGGCCAGCCCGTCCAGCGAAGAGCGTGCGCGGAGACGCGATGCTCGACGCAACCGTGACCATTAGCCAGGCCACGTCCATCGCTGTGTCTAACGCAGTACTCGTGCCGGCAATTCCGCCCAGCTGGTGGTTGGACGGCAGCAGCGTGGACGGCCGCGTTCCCTGGCCGGAACCTGGATCGCCTGCGTCCGACGCTTCGGCCCGCTGTCTCCCGTCTGCCGCTGCTTCGGCTCGTCCCCAGCCACAAAGCCCACTGCCACGTGATGGTCGCCCGTGGCCCAATCGTGGCACGCCACCTCTATGGGCCACCACAGGTCATCAGCTGATTCGCTGACACCCACGCGCACAATACACGCGCCTTGCCCCACACTTCCGTCGTTGTCGTTTTCTTCGCTCATCACAATAACCCCCCACACAAGAAAGTTGTTCCAGTCAAACAACTTTTCTCACAATACACAGTGATGAGGAAGAACAGTCCCGTGGACTCACGACTCTCGAGCAGTGGTGGCGGAGATGCCTGGACCATCGCGGCCTCGGGCCTCGTTTCCGAGCTCTCTGGTCCCTCATTTCTTTTTCCTCAGCGCTCACCCTTGCCAGCAAAGCCTCTCCACTCAGTCCCATCTCCTTCCCTAGCTCAACCAGCTTTCTCTTGTCGTCCATTCTCGTCTGCCACACACAAACAACGTGAGGCTCTCAGATGTAATGAGAGAGCTTAATCCTGGCAGGCTCGCCATTTGTTGAGATGGTTAAGGACGTTCGTCACTGTGTTTGTTGATAGCGGACGAGAAAGGATTAACATGAACTTTTTATTTCATGGCATGGGTGGAACGGCTGACGACGCACGGATACGCTACTGTGTGCAGCGCCGTTGAGCCGGACGTCGCGGCCAACCCAGCAGTCAGGGTCGCAACTCCGTAGGTCCAGGATCAGGCCACGGCTCACGAAGACCACACCCGGTAGGCCTCGCCCACGAACCTGCTCCCGGCCACGGCACCCAGGCAGGAGCCGTTCGGCAGGTCTCGGCCTTGGACCTTGGACAGACACACCGGAGCTAGACCTGGCCGACACGTACGGGTCTCACGTCCGGCTCAGGAACGCTGCCAGGAACTCGTCCTCTCGAGCGGCGCACCGCTTCCTCTGCCTTCGTGGCCTCCACCCTCGAGCTCTCTTTTCCGCACGTTCCTTCTTCGTGGCCAGGGCACCGCCAGGTACCCTCGGGTGCACACTGCAGCTCATGAGCTCGTGGCCCACGTCCGAGTCTGGCGCATCACTCGGCACCGCTCGGCGATCCTAGATTCAGCCAGCAACTTCCCTGGCACCTGGATCCTCGGCCACCCTGGACCTCGCCCGGTTCCGTGCTCCTCTGTGCGCACTCCCGCGTCTCGCCCGGCAGAACACCTCGCTCGTCCCTTGCCGATGTGCGACACTCTGGTGACACCGGCGCTTGATGGCATGGGTGCGACTGCGGAGCAGTCGACCCGCATCGGAGACGCGATGCTCCATGCGGGTAATGGCCAGCCCGTCCAGCGAAGAGCGTGCGCGGAGACGCGATGCTCGACGCAACCGTGACCATTAGCCAGGCCACGTCCATCGCTGTGTCGAACGGCTGACCGCGGAGACGCCTCGCCGAGATCCGCGATGCCCTCGGCAAGGAAGAGAACAGCAGACCAGGCCGCGCCCCGAGATGCAGTACTCGTGCCGGCAATGCCGCCCAGCTGGTGGTTGGACGGCAGCAGCGTGGACGGCCGCGTTCCCTGGCCGGAACCTGGATCACCTGCGTCCGACGCTTCGGCCCGCTGTCTCCCGTCTGCCGCTGCTTCGGCTCGTCCCCAGCCACAAAGCCCACTGCCACGTGATGGTCGCCCGTGGCCCAATCGTGGCACGCCACCTCTATGGGCCACCACAGGTCATCAGCTGATTCGCTGACACCCACGCGCACAATACACGCGCCTTGCCCCACACTTCCGTCGTTGTCGTTTTCTTCGCTCATCACACCTGGGTAACTAGGAACACCTTGCATTTATTACGTCGTGTGGCCAGCCTACGTCGATCAAAGTACTCTGGTGACTCGACAAAGCTTCAACAGTCTGTTAGCACCAAAACAGAACTATCTGCTAAAATGAAGGCCGCTAAAAAACATTATTAGGAGGTTACCTTGCCGAAGCTAATGAAAGCAAATCCCCGTAAAATTTAGAAGACTGCTCTACCATCTGGTTCTTCATCGCACACGATGGCAATTAACAATGTGGCAGTTTCTGATACGGAGATAATTGCTTCAGCCTTCAACACCTACTTCCACTCAGTCTTTAAGACTGACAACTCTGACATTCCTGCTTTTCATTCAGAATCTAATCCTGGAATCGATGATGTGTCATGTCATCGTCACTTGAGAGGGCACTCAATATCATTTTAAACTAAGACACCGAGAGATCATGTGGTCCCGATGGCATTCCGACATCTTTCCTTGTTATATACACTGTTTGGTGTAACAGATACCTGACGATTTTTTACAGAAAATCTCACTCGTCAGCGACACTTCCTTCGTCGTAGAAACGTGCTTCGATTCTCCCTTTATTTAAATCAAGTTCCATTGTTAAGCAATCCATCTCTTTAGCAGCACACTCTTCTAAAATGCTAGAGCATATAATCTTCAAACAATCATGGAATCCCTTTGAAACGAACAAAATTTTGACCACTTCCCAGCTTGGTTTCAGACGTGGTTTTTGCACCATTACTCAACGGAAAAAATTCATTCAAACTATCTGCAGCTCGTTAGACGCAGGTGATCAGGTTGATACTATATTCATTTATTTTGCCAAGGCCTTTGACACTGTATCATGCCCTAAATTATTGCACAAATTGTTTGTTATACTAAAGGATGCATCATTGGTTGGCTGAATATCCGACTTTCTTTTGCAGCGTTCACAACTTGTGTGCTTCAACTCTACTCACTCGCATTCAATGCCGGTTCCATCAGTAGTTCCCCGGATTTTCGTGCTGGGACCCCTCTTATTGCTGCTTTATAATAATGACCTACCCTTGCACACTTCTGTGATAATACGCCATTTCGCAGATGACTGCGTCCTGTATTATTCTAATAAATCTTCAGTGAATCATGTCATGCTTAACGATTCATTTTCTCTTTTTTGTAGCTGGTCCGAATCTTGGCAATTGAATATTAACTTCTCCAAGACAGTCATTATGTCATTTACCAGACATACAGGCCCGTTGACATTCGACTAGGGTCTCAACAATATCAGTTTGTGCAGGGTGTCCAAATTTAAGTACCTTGTTATGCTTATGACACATAATTTATTATGGTCCCAGCATATTGAACTCACATGCAACAAATCCCTTAAGAGTCCAAGTTTTTACATCGTATTCTCTGTCTTGCTCCTCAGAAAAACAAACTACTTACCGACAAAACACTTATTCGACCCCTTCTCTTGTATGCTAGTGTGGTTTGGAATCCCCATATGAAAGATGACATCAAGAAACTAGAAGCTGTTCAAAAAAAGAGCTGTGCGCTTTGTATGCAAGAGATATGACGGGTATTTTTCTGCAACGAATTTGTTTGCCCAACTAGGTCCCACTACATTTTCGAAACATCGCCACGTTGAATGCCTAAAGTTCCTGCACATTATAATTGATTCCCCTCGCTTCAGCAATCTCGAATCATATCCGAATTTTTTTAAACCATTGTCTATACGAGGAGTGACCATGGTTTTAACATTGCATCTCTTTTGCTAGCTCGACATATACTCACTTTTGTATCACGTGACGTGAATAGATGACGAAGGTAAACGAAATAAAAATGCCCTTCTCAGAATGGGCAATCTTTACATTGCTTTCGGAATTCAAGTAATCTTTGAAGGAGTTATCTTTAGAAGACGATAACTTAAAACATTGAAAAACATGCAAGACCTTACGCGACAGATATTCCTTGTGTAAACACATGAGCTTTTGTTATGGCGTCATTCAAGTGAGTGTGTTCTCAATATGAGCATGGACGAACCGATACCGACATTGCGGTAAATGCTAAAAAATAAAAATATGAAGATTAGTAACTTTTTTATTCTTTAGCTAGTTTTAGATGCTCATTTGAATACACTAAGAGAATAAGACAGGAAAAGGCACTTGTTTACATAAAATTAATGTTCTTTGTGGGGGTGCGTGCGCTTTTCTCTGTCATTAACGTCCGTACATTCAAGTCAATGTATCCTTAAAAAGAAAAAAACACTATCACATTTCTACGCAAGTGAAGGTATACTGAGAAATACAAGTGAAGTTTTGTGTTTGTTTTATTTGCAATACTAGGTTTGCTATCTTGAAAATAAGTTTTTTTTTCAACGCAAATCGTATTGAGGAGACAAACACTTTTTTGGACAGGCGGAAACATCTGAGACGTAAATTCATATGTGCTCCTGTGTAACCTGTGTCATTCTTCGTCTGTTATTCGCGTCGCCTTCAAGCATGCGCTGAAGGATAACATTGATAGATTAGCCTTAATTTAGTGCTTTCCTTGCAATGCCGAAATACTGCGTGGTGTGGAGAATTCGCGAACATTTTTAGAACAGTGAGGCAGAGTGCACTTTGATGCTACTTATTGAGTCACTATTGTCAACTATTTTTCCTATCATGCTATATATTGTCACGACGCAGACACAGCAGGAGTTCGATATAGAAGAGCTCACTTTAATTAAAAATGAAAGGCGCTCGTAAAGAGGACCGGGCAAGAGCTTCGTCTTCTTCTCTGGCTGTGCGAGCTCTCCTCTGCAGGTTGAATGCGGCATTTGCCTCCCTCCAGGAAGAGCATCGACCCGATGCTCGGCTACAGAATACGCGGTGTATGTAGTTGACGTATTACGCAACTGGCTCACTGCAATATGGCTTCATCCGCACAACGTGTACGATTTCAGATTTTTGAGCTCGCGAGGAACTGTCAGGGATGACCTCATAATTCACGTCACTTAGGCGCCGTATAACATTGTAGGGACCAAAGTACTTCTTCAATAACTTTTCACAAAGGCCGCGTCGGCGAATAGGGCTCCAGACCCACACTTTCTCGCCTGGTTGATAAGTGACGTATCGGTGTCGCAGGTTATAACGTTGTGCGTCATAACTCTGCTGTCGGGCGATTCGCACGCGTGCTAGCTGCCGTGCCTCTTCAGCTCGTTGGGTAAAGGCTTGAACATCCATGTCTGTATCCTCGCAGTCGTGCAGCAGCATGGCATCAAGCATTGTCGTCACTTCACGACCATAAAGAAGACTAAATGGCGTGCTCCGCGTAGTTTCCTGCTGCGCCGTATTATAAGCAAACGTCACGTATGGTAGAACGTCGTCCCAATTTTTATGATCCACGTCGATGTACATACTAAGCATATCAGCAATTGTCTTGTTGAGGCGTTCTGTTAAGCCGTTGGTTTGTGGGTGGTAGGAGGTAGTTTTTCGATGCGCTGTTCCACTCAACTCAAGCACTGACTTGAGGAGCATGGCCGTGAAAGCGGTATCTCTGTCTGTTATTATAATTCTAGGAGCACCATGCCTCAGAACGATATTTTCAATGAAAAATCGTGCCGCTTCTACTGCGGTTCCACTTGATAAAGCCTTTGTTTCTGCGTAGCGAGTAAGATAGTCCGTAGCGACAATTACCCACTTATTTCCAGTATGCGAAGTCGGAAATGGTCCAAGGAGATCCATTCCGATTTGTGCAAAAGGCATGGTGGGCACTTGAACTGGTTGCAACAATCCGGCTGGTTTTAAAGGTGGCGATTTTCGTCGTTGACAATCGAGATACGTGCGGACGTAATGCTTTACAGTGCCTGGAAGCTTCGGCCAGTAGTACTTTTGTTGGATTCTGGCCAATGTGCGCGTGTATCCGAGGTGGCCGGAGGTTGGCTCATCGTGGCAAGCGCTCAGGATCTCATCGCGAATGGATGTCGGGACGACAAGTAAGTGGGCATTTCCGCTGGGGGCAAAGTTCTTCTTGTATAGGACACCACTGCGCAAGCAGAATGATGGCAGGCTCCTTGCAAATATCTTGGGAACGCTTGTAGACTGGCCGTTAAGAAAATTAATAAGAGGGAGCAACTCACTGTCTTCTTTCTGCTTAGACGAAATGGTGACCGTGTCGACCACTCCTAAAAATGCCATGTCATCATGTTCTGAGACATCATCTTGCTTTATAGGCGACCTGGATAAGCAATCAGCATCAGAGTGCTGTCGTCCCGACTTATAGACGACCGTCATATCGAATTCTTGTAGGCGTAAGCTCCAGCGCGCTAGCCGACCGGATGGGTCCTTCAAGTTGGTCAGCCAGCAGAGTGGTGGTCGCTGACTACGTGGAAGGGACGGCCGTAGAGGTATGGGCGAAACTTCAGAACTGCCCATACTACAGCAAGACATTCCTTTTCCGTTGTGGAATAATGGGAATCGGCACGGGAAAGCGTCCTACTTGCATATGCAATCGCTCTCTCGGCTGAGTCTTGCCACTGGACGAGTACAGCGCCTAAACCTACGTTGCTGGCATCAGTGTGGATCATGGTTGGAGCGTCCTCGTCAAAGTGAGCAAGCACAGGGGGTGTCTGCAGGCGCTGTCGTAGACCGTCAAATGCTGCTTGTTCCTCTTCGCCCCATAAAAATGGAACATCGTCTCTCGTTATGCGTGTTAAGGGCGACGCTATGTGCGAGAAATTGGCAATAAATCTGCGGTAGTAGGCGCAAAGGCCAAGAAAACGTCTTACGGCCTTCTTTTCTGTTGGCACCGGAAATTTTCGGACGGCGTCGATCTTGTCGGGGTCCGGACGAACACCTTCATGGCTCACCACATGTCCTAAGAATCGGAGTTCCTTGAAACCGAAATGACATTTCTCAGGTTTCAGCGATAAGCCAGCGGACCGTATTGCTCGAAATACTAATAGCAGCCGTCTTAGATGTTCCTCGAATGTTGGTGAGAAAACAATGACGTCGTCGAGGTATACCAGACACGTCTGCCACTTAAGGCCTGATAGGACGGTATCCATCAGTCTTTGAAATGTTGCTGGGGCTGAGCACAATCCAAAGGGCAAGACTTTAAACTCGTAAAGCCCGTCAGGCGTAACAAAAGCAGTCTTTTCTCTGTCCCGCTCATCGACCTCGATTTGCCAATAACCGCTTTTCAGGTCCATCGACGAGAAGAAGCGTGCATGCCTCAGCCTGTCAAGTGAATCGTCAATACGCGGTAGTGGGTATACGTCTTTCTTTGTCACGCGGTTCAGCTTGCGGTAGTCCACACAGAAGCGTAAGCTGCCGTCTTTCTTCTTAACTAGCACTACCGGTGATGCCCAAGGGCTTTTTGACGGCTGAATGATGTCATCATTGAGCATTTTCTGAACTTGTTCTTGGATTGCTTCGCGTTCTTTCGGTGCCACGCGGTATGGGTTTTGTCGAATTGGTCTTGCCGTCTCTTCCGTTATAATTCGGTGCTTTGTCAGTGGCGTTTGATTTACTCTCGAGGTCGACGAAAAACAATCTTCAAACTGGCCGAGAATATCTAGAAGACTCTGCCACTGCACTGGCGATAAATCTGTGCTCACGTCGACAGGCAGTGGTGTTGAAGCGGCCGGCGTCTCTGCCTGTTGTACTGCGAAGCACTCGCGGAATTCTACAATTTCTTCGAAGTATGCAACTGTGGTACCCTCTGCAATGTGTCGACGCTCGTTGCTGAAGTTTGTCAACAGGACCTCTGCTTGCCCAGACACTACACTGACGAGACTTCTGGCAATAGCGATTCCTCGAGAGAGTAAAAGCGTCGATATTTGTTCCGCGACACCTTCTCCACTATGCTGCGTGTTACACGTGACAGAGACGAGGCGGCATGACAACGGTGGCATGGTCACGTCGTCAATCATGCGCATGGGCTTGCGCTGCAGCGCTGCGCTATGGTCCGCTGAGAAGGTCAGTACACCGTCCGGTATATTTATAATGGCACCGTACTCCCGCAGGAAATCCATACCCAAGATGGCCTGTTTACAACACTCAGAAAGAATAATGAAGGTTGCCACGAATGATGAATCCCCGATCTTGATTCGTGCGGTGCACTTTCCGGTAGGTGTCAGCAGCTGGCCTCCGGCTCCTCGAATTTGCGGCCCCGTCCATTCCATTTTTACCTTCTTGAGTTGGTCGGCCAGATTCGCACTCATTATTGAAAAGTCCGCGCCAGTGTCGACCAGTGCGGTCACGTCGTGACCGTCAATTGAAAGTGCAATGTCGGCGGTGACAATCTCGTCTTTCGTCGGTTCATTCGAAATGTGCGGCGCTTCGTGCGGCGGTAATGGGGGATTTTCAAATCTTCGGCAATTCGAAACCTTCCCCCCTAAGGTCGCTGCTTTTAGTTTTCCCGGCGTGGACTGGGAGATCTTACTCTTGCCATGTCTGTGGTGCTACCTCTATTAGATTGGGGAAAATGACCTGGGGAGGGCGAGCGTGACCGGAACCCAGGATCGATAACGTCCCGCGGGATCGTCGTGCTCGTTTCAACGTTGCGTCTTCCGTCCAAATAGCGCCGAGGGGTAGTGGACGGAAATCCTTGATACCCGGCAACGCGATGAGGACAATACCGCACGATGTGGCCTGCTTCCCCACAATGGAAGCACAGGGGCCTGTAGTCAGGGGTACGCCATATGTCGGTTTTGCGGAGTGGGGGTCGCATCGGCGTCGACGTTTCCCTGTAGTACCAAGGCACTGTCGGCGGCTGTTGCTGGTGGTACTGTTGGGGTGGCGGCACGTTAGATCTAGGCTGTCGACGGAGAATATCTGCATATGTTGGCCTAACTATTTCAGTGTTTGGCTCGGGAAGTGCAAGCGCTTGCCTTATTTCTTGGCGAACAACTTCTGTGACCGACGCAATCGCGCAGTCATTGGGTGTGGCGGCGAGCTTCTTCACCTCTTCTTGCACAATTTCGCGTATCAGGTCACGCAAAGAACGCTCGTCAGGAGTCACCGTGGTCACGGCGGTTGCGCTGATTTGTCCGCTGTTGTTTGGACGGTCGTACT
Organism: Rhipicephalus microplus; assembly: GCF_013339725.1. NCBI lineage: Eukaryota > Metazoa > Arthropoda > Arachnida > Ixodida > Ixodidae > Rhipicephalus > Rhipicephalus microplus. The sequence goes on from NC_051171.1 coordinate 138,103,281, forward strand.
GGCGGTACTGTAGTGCGCGTTCTATGGCGGTCGCCTCCTTCGAAAATTCGCCGACGTTTGAAGGTGGGTTCCGTACGAGACCAGCAAACAGCTGCTCTTTAACACCACGCATGAGGTGGCTGATCTTTCTGTTCTCGGACATGTCGGGATCGGCTCGATGAAAGAGACGAGCCATGTCCTCAACAAACATAGCAACAGACTCGTTGGGCTTTTGAATCCGTGATTCAAGGAGTCGTTGTGCATGCTCCCGCCTTTCGGTGTTTGCGAAGGTGTCCAGGAACTTCCGCCGGAACTCGTCCCACGTTGACCACACGCGATTCGTGAACCACGTGCGAGCCCCGTCTTGAAGAGGGAAATACACGTACCCCAACTTCTGTGCGGCGTTCCACCCGTTAACGTTGGCTGTGCGCTCGAACTCCTCAAGCCAGTCATCTGCGTCCTCATATGAGTTGCCATGGAAGTCCACAGGAGTTTTAGGGGTGAAAACAGTCACCTGTGTCGTGCTTGGGCTCGTCATGGTGGGGCAACTGCTTCCCGGCGCGGTCATGTTTTCCGTCCAAGGACCGAACTCTGGGCTCAGGCCTAACAGGCGGCGGCTGGCGCGGTGAACGGGTGTTTCGACGAGCGGAAGTCTTTGTGGACTAGATCCCGGGCTGTTGGAAGGTGTCCTGGACATGTACCCAGCTCCTCCACCAGTGTCACGACGCAGACACAGCAGGAGTTCGATATAGAAGAGCTCACTTTAATTAAAAATGAAAGGCGCTCGTAAAGAGGACCGGGCAAGAGCTTCGTCTTCTTCTCTGGCTGTGCGAGCCCTCCTCTGCAGGTTGAATGCGGCAATATAGATCATTCATGATTTATATGTGGTGGTGAGCTGGAACAGGCTGGTTCCTTTAACAGATGCGCGAATTCCTGTCTTCTTTGCCATAGTGTGACCCCTTCCTAGTGCTTAAGGAGGAACCAACGTCAAAGCAGGTGGACAGATTAGCAGGTGGACAGGTTAGCCGATGGTCAATCATGGTGACGGTCATCGAGGGGCAATGCGTCGAACCAAAGAGGATTCACGAAGCAGCGCGTTCTCGAGAATCACCGATCGCTCGGCAAAGATGGGAATGGTCAGCAAAGAAGTATACTGCAGCCATGAAGGTTCCCAAAATATAATAGCGCATAAGGGGTACAGGCAAACGGCTTGACGTATGAGACTTCGCAATATGTCCCCGCCAATGACGCAAGAGACGCGGAAGTTGAGTAATGCAGCGCGCTTCCACTTTCCGCTGAGCCTTTTACCTGTCATATTACCGCCACTGTGCGAGGACCAAGTAGTAACTTTGTAGTGCAGACCACGAGTCTCGACGGTGTCTTGAAGAGATTGCGAAAAAACCGGAACATACTATCGAAAAACGAGAACAACATTAACTGTTCAAAGTATACAAGGAGAATTTCTGTTAGATTTTGTGAATAACTTGTCTTGTCACGTCAGAACCTGGTAAAGATATGTTGTGAGTCGAACATGGCGGCACTGACATATGTTATGGAATCCGAGATATATGTTGTCCCGACAAACTGAATTCTGTCGTCCTAGTGAGAACGGTATTGCAAGCTCAACAGCATAACCTGTAAAAAAAAGCCCACCTGAGTATTCTACTGTATAGAACTACTTTTGAATTTCGCGTTTTGCGAGAAAGCGGAGGACGTCAGGTGAAAGCCCGACCTTTCACGCCGTGGCAGAAATACAAGGCAGAAAGGCATTATAAGAAACTTCCCATTCAAATCGGGCCATTTCCTGTGAAAAGGAAGCTTTCACAGGTAATATTGCTTCGTGGATTCGCTGTATTGACATTACTGTAGTACATCCTGTAAGAACCAAGCATTCTGGGAGGAGGATTTAGGAAGTGAACTTACGCAAGCAACGATTCACTGAACAAGGGCAGCCGAGAATATCATTACTGTCATGCTAGTTTATAGAAAACTCTGAAAAGTTTCCTCTGGGAATGTTCCTCTACACCCTAAAAAAAGTTAGTCGAGGCTCTGCGGAGACAGCGAGTGATGATCGTAGAGTTGATAGGAAGGACCATGATGTGGAACCGTCGCACGAAACTTGTCTCTTGGTAGTCTCATCCTGTTGACGGGGTCGACAAAACCTAGAAATATGGCCACGGATAGCAGTAGTCTGGACGAGCTCGGCGCCAGGCGTTGTGAGGCGGATGCGACGTTCGTGGGGCACAACGTTCACCGAGCCGCGCATTATGGGTGCGAGAATGGGGTGGGCGTGGCTTGCGCTTGAAGTTCATCGTGTGCGATGGAACGAATCAGCGCTCGTAGGACGCTGTCATTAGTCACGTTGAGAAGAGATGGGTCAGGCGGCAAACAAAGAAGGTGAAGTTTATCAAGGCACTGACACGTGGCGATGACTTCTTATACCGCAGTTGGGTTCTGCACTGCCAGAGCGTTGAATGATGCAGCCCCAGGGCCTTTGAGCAGGTGACGTACACTGTAAGTCTCTGTCATTAAGTGGTTCGCCCGTCGAGAAACGCCGAGAACATGTACTACCTCCAAGTTTGCTGGCTACCTTCTTTTTCACAATGTCGGAGCGGAACGAGAAACTCTGTCGTAGCTGGTGTTTCAATGAGGTCTAATCTGCGAAATCAAGCTCGTGGTTGAAAAAACCAAGTCTTCGCTACAGTAGCAGTCAGGTTGAATGCGGCGCAAGCGAGTTCCTCAGTTTCGTGCCAGTGGTATAGGGCACCTACACGCGGTCGTACTTCCCCAACCAGTCGTCGACGTCGTCTCCACTGAGTCCAGCGAACACAGGCGGATCCATCTAAGGGGTGGTTACCAAGTAGGGAATGGTTCTCGTCGGTTGAGGGATTGAACATGCGCCAGCATGGTAACTCTCGTCTTGAGACATTGCCTAGGTCTGTTGGAACGAACGGCCACTTGAAAGGAGCTCCAGGAGTGTACTGGAGTGGAAGTCGCAAAGGCAACACAGAGAGACGATTGACGAACCAGACAGCACAGTGCACAACCTGAGAGAGGACGTTCACGCAGCAAGCCATTTCTTTATTGAGGGTGGTAGGCAACAGGCGGGAGCGCTTTTAGTGCATTCTAAAAGAACTTGTTGTTGGGCTAGTTGATAGAGCATTTCGAAAAGTTAATTCGAGCGCGAAAACTTGACACGATCACTCACACACGCACACACCCATGCATCAAACACACACAGCGCCCACTTCCAACTGATTTATTCATAGCTCGAAGGCTTGAATATATAGAGGACCCATTGTGCGCACACACACCATAGAAGGCCAACAGCATACACTATCAAACGTACAGTTAATCAATGTCATAGCCTCAGAGCGATAAACTGAAGTTCGCTTGGTAACAACGAAGTTGAAGGGGCGCTTACACAGTGATCTTTATTTTTTTTCAATGAAAAAGGCCTCTAACACTTCACGTGCAGTTTCACTTGCGCTTCTGCCCAGAATCTTCGCCTCAGAAAATCGTGCGTCACAACCACACGAGATGACATGCGCAACCAGGTGCGCATACCTGTCATCTCTTTTTGTTAATTTTTGGGCGTGTTCCCTGCATGTTGCATGTGCATGTTGGTGGCGTCCGAAGATATGAAAAAGCCGCTAATTGTGGCACCGCCATCAATATTCATTATGTGCATTGGCTTCTGTCAGTGAAGGAAAAGGAAAGGTGCGTTAAAAAAGAGAAAAAAGAAGAAGGAGAAAAAGAGGAAAAGAAAAAAAATGGTTCCAAATCTGCATGTTACAACGCATATGTCGAAAGACGATAGTCTTGCGTCTGAAAAGAGTGAACAAAACGTTTATTTGATGTTCTGCGCAAGGAAATCGGTGAAGGGTATTCTGGGGGCGCTGCGTTAGAGTGCCTCGAGCGTGTAGCAGAAGCGAACGAGCGCATCGAGGCAAATTAGACACAAGCGCTATCTGGCAGTTATCTTCGAAAACGAAGGCGTGCAGCCTGCGGAGAAAGATGCGCGCCAGTCTCGGAGGTGATAAGGTGTAGAACGCAAAGCGACGGGCAGGTGCCACCACCGTGACGTTGTAACAAAGCATTGGAAACAACTTTTTGAGCATCGCGTTGCACTGTCAGCGCAGCGCGCTAAAATGCTACATTCCTTAGAGTTACTTGTGGTGCCTCTTCTAGTATAAAGGCAGACATACACAACTTCGAAGTGTTGTTATGGCGCCTCAGATAAGCGCAATAATTGCTTTTTAATTGACAATCGCACAACTATGAACGCTAGACCTTGAGCAATATTGGTGGGAGCTGCGAATGGGGTTGGCCGTTCGGTGCCGTTCGAGGTATCATTAGGGCGGACAAACAGACAAATGTACAGACAGGCAGACAGACAGACCAAAATTTTTCCGTCAAATGTCCCCAAGAAAGACTATCGTCTTTAAAAAAAGAGAAAAGAGGCTGTACGACATCTGGGACCATGTGCGTTCCGGCTGTGCTTGAAGCGGCAAACCAATTCTATATTGTCAGATGCATACGTTTACAGCTTTGTTAGGCGGTAATATTATTGTCAGAATGGGAGGCTAGGGACAGAGGAATGATTAGAGAGAAACATTTGCGTCTTTGAGTTATTTCAACGCTGACAGAGTGCCTGGGTGTTCATTTATTCCGTTTTTTTTATTGTGTTGAATTTGTAGATAAAGTAATATTTCCGTTCTCCGAGTGATCCCGTTCTCGGATTGTTCGAAAATTGTTTTCCAATAGTGTAACCTTGATTTAATCAAAGCTGTGGTCTTTTAATGTGCTGTGTTTTGAAAGTGGAAGGCCTGGTAGGGAACGTACATATATGTGCGCGACGGTTGTTGAATATTCCAAGCGGAGTGTTCGTTTGGCCAAACAGACACTCTATAATCATAGCCACTCTTCATAATTTCTCTCTTTCTTCCTTTCTTTCTCTCTCCCCCACCTATATATATATATATATATATATATGGGAAGTATAGGGGAAGTTATTGTACCGAATTGTAATGTAAATGTGACGAAAGAAAAGTAAGTGAAAAGATAACTATATATATATATATATATATATATATATATATATATATATATATATATATATATATATATATATATATATATATATATATATATATATATATACGTTGTAAAGAAAGAACCCAGAGACAGCACCCGTTCCCAAGCCAGCTGATCTATTCTGCATTTCCACTTCCCTGCCCTCGTACTAACCGAGCCCCAGTGCCAGTGTCACTCTTAGTCATCACACTCGTCCACGCTGCAAGTATTAACGCGATGGCTTTAAAAAGCTCTATTCACAGTAATCATGGTGTCGCTGGTGGCGGCATCACTGGTTGTGAGCGAAAAATCGTCAGCTTATGCGTGAACGAATGTGAAGCACGTACACAGGATGGGAGTGTTTGTAAAGCATGAAAGTTACTTTCACTGCATTTCCAAGCATAAGTGGCCATTTCCAATGTATTCACAAGCAGAGGCATGGCTTGGGGTCATAACACCTGTTTGTCACGCAAATGACCCGGGTTTGATTCCCCCTCGCTTTGGATTTTTCTATTTTATTTGCATATTTCTCGATTTTTTTGGTCGCGCAATGATGGCCGATTTTTCCTGTCATGCAAAGATGGTGCTTTTTTGCTCACAACCGAAAACGCCGTCGCTGGAATTTCTGCAAAACGAGCTTTCTAACGCTGTCACGTTAATATCGCCGTAATAAAGCGTGGTACAAGCGTAAATTGCGATCGGGTGTAAGAGCGCGTGATTATAATAGCTTCATGGATTAAAGAGGGTCACCCACTACAAAAGACGCACTTGGTACGACGCGTTTTTTCTTAAGCTAACCTAGTGGGTGCATAGCAAACTCGAAGAGATGTCAAACGCAAAATTGCCCGTTGTTTAAACCGTCCTACCATTTACACAGAATGCAGCCGTATGCGAAAGCGTCACTGACACAAGCTATTGGGAACTCAGTACGCACTATAAGGACAGGATATCACTATCACGTTCAACTCTTAAATACGAAGCATAAGAGTATGCCTTTTTTTCATGTCTGTGAGTGAAATGTCGCGTCTCTAGCAGTGGTTGTGGTCGTAGAAAATTTTCCTGATGCTGGTTCGGCTGCATCTGGAAGAAGCGGGCTGATTCTGTCGCTGCGTGTTTTGTTGAAATGTCCCAGGAAAACGAAACTATCGCTGCACCTCGGTGGTCTGTTTTTATGATGCTGCAACTTGGTTTGTAGATCAGCCGGTAGAGTCTCTGGTGGGTGACACTGGGTGTGATGGAGTGGTTGTCACACGTGCCAAGCATACACTTATGCTGAGCCGCAAAATACTTGCGCAGCCCAGAATGCCTGTGAGCGCGAACACACTCCACGACATGACCATCATTGATTGATTGATATGTGGGGTTTAACATCCCAAAACCAACATATGAATTTGAGAGACGCCGTAGTGGAGGTCTCCGGAAATTTCGACCACCAGGGGTTCTTTAACGTGCACCCAAATCTGAGTACACGGGCCTACACCATTTCCGCCTCCATCGGAAATGCAGCCGCCGCAGCCGGGATCCGCGACATGACCATGCCCTTGCTCTTGTTCCGCCATCCTTACAGCGCCTGTATGCGTGAAAGTATTCCTTGCTGGATACCACGCCGACGTTCTTAGAGTTGTTCGGCGGAAACTCCTTGCTTTGGCCTCACTGGCGACTGCCCCAATGATTGCTGGAAAATATATGATGACAACGGCTTCTTGGTTGTCCCTATATATAACCGCAAAGCCATCGTCACCAGAGAGTTTTACCACTGATCATTGGGACAGTGACCAGCTCCGCTAAAGCAAACGAGTTTCAGTCAAACAACCATAACAACGTTGGCGTGGAATCAAACATAGATTGCTAGATAGATAGATAGATAGATAGATAGATAGATAGATAGATAGATAGATAGATAGATAGATAGATAGATAGATAGATAGATAGATAGATAGATAGATAGATAGATAGATAGATAGATAGATAGATGAAAAGCCGTCTGATTCTCTAGTTCATATAAAACGCTTTCCACTTGTGTTCATCGTTCATGTGCATGGTGTAAGAATATCCCATGTTAATATGCTACGGCACAGATAGATATCCAAAGGCTTCCCAAGATATACGTATGCGATCAGTCAGACTTTCTAGAAAGCATAATGCTAAACTTAGAATGTTTCGTATACGTGGTGCCTGCTTTCTCTTATCGCGTGCGCGTTCAAAGTTCCCCTGGCTAGTCCTCACCACAGGGTGTTTCTATAAGCGAAGAGAGCTAAAGCTTCGCGTGTTTACTCTTTTGTGTGTATAGTGATTGCCTCTTTTATTATGTTATGATATAACGTTTCACACATGCCACAGTTTTTCGCAGCTATAAACTTGTAATATAGCAACCAGAAGGGGTCATTATCGTCGTCTTGAGAGATGCAGGCCGCAACGCGTTAAGCTTAGTACCGTATCAAGTACGTACAAACATTATGAAATGTGATTTTGCTACGGGGAAGTGACTCTTTTCTGTTTTCTTTGAGTGATCAAGTGGCAATTTCGCATCATTTTAGGGTTGAAGCTCCTTATAACGACACCTGTTCATCCCTCGTAGCCATTGTAGTGTGTAACAAGTATAACCTTTTGACCTTCAAGGTGATGCCGGTGAGAGATTTCTTCTGTGCGTTGTTGAACAATAAAAGATAGTGCTCAATATACATGCTAATGGCTGCTAAGGGGGAATAAGAGACAGCAGCATTCAGCTTTTAGTTAACGCGCACGCTACGATCCCCATTAGCAGCCATTGGCATGTACATTGAGCACTATCAGACAAGAAAGGGTTGCTACGTTATACTCGCTGGGTGTAACCTCCTTAGCTTTATAAAGGTTTAGCGAGCGTTGAACCGCAGAGCCATGAATACAATGAACTAGCATATACCATGAACTCTAGGTGGTTAAAGCTGGAAAGTAGATACGAAGCGCAAGCCGTAAAAAAGTAAATCCGAATTCCCCTGTCTCTCATTTCACATTAGAAGCCATTTGCATGTACATTGAGCACTATCGGACAAGAAAGGGTTGCTACGTTATACTCACTGGGCGTATCTTCCTTGGTTTTAGAAAGGTTTAGCGAGCATTGGGCCGCAGTGCTATGAATGCAGTGAACTAGTATATACCATGAACTAGAGGTGGTTAATTGTGGGAAGTATTGATTGATTGATTGATTGATATGTGGGGTTTAACGTCCCAAAACCACTATATGATTATGAGAGACGCCGTAGTGGAGGGCTCCGGAAATTTAGACCACCTGGGGTTCTTTAACGTGCACCCAAATCTGAGTACACGGGCCTACAACATTCCCGCCTCCATCGGAAATGCAGCCGCCGCAGCCGGGATTCGAACCCGCGCCCTGCGGGTCAGCAGCCGAGTACCTTAGCCACTAGACCACCGCGGCGGGGCGATTGTGGGAAGTAGACCCGAAGCGCAAGCCGTAAGAAAGTGTGCGTGTGCCAGCTCTCGTTTATTTCATGGGCTTTCAGAAAGAAAAAAAAGGAACTAGAAAAAAAAGAAGACGAAAAACATCAAAGCCAGTTGCGCCCCAATTGGAAGCGGCGTGATTTACGTAGTATTTATTTGCGTGTTTCCCTTGTGTTTATCGACTCTTTTCTATTTTCTTCGAGTGATCAAGTGGCAATTTCGCATCATTTTTTATCTTTTGTTGTGATTATTTATTTTGTTTTGTGATTGTCTATATTATGTTGCACAGTTTCAGTTCTACTGTTTTCCTACTTTTCTCTGCTTCGATTGTAGTGCACCGAATTCGCCTGGTGTTTCGCCTTCGCTTATCTCTTGTGTAGTACATGCGATTTGCGTCTGATTATCGATGCTGGCATTTCGCTGTCGCTTCGCTGGCTCCGACAGAGGCCGTGCTCGGACCGGCGAATCGACCCTTCAGCGACACTTACGTTCACAGGCAAGAGCCTCCTCGGCTGTGTGGATCAAACGCAGTCAATTGTCAAAACGCTATCAAATCTATCAAACGCCTGTGTGACGCCAACACGAGATTGCGTGATACCCGTGTCACACACCAGACAGCAATTGTGTGGTTACTCTAACTGTTCATCCGTTAAAAGATAAGAGCGACTGATGAGCAGAGAGCGATGCGGAAAATATAAGGTCTCATGCATAACTTTCAAGTTGGACTCGTACTAAAAGGATGATGCGGGGTAAGATGTTTATGAATAGCAGCCGCAGTTATTTAGCTAAGCAATACCATGGTGTAAGAATAATCAGGTGTTGGCACTGAGCACGCCTGAGCGTCCAGATAATGTTTGGTCTCGCGGGCGCGCTGTGCTGCGAGCCGTCAGGTGGCGCCACGGCCAACGTACCCAGAGAGTGGTGCTGACGCATTGAAAGTCCTCTGCCTCCCCAACTTTTTTTGTTCCAAGCGGTGTGAGTAACACTTAAAACGTGAAGGAAATTCATGATTTCAGAATAAAAGGTAAATCTTTACCAGGTATAAGGATTCATCAACACGAAAATGCCTTGAGCAGGGTGTGAACGTCATCAAGACAAATAGTTCTACTCACGCACACTAGCATTTTGTCTGTTCAGGGTATTGCTCGATGATAAAAAAATAATTAAAAAAGCTTTAGCCAGTGTGATATTCCTCCATCGAAATACTTCCCCGTGGAGAATAAATGCAAAGAACTTCCACATACTTGGATGTAGGTGAATGTTAAACAGCCCTGGATGGTCAAAATTAGACAGGAGCCCTCCACCACGGCGTCCCTCGTGATAAAATCGTGGTTTTGACGCATCAACCCCCCTTATTAATTAGTACCTCTCTGTTAAAAGGGAATTGTTACTGCACCAGAAACGTATGTCATGCGTTTCACTGCTTTCATTTGCACAGGAAATCGTGGAAGCATAGTTGCGCTTGTTCAATGTGGAAACGATATAAATAAATATTTGAACCATGCAAATATTTCATATACCGCACACTAGAGCAATCCGGTTGTTCATGGCTACATGTTACCATGCAAATTCACATATTTATCTCAACGATGATTGTCAGACGACCGCTGTTGGACGGCACTTTGAAGAGGAGCACACGCTCCGCAAAAGTCCAAAGCCAGATGCATGGATGGACGCATGAACGGACGCAGGGGCGGAGGCATGGACGAACGCAGGGACGGATGCACGAACAGATGCATGCTCGGACGGGCAGATGGGCGCATGGACGGTCACACAGCCCCGCCGCGGTGGTCTAGTGGCTAAGGTACTCGGCTGCTGACCCGAAGGTCGCGGGTTCAATTCCCGGCTGCGGCGGCTGCATTTCCGATGGAGGCGGAAATGTTGTAGGCCCGTGTGCTCAGATTTGGGCGCACGTTAAAGAACCCCAGGTGGTCGAAATTCCCGGAGCTCTCCACTACGGCGTCTCTCATAATCATATAGTGGTTTTGGGACGTTAAACCCCACAAATCAATCAATCAATGGACGGTCACACAGAGGGACGCATGGAAGGACGGAAGCAAGAACGAATGGAAGAACGAATGCTTCGCCCCACTCTCCTTCATTCACTCCGTGGATATGCTGCCATTTTTTTATCTCTTGTTGTGATTATTTATTTTGTTTTGTGATTGTCTATATTCTGTTGCATAGTTTCAGTTCTACTGTTTTCCTACTTTTCACTGCTTCGATTGTAGTGCACCGGATTCACCCGGCGTTTCGCCTTCGCTTATCTCTTGTGTAGTACATCCGATTTGCGTCTGATTCCCGATGCTGGCGTTTCGCTGTCGCTTCGCTGGCTCCGACAGAGGCCGTGCTCGGACCGGCGAATCGACCCGTCAGCGACGCTTACGTTCACAGGCAAGAGCCTTCTCGGCTGTGTGCATCAAACGCAGTCAATTGTCAAAATGGTATCAAATCTATCAAACGCCTCTGTGACGCCAACACAAGATTGCGTGATACCGGTGTCACACATCAGACAGCAATTGTGTGGTTACTCTAACTGTTCATCAGTGAAAAGATAAGAGTGACTGATTGCAGAGAGCGATGCGGAAAATATAAGGTCTCATGCATAACTTTCAAGTTGGAGTCGTACTAAAAGGATGATGCGGGGTAAGATGTTTTTGGATAGCAGCCGCAGTTATTTAGCTAAGCAAGACGATGGTGTAAGAATAATCAGGTGTTGACGCTGAGCGTGCCTGAGCGCCCGGATAATGTTTGGTCTCGCGGGCGCGCTGTGCTGCGAGCCGTCAGATGGCGCCGCGGCCAACGTACCCAGAGAGCGGTGCTGACGCATTGAAAGTCCTCTGCCTCCCCAACTTTTTGTTCCAAGCGGTGTGAGTAACACTTAAAACGTGAAGGAAATTCATGATTTCAGAATAAAAGGTAAATCTTTACCAGGTATAAGGATTCATCAACACGAAAATGCCTTGAGCAGGGTGTGAACGTCATCAAGACAAATAGTTCTACTCACGCACACTAGCATTTTGTCTGTTCAGGGTATTGCTCGATGATAAAAAAATAATTAAAAAAAGCTTTAGCCAGTGTGATATTCCTCCATCGAATACTTCCCCGTGGAGAATAAATGCAAAGAACTTCCACATACTTGGATGTAGGTGAATTGTTAAACAGCCCTGGATGGTCAAAATTAGACAGGAGCCCTCCACCACGGCGTCCCTCGTGATAAAATCGTGGTTTTGACGCATCAACCCCCCTTATTAATTAGTACCTCTCTGTTAAAAGGGAATTGTTACTGCACCAGAAACGTATGTCATGCGTTTCACTGCTTTCATTTGCACAGGAAATCGTGGAAGCATAGTTGCGCTTGTTCAATGTGGAAACGATATAAATAAATATTTGAACCATGCAAATATTTCATATACCGCACACTAGAGCAATCCGGTTGTTCATGGCTACATGTTACCATGCAAATTCACATATTTATCTCAACGATGATTGTCAGACGACCGCTGTTGGACGGCACTTTGAAGAGGAGCACACGCTCCGCAAAAGTCCAAAGCCAGAATTGCAATTTGGTACAAAACACGTTCTGGCCATTTAGAGAACCTTCCATCAATTTGATGTCACCTTCCTTAAGGAACAGCATTAAAATACGCGAACAAAAAAAAACCTGGGTTCAAAGCAGCGCGGTCACACATGCCAACAAAAAAAAAATGCAGCATATCCACGGAGTGAATGAAGGAGAGTGGGGCGAAGCATTCGTCCGTCCATTCGTTCTTGCTTCCGTCCGTCCATGCGTCTGTCAGTGTGACCGTCCATGCGTCCATCAGCCCGTCCATGCGTGCGTCTGTTCGTGCGTCCCTCCCTGCGTTCGTCCATGCAGCCGCCCCTGCGCCGTTCATGCGTCCATCCATGCATCTGTCTATGTGTCCGTTCGGTCCATCTATTCAACACTCCAAGTACCACCATCTCGCATCTTTTCATCATATATTCCCCATATAGAAACACCGCCATCCAGCGGACATTCCAAGGACTAAACAAGAGGTGGCACACGTACACTTTCTTACGGCTTGCGCTTCGGGTCCACTTCCCACCTTTAACCACCTCGAGTTCATGGTATATACTAGTTCACTGTATTCATGGCACTGCGGCCGAACGCTCGCTAAACCTTTCGAAAACCAAGGAGGTTACGCCCAGCGAGTATGACGTAGCAAACTTTTTTAGTCAGATAGTGCTCAATGTACATGCCAATGGCTGCTAATGGGAAATGAGAGGCGGAGAATTCGGCTTTTACTTTCTTACGGCTGCGCTTCGTATCTACTTCCCATTTTTAACCACCTCGGGTTCATTCATGGTATATACAAGTTCATTGTATTCATGGCACCGCGGCTCAACGCTCGCTAAACCTTTCTAAAGCTAAGGAGGTTACACCCAGCGAGTATAACGTAGCAACTCTTTATTGTCAGATAGTGCTCAATGTACATGCCAATGGCTGCTAATGGTGATCGCAGCCTGCGCGTTAACAGAAAATATAAGGTCCTGCATAACTTTCAAGTTGGAGTAGTACTAAAGGATGATGCGGGGTAAGATGTTTTTTGGATAGCAGCCGCCAGTTATTTAGCTCAAGCAAGACCGATGGTTGTAAGAATAATCAGGTGTTGACGCCCACTGAGCGTGCCTGAGATCCCGGATAATGTTTGGTCTCGCGGGCGCGCTGTGCTGCGAGCCGTCAGATGGCGCCGCGGCCAACGTACCCAGAGAGCGGTGCTGACGCATTGAAAGTCCTCTGCCTCCCCAACTTTTTGTTCCAAGCGGTGTGAGTAACACTTAAAACGTGAAGGAAATTCAATATTTCTGAATAAAAGGTAAAACTTTACCAGGTATAAGGATTCATCAACACGAAAACGCCTTTTGCAGGGTGTGAACGTCATCAATACAAATAGTTCTACTTACGCCACTAGCATTTTGTCTGTTCAGGGTATTGCTCGATGAAAAAAAAATAAATCAAAAAGCGTTAGCCAGTGTGATATTCCTCCATCAAAATACTTCTCCGCGGAGAATAAATGCAAGGAACTTCCACATACTTGGATGTAGGTGAATGCTAAATAGCCCTGGATGGTCAAAATTAGACAGGAGCCCTCCATCATGGCGTGCTTCGTAATAAAGTCATGGTTTGGTGCGTCAACCCCCATTAATACTTAGTACCTCTCTGTTAAAAGGGAATCGTTACTGCACCAGAAACGTATGTCATGCGTGTCACTGTTTTCATTTGCACAGGAAATCGTCGAAGCACAGTTACGCTTGTTCAATGTGGAAGCAATATAAATAAATATTTGAACCATGCAAATATTTCATCTACTGCGCACTAAAGCAATCCGGTTGTTCATGGCTACATGCTGCCATGCAAATTCACATATTTATCTCAACGATGATTGTCAGACGACCGCTGTTGGGCGGCACTTTGAAGAGAGGCACACGCACCGCAAAAGTCCAAAGCCAGAACTGCAATTTGGTACAAAACACGTTCTGGCCGTTTAGAGAACCTTCCATCAATTTGATGTCACCTTCGTTAAGGAACAGCATTAAAAATACGCGAACAAAAAAAAAGCTGGCTTCAAAGCAGCGCGGTCACACTTGCCAACAAAAAGATTCCGAATCAGCTGCATGCACGTTTCTGCCGAGCGTTTTGCCGAGACGGCTGACCCCACTCGTCGTAGCGCCATCTAAGAAGGCACCGATGAAACTGCTATATAACTGATAATGGCCTGAACATTATGTGGACGTGCTGGGAATGCACTTTTCAACGCGTTGCGCGGAGAGTGTCAGCACCTAAATAGTTTTACACCGTGAGCGAAACTAACTGAACACTTTCATACCAGCTTTTGTTATGTGGCACGGATTGATGTTGGTCGCATGTGACACTGTTTCGCGCACTTTTAACGACTTAGTTTAACCTAATAGCAACCTTGAAGGAATTGTTCACGTGTTTTTTTTTAGATAGAGCCCGTCGCGTATTCAACATGGTACCTTATATAACTATGAGCATAGATTATAAGCGATTTATTTTCGAAGAAATACTTTAACGAGAACAGACTCCCTCAGCCAAAGAACCTATATCGACAGCGCCTAATGAGCCAATTTCCACGTGGGAAAGACTCTGATATTTGCATAACTAGAGTTTAATTCGAAGACTTAAAAGGGATGCCTGGGAATGGCTTTTTTTATTATGTAACGAGACGTTGTTTTCGTGATTTCAAAGTTTTTGTCAAGGAGTGCGCTCAACTATAATGGCATGTGCGGTATCTATAATTTTATTACATAACTGTTCAACACAGTGAACTTAAAAAAACTTGACACTTTGCGCAGAAAGTTAAAAGATTGTACTTAATATTTCTGCCCTGTGCATTTTCATGCCTTTTTGTAAGTCGCCAGTCAGTGCTCAACGCTGTTGGCAATTCGGTATTTTAAAGATACAAATGTGCGCATAGCAGTAAAATCGTGCACAGTCATTCAGCAAACTCTAAAAAGCAGACTTATTTGAGCACACTAACGAGAAGGCTCACTTTATTTTCGCAAAATGTTCGTCATTGCTCGGTATTTTTGTTTATGAAGATGAAATATTGTTTTCTTTGTTGAAATAAAATTCAATAATGGAGTTATCCCATTTCTTGCCTACGTCGTTACGTATCCTGTGCAAAGCGTACCCGAGTGCCCTGAAGCACCACGCTGTCATCTGGTTCTCCGCCCATCTCGGCCAGGTGCCGGGTGCCCTATCCAACCTCAACGAGATCGTCCATGATGCAGCGCGCGCACTTACCGACCGCACCGCCGCAGGGCAACCCCATCTTGCTTAGTTAGAGACCAATCGGGATGCACCCATTACGTACAATGACATAACAAAGCACTTTTACCTGGAACGCCACATTTTTCCACCCCCATATCCGAAACTTAACAGACTGCAGGCATTAACCCTACGCCTATTACAGACACACACGTACCCAAACCTTGCCGCGCTTCACGTTTATTATCCTGATGCATACCCCAGCGACACATGCCCATCATGTGGACACACATCGACACTCGCACACATGCCCTGGGAGTGTAGAACAACTCCTCCCGACGCTACCTCAAGCAAGTGGAAGAGGTCCCTCAGGAACTCACTTCTCGCCGACCAGCAATGGGCCATCCAGCAGGCCCACGAAGCGGCCGCCAGGCACTCCCTGTCGGTCCCTACGTGGGAGACGCCCGCTACCCGCTAATCGCGTCCTCCAGGACTGAAATAATGTTTCTTCAATCCATTCTGACTCCTTTATTTTGATAACTAGGAAAAAGAAATAACATTTTGAATGAACTTGAGATGAAAAACCTTTTTAGGGTACAGAATCAATCAATCAATAAATCAATCAATCAATTTTATTGGTGTCAGAAATGTAGTACATTGCAAGTAAATATACTGGAGGAGGTACCAAAGTAACAAAATACAGGCGGGACCTTTTATGTTAATACAAACAAATAAAATACGAACAAGATAAGAGCAAGTAACAAGGCCATTTCGAAATGTTTAGATTAGTGTTTTGAAAATTTTTATCAACAACCTGAGATATAGAAAATTAACAAAATGCATCAGTTATACATTTACTAGACATTTTTTTAAAATTTTGTCTTAAGAACATGAATGCGCATTATTTCTTTTAATAAGGTCATAAAAAATTTCATAATGAAATTGATGAAGAACTATGTACATTTTTCCATAATTAATGCAAACTTCAGGTAATAACAGGTAATGGGTGACCGCTAAATTAGTTTTATTGAGATTATTTGAAAAAACAGTAGGAAATATGTTCATAGGGGTGCGGCGGAAAACCTTCAAAAATAAAACACACACATTGTAAATGCACATTTGTGAGACGGGTAATACGTCAAGCTGGGGGGCGGGGAGCAAAAATTAGGATGCGATGGCGTCTGACGCGAAGCGAAATTTATGAATCGCATTGCTTGTTTTTGCCATACCTTTAACTGCCAAATGTGCACTGAATATGAATTACCCCTCGATTATTTGCAATAACTAAGATCACTGTGTATTAATGCATAATGCAATGCCTTCAGGGGGTCGTTACGTGAATAGATCCAGCACACGACAGGACAAAGCTCACTTTTCTTGCTACTTCGTGACCTGCTAAGATCATGCTATCATAGGTAATAAATCATGTGTTTTCTTCAAATAATGCTCTTTCTTTTCATCACAAGTGATTTACTTTAGAGGGTTGTTGCTTTGAATTGCTAATTACCGTTTTTTTAGGAGAAGGTTACGGTACAGTCTGACTATGAGACCCCCTTCTCTATCAGGTTTACTTGTAATACTCCCCACCCTTTAATACTAAAATTCTGCTTCTGAGGGCGCGGCACGTTCTGAAAAAAAATTAGGGGACCCTAAAGCTTCGCCTTTAGGACTTGAACGTGATAGCGACATCCTGTTCGTAATGCGTACTTCAAAGACTTAGAGCATGAAACCTTTTCAAAGTTTTTGCTATGCACTATTTACGTGGCCTTAAGGGAATAGGCGCAGTAGCGTGTGTGCCCTTTGTAGTGGTGTATACCGGCTTCGGAACCATTATGATAACCACATATTCTGACGCCCATTAGAAATGAACGCTTGACCACGCAGTATTACCGCAATATTTCATGATTCATTGTGAAGCATACATACAGGATACGTGTGTCTGTGAAGCATGAAAGCTACTTCCACTGTATTTCCACGCAGAGAAAGTTTTTTTTACCGTTTTCACAAGCGGAGGTGTGGCCTCGTGGTTGTCCTGTACCTTGCCGAAGCAAGGCAATAAGTAAAAAAAAAAGGAGAGGAAGAAGAAGCCGCACCGATCGGCTGCGTTCCAAAATGCTCTCTGCTGGTAACAGCGTATCGGCCAACGGCCGAGGATCATCGACTCCGTTTCATGATGAAGGCTCAAGCTATAAAGTCGTCCTGCCACGTCTTCCAACCGGTAACGATGTTTTGAATTCCGTTTTCCTTCATGCCGACTTGAGTGGTAGGCCGTACCGTGCCCCTGACTTCCGTGACGCGCTGCTTAAAGTGGTGAGCACAGCGGACATTATTGGAGTTGGCCAGTATCAAATGAGCCATGTATGGATGGTTACGTGTGCAAACAGCATGGCGAAACAGAAACTCGTCACTTGTGGTGAGCTCCGTGTAAAAGGGCTGAAGTGCATGGTGCTAGATCCGGAGACCAAGAATATTAGGCTGAAACTACTTTGGCTTCCACCTCATCTTGAATCGCGACGTGTTGAAGAGGCGTTCCAAGCTTACGGCGTTGTGAAGTCCGTTGAAAGAGAGGCATGGAGATGTGCAGGAATGGAACAATGGATGACAACAAATAGAGACGTTGCCTTGGACCTCAAGGACACCATCACTGTGAGCTCAATACGACACCTTATGTCAATCTATGGCCACCAATGCCTCGTACTTATTCCCGGTAGGCCTCCACTGTGTCTTCGGTGCAAGCGAGTGGGACATGTACGACGACAGTGCAAAACACCGAGGTGCTTGCAATGCCAGCGTTTTGGTCACTCGTCGTATGCCTGCGTGTCAACTTATGCCAACAACTCCGTTCTGGCCAAGGCACAGAAGACCAACGTCTCGATCATCTTATGGATGTCACTGAGGAGTTGATGCGACAGGAGAAGCAGCGGGAGGAGCAGAAGGTGCCTTAAAGGAAGCGGAACACTTGTCCATGGATACCCTTGGCACGCAAAATAACACCACTAACGACGCCAGTGAAAGCATAAATGAATGCAATGCTGCGGACGAACACCACTTGGAAGGCCTTAAAGACAAGTTTCCTGACAATGAGGAACAAGAAGGAATGGATTGCAGTCAGACAAGGAAGCGTCAGGCACCGGTCACCGATGAAGCAACAACGAGTGCGCCAGACACGACAGAGCAAGTGTCTTCGTGTGGTCCACGTGTCACCTTCTTTGGGGACCGAGAGACGCGCCGCCTATGCCAGCGTTTTGAGGAAAGTGCTCCTAAATAGTGCAAAGGAGGTAAAGCCACAGGTTGGCCTGTGGCTAAAGGTGACCTGCAAAAGTAGTAAGATATCAAAATGGCTACCGCGCTAACGTTTTCCATGTGTGTAGCGACACTCAACGTACGTGGCTTGAGGAATGTAAGGCGTCAGTGGCAGTTGCGCCACGTGCTTGGGCAGTACAACATTGATGTACTTGCAGTGCAAGAGACTAAGATTTCCGCTGCTCGTGACGCCGATCTTGCACTGGAAGTTTTCCGTGATGACAATTTATACATCAGCCCAGCAGGTGGTGCATCCGCTGGATGCTTTTTATTAATTAGAAAGCACTTGAATCATATTTTGACGTCACTACATGTTGATGGGGAAGGACGCCTTATTTGTTGCGACTTATCTTTTCATTTCCATAATTGGAGGTTTATCTGTGTCTATGCTCCCTCCAAAGTGAATGAAAGGAATTCTTTTTTTCCTTTCTTTAACTTCGCTACTAAACACTGACAGAAATTTGGTAGTTTTTGGAGACTAATTGTGTTTGTGACGCTAGAGATCATTCATATATAACAAATCGTTATGATGCAAGTGCAGCCTTATTGCAGAAACTATTGAATGACCACAATTTAATAGATGTGGGAGCACATGCACCTTCCTCGGTGAGGTTCCACGCACTTTCAAGGCATCTCTCATGCTCGGCTTGACCGTGTATATGTATCTCTAAGCTTATGGTCTCACATTCATAATTATGCTGTAAAGCCCATATTTTTTACAGACCATGGTCACTGTTTCTTGGGGTCCTAAAAATTTTCGTAAAACCCCTCTAAACTGGGACCTATGGAAGCTTAACGTACAGTTGTTGCGCGAAGATTGTCTTGTTAAAATAGTAAAGGAATCGGTACAAGAGTTAACACAGTGTCGACAGCTACCAATTTTCGCTCAATGGGAAAGGTTCAAAGAAAGAGTCAAGTATCAGGCAATTAGTATTTCATGCGAAATAGCGCGAAGAAAAAAAGCTGAAAATGCTATCTTTATGATTTACTTCATAAGCTCCATACTTTTGAAAGTCAACAGCTGGGATTGTACGGGGACGAGATAAATGTGATTTGAGCACAGATACAAAAACATGATACAGATTTATACAAAGGAGCAAAGACTCGTTCCTGTGTTACCCATTCCACTGAAAAGAGGGACCCACTAAAAAATTCCTCGGGGATGAAAAGAGATATGCACTTTCTAAACAGATACTGCAAATTGAGTCGCGGGGTTCCCTTTGCACAGAGACATGTGACATAAGAGCCGCATTTGAAGATTATTACAAATGTTTGTTCACCGCGGCTGAGCTTCAGGAGAATATTGAGGAAGAAGCTAACCACTTCATTGCCCTTGTGCCTCAGTTACAAGATGATGATAGACTCCCTGTAGAGGGGCCGATAATCAGAGAGGAAATAAGATTTGCAATAACAACGTTGCAGAAAAACAAAACTCCGGGCCCAGATGGCCTTAGTGGCGAATTTTACATAGCTTTTCAGGAACTTCTGATACCTTTCCTTGAGCAACTTTTTAAAGAGGCTTATGACCGTGGTGAACTTCCTCCTTCTTTCTACCAGAGTCATACAACATTAATCCCAAAAAGTGCTGATACTAACGCATTAAAGGGAGTTACAGAATACAGGCCTATATCGTTATGTAACGTCGACTACAAAATATTTGCTAAATTGTTGACAAATCGGCTACAGACAGTGATTACTAAATGTGTAGGTGACCACCAAACATGCGCAATTCGTGGTCACTCTATACAGACAAACATTCATATTGCACGTTCAGTTCTTGAGTGTATAGATGGTAGCATGGACCAAGTAGCCCTCCTTCAAATAGACCTTGCAAAAGCATTTGATAAGGTACAGCATGCTTTTTTGTTCCGGCTACTAAGACACCTGCAGTTGGGTGATGTACTATACAATGGTATCTCACTCTGTTATAAGAAGTGCACAACTAGGCTAATTGTAAATCGCACACTTTCCAATATAATAGAGTTAAATTCATCTGTACGTCAGGGATGTCCGCTGTCACCTTTGCTTTTTGCAATTTATCTGGAACCATTATGTTTAAGTGTGCTTCTAAAGTTCAGCATAAGAGGCTACCGATATGATGTTGAGGAAGTTAAAGTTCTAGCTTATGCAGATGACATTGCCTTCTTTTGCGCTGATAAACCCAGCGTTCAAGAAGCAGTCAACACTACTTTACGTTTCTGTGAAGTCGCTGGCACCAGCATAAATTTTGATAAAAGTAGTGGATTCTGGCTAGGCATGTGGGCTACAACTCCTTCGGTCTTCGCAAATATTCATTGGAATGCGACTCCTATGAAATACCTTGGTGTGCCTCTCGATAACTATCGTAACAGCGGCCCACACTGGACCGCTGCGATAACTACGATCCGCCGAAAGGTGGCAACATGGCACGAACGGGAGCTTTCCATTTTTGCCAGAGCGAAAGCGTGCAATATATTCCTCTTATCGAAGCTTATTTATATTCTGCAGATGTTGCATTGCTCTCGGGTACACATTCAAGCCTTTCATAGGATACTTGCCTGCTTTATTTGGAGCTCTTCCTGGGAACCCATGAGAAGAGACAACCTTTTTCTTTCACTCGAAAAGGGTGGCCTCGGCCTTGTGCATTTGTTCGTGCGAAAGTTGGTGTTGCGATTTTTCTACCTCAAGAATGTGTGCCACCCATTTCTATTAGCGGTTCTTCGTAACCGTCTACGTTACCACGTTCCTTTTATTCATGTCACAACAAGCGTTGCTAAGGAATTGCCGTTGCGGGGATTCCTAAAAGAAATTGTTGATACTGTCAGTTTTTTGAAAGCCAGGTTTACCTTAGAGTATTTGTATACTATTGACAGAACAAATTTAACCGCTGCACTTGTGAATAACCTTTTCCCCGAACCTGTTTATCGAAAGCCATATTCGCTTCTGTTTGGTCACGATGTATTATTTCGTGTACGTAGAATGTGTATATCTCCTTCAGCGAAAACATTTTTCTTTAAACTGCACACTTCCACGCTGCCAGTGAAAACGTGGCTGAATGAAAAATCAATATACGTACCCTGGACAGTGAATTGTAGACTCTGCAACCAACCTGAGACTATAGAGCATTGTTTTATTCATTGTCGTGATGCTTTTTATTTTTGGGACATTCTAAAAAAAACGTTAAGATAAAAACTTCCAATTACAGCCCATGGTATTAGGTTTCTTCCGTTCAAAAAGAATCTGACTGATAGTACTCCTTACGACTTGTTTATGTTGTTGGGACTTTATTCATTATGGAAAAGTCGCATGATCGATAGACACGCCGAGCCACCACGGTCGACGAGATCTGTCTTCCGAGAAGCAGCTGCTCAAGTGCGCAGTGTTGTCGAGACTTTTGACCCCGTTCCGGAGTGGCTTCCCGTTCTTGACGCTTGTGTGTGTTTGCCTGACGTCTGATGAAGTATGTTCTGTGTACTTTACTGGTGATAATGTCATTCATTAAAGAAAAAAAAAGGAGGCGTGGGAGTGTGGTAGAACATCAGCTTGCCACGCAAACGACCCGGGTTCGATCCCCACTCGAACACCAACAATCCTGGTTCTGTGCTCGCTCTGCTCCAGGGTTTTGAATCTTTTATTTTTTTATTTGCATCGTTCGCAATATTTCAGTCACGCACGAGATCATAGTTTTTCGCTGACAACCAATGGCACCGACGCCGACACCGGAATTTCTGCGAAGCGAGCTCTTAACGCTATCGCGTTAATACATTCCGCCCTGGTTCTCGTTTCGCACGCAACCTAATAAGAGCCAGAGACGAGGTTTCGATGTAATAACGTATCGCTTGCAACAATCGATAACATGTGCAACAGTTTTGGCTGGTCAAATCGGGCCATACTAAGAGAGAAAAGGCCAGTGCGCACATGCCAGTGTCAAGACAAAAAGAAATCTGAGCGACGAGAGTATGCTAGACGCAGTGACACACTTTGTTGCAACTGAAGTGTATGTTAAGTGCTTCCGTATTGAAATATATAATCAAAATATCAGTTATACGAAGCGGTGCGCATAATTCTTCCAGATAACAGGTTGCTGCCCTTACCATTGTTGCCGCTCAATGTGGTATTTCGCACCAATATGGCGCGAATGTATGACGTCAACGAATGCAGGTGCATTACTTAGCCCTAAATGATCACGTTTCAGTACGCGAGAACGGCGAATACTGTCCATATGCTCGTGACGAATGTTCCGGTGCACGCTATACTAGAATACCTTTGCGAAAGAATGGAGCTAGCGTTCAGCTGGGCAAAGTTTTGAAGGAAGACTATGCTGGGACGTGAGGAACCGGTGTTTAACAATGCCGTGTTCTGCCACGTTGGGCCTGCGGTATGCTTCCTCGCTATAGAGTGAAGTTACGGTGATTGTGCGGTGAGATTCTTTCGCTTTATACTCACAGAAATGACGCATTTTCCCACGTCATATTGCGTGCTAACAAGCGTTCTTGAAAAGGACGGCATCTCCGCTGTGCTGACGCATACGTCTCGAGATTACTCGAGGAACGGGAACATAAAAGCAGGGCCCCCAAAGTTTCAGCGTCTCCCAGGAGTAAATAGAAGAATCCCTCGTGGGAGCAAACTTCATTTTTCCCGGCTTCATCCGTCGCGTCTAGCCCGTGTCCCAGGGGTAGCGTAAACTGCTGCTTGGCAAGGACGTACAAGGGGACCCAGACTAAAAGGGCAAACAAAATACTGCGGCACTTCTCCGTTGCTTACTTCGTGGAACCCACATCGTACTGGTGTGCAGCCAGACGCTATACCTAGAGCTGGAGCGCGGATGGGGTTTGAAGAATAAAAAGAAGTCTTAGGAAGAAATGCGCACAATCTCGAGCTCTTGTTCCTCCAATTTTCTTTGCCATAATTGACGCCATAGTGATCGCAGATTGTTAAAGGTGAACCAAGGCGCTTTTTCTTTGTATGCAATGGGAACGACTATCCCGTATAGGGAAGGAACGGACCCATAAAAAAAATAAAAGCCTTGCGGGCAGATACGAAGATAATGTGAATAGTCTTCCAAGTTTATGTTGCGGACAGAGCCCATGAGACGGTGCTTCAGTCAAAAAAGAAAAAGAAAGAAACAGGGTACTCAAATAAACGTGATCCCATATTCCTTTTTTTGTCTTCTCACTTTATTGTAATATACATCATTACCCTTTCCCCCGAAAGATTTTCGTACCAGATCTTGTTTTGCAGCACCCGTGTTTTTGCAGCACTGCCTCTGAGACCGGCCCTCGTTTAACCAAACGACTATAGTGTGCGATGACGTCATGGCGACGTTCGATGGCGTCTGGGACGTGTCATGTGGTGGTATCATGGTTTGACGACGAGTTTTTGCATCACGCTGTATTGACGCCACCGACGGCTAGTTTGCGCGTTTAGTGAGGCATTTATTGCCCACACGTACGCGTTGCAGCGCATTCAGCGCGCGTCTTGTAGACTCGGCGCTGCACACTCTCTCTATGAGGAGAAAGAGCTTTCGCAATCTATAAGGAGAGGAGGCACTTGCCCTCTCTTTACATGGGGAGGGGCGTGGCGCCACGTCTACACGCCATGCGCTGACGCTCTGTAACGCGTACGAGTAGTCAGACCTTACGAATTTCGCCTTAAATATGGGAAATAAGTCGCTCGCCGCTTGCTTCACTAGTGGGTCTCTCTAACATGACTGATACTTTGAGCTTTCAGTCGTCATTTGTCTAAAGCATGAAAATAATGAATTTTCGTTTGTGTCGCGAGGCGTAAGTAGGTAAGGAATAATTTAGTTGTATTACTCATAAAGGCCCCGCCGCGGTGGTCTAGTGGCTAAGGTACTCGGCTGCTGACCCGCAGGGCGCGGGTTCGAATCCCGGCTGCGGCGGCTGCATTTCCGATGGAGGCGGAAATGTTGTAGGCCCGTATGCTCAGATTTGGGTGCACGTTAAAGAACCCTAGGTGGTCAAAATTTCTGGAGCCCTCCACTACGGCGTCTCTCATAATCATAGTGGTTTTGGGGCGTTAAACCACACATATAAATCAATCAAATCAATTACTCATAAAGGCGCAAATTATCCTCAATGCTGGAGCGTCAACAATGGCATGAAAAAGGAACAGCTTTCTTTTGTTCAGTGTGACATTATTCCAAAAAAAAAAGGACTCTTTGACAAGTCGTCTACTAAGTCTCATATGCTCTTTGATTCACCTTGGCCTGTCGTGCCCTTAGCTGCAGTAATTCAGTCCCTAATATCATTCAACTATTCCGATAACAATCATATGTACACAATCGGCTGGTTTTTGCCACCACCGTAATATTGGAGTATATGCATATGTATTTATATATTCATAAAAGCTTCCAAGCAAAATAATTAAAAAAATGTTTCCGGTGCGCAGAATGGAACAAAGGAGCTCTCGCTCTCTAGCACGCCGCATTAATCACTGAGCAACAAAAACGCCCGTCTTTCAACGTGCAAACGGCGAGCTATTTATATAAATGTCAGCGGGTTCTCAGCATTACCAGCGATATGGCACGAAGGCCGTGTTAGGTACCCCACTCGTAGAGATGCGCGCTCATTTTCCATGAGGACCTTCTTTCCAAGAGGGCAATCCAAGGAGTTCCGGTAGGGGCTCCCTTCGAAAACCGCATGAATTAGCGCCATATTGAAATTTCAATGCTCGCTCTAAAGCAAGGACTTTGAGTGGACTTCACAACGCTGCTATTGATGCACAGACGTGTGTATAGATCCTTCAGATCACTTCAGACGAAATGAGAGGCGGTTGGGCAGATATATGCAGACTGGCTCCCGAAGCACTATTCTTATGTGAAGAAGCTGAAAGCCTGGTCTTAAAACCCGTGCCGTTCTGCATACATAACTCGTTTTCTGCCGTGGAGCCTTCGTTTCAGCACTACACGCCCTAGTGCATCATTCGAAAACTTTTTCCCGCAAAGATTACGTCTCTTGCATGCAAGTTCTACTATTTCCAGGCATACGGCCTTTTAGCGTCGGCCAACCCATTCATATCGCTTATCGACATTTATTATTTCATTACCAGGAACACACATTCGAATAGAACTACGATTGTGTACTGCGGCACGCAGTGAAAATATCGTAGCGTCCCCGATTGCCGCAATGCATGTGCTCTTACGATTACAATTTATTTACCTATTTTCAAACCCACCTCGAATCTCGCACTACTATCGTACCCTTCATAACATACGCCTATATAATGCACTAAATCATTTTAGTGATAAGTGCTGAACTGAAGATAACAATATTACTTTTTTACCTCAGTGTTACTTTATTTAAGACTATCATGATTCTCATCAGAAAGCCTGTTGTTATAAGCCAATTTTTTGCTACGCGAGGCCCCCAGTATAAAGAGCAAATTATACTTACATCATCACCACCACCATCATCATCATCATCATCATCATCATCATCATCATCATCAGCCTGACTACGTCCACTGCAGGACAAAGGCCTCTCCCATGTTTCACCAGTTAACTCGGTCCTGTGCTTGCTGCTGCCAATTCAAGCCCAAACCTCATAAGCGTGAAAATGCACGCGACAGCGACGAGCGATGCGACGTAGATCGTCTTCGCGCGATCAGTCGCTAGCGCAGGCAAACCTCATTCATGCGACGGCTTCGGCGAGCGAACTCTACTTTTGCTGGCATGAGGCCATCTACTCGCACCAAAAAAACCGCGTAGTGAGCGGTATGCAATTTAAAAATGAGATATATTGTTGTGTAATGGAACGGAAAGTGTTTATGAATGCCTTGCAGTACATTTTTTTACGTAAACATTGCGTTATTTCTTGTTGCGCATACGTGACTCAGGCAGTGTCACGTGCACCTATGTAGTCTGTGTTTTGCGGTCTTTCGCTATTGGCTGCTTCAGCCCAGCACTTCCGGGCGATGAGCGACGGTTTTCAAATCTGGAGAACCGAGCGATCGCGCGAAAACGAGCTCGCGACACGTCGTGCGAACGCCCTGTTTCGTCGCTCATAGCATCGCTCGTCGCTGTCGCGTGCACTTTCGCGCTTATGAGGTTTGCTCTTTATACCCGCAAACTTCTTATTCTCATCTGCCCACCTAACCTTCTGTCTAATTCGCTTGCATTCTCTGGGAATCCAGTTAGTTACCCTTAATGACCAGCGGCTATCCTGTCTACGCGCTACATGCCCGCTACATGCAATTAGATTTACAAAGTGTACTAACTTGTTACCCATATTCATACTAGGAAACAGCGCGATAAAACAAAGACAAGAAAGAGCAAATACCAACGGTAGTCCTTTTTGGGGTTCGTCGATTGTGTCGCACTTATTTTCACTATAGCTTAACTTTTTTACAGTAGACTTTCGAGGTGCCCTTGGTAGTGAAATTTATACAACTTCGTGAGGCAATATATAGCGTGATTCGAAACAAACCGACTGCTATATATTACCGACTACATGTGAGCAGGAAGAAAAAACAAGATTAGCGTAACCGAATGAAAGCACTCATAACTGAACGTACGTGTAATCGCACACTAAGCAAAGTTAAATTTTCGAGGCGCAGCAGAATGTTGTGTTGCCCTAAGTAAACGTTGCTGTAAGTAATTATAATAACAAGGTCTACACAATTAGATTGAAGTTTCATATTGTGAAGTGCAGGCATAGATGAACTGCACAGTTGTCACGCTTCCATTACACTACTAGCGTACATTTACTCCTGCCAGTTTTTCGCTTTAAACTGATGTCAACAAAACTATTCCAATCGGGCTGGCGCTGAATGCCCAGTTATGTTGAATAGAAGTAAATCAGTTCTGCTAGTCGGGCTTGCTATGACCGCTGGAATCGCATCTGCCAAAATATGGGCGTGTCTCAGTGCAGTAGACGTTAAAAAACGGGGAAACCTGACGGAAAGCGGAAATACGTAATCCTTCGACTGAACGATTTTAGACACCACTCAGTGAAGAACGCTGCATCAAACATTGCTTTGATGCAAAGGTTGATGCAAACCCCTTGAAAAAGTCCGCATGAACGTCACAGATGCGTGCAAGGCAGTACAACGGATAAATTTAGAGGGATTAAATAATGCAGCCTAGTGGCCCCACAATAGGGCGAACACCAACGACGAGGCACGAACTCTGATGAACAAGGCACATGTATAAAAGCGGTCTCTTTATTGCCGATTCAAATACATGCACCATCTGTCAGCCTAAAAACTCATTCAGCCCACAAATGAAGTGACAATACATATATAAATGGGCCTATACTCCTGAAAATAGCTATAAACGTAGGCTCAGCTCAGGCAACGCGCCGTGAAGTGTCACCAGATAAGTGGCTTGTCGAAAATCCCGGCAATGCACCAACATTAGCGGCGGCAGCAGAAGTCCGGGCACACTGGTACGTGAATAATAGGTGGAGGAGTAGCTACTTGTCTGGCGTGAAACTTGTGAGAAACAGCCATGGAGGAGGGCCCACGCGACGGCAGAGTTACGGGGGTGGCTGCGCTCGTGGTCGTGGGCGGGTCACCACTGCGTCCTACGATGTGCGTACCGGGCACCGTTTCAGCAGAAGTGCCTACTACGGAAGTGGCATTGCGGACAGTACCAGTCAACGGTAGTGAAGACACATCCACGCCTGCAGGAACGACGGCCGAAAGGTTCACGAGGGGAAAGGAACCAGCGTGTACAGCTGGAATCATGACAGGAACGGAGACTACGGTCATCGGCACGGCTGGTGCGGGAACAGCGTGCTGGGTTTGATGGCCTTGAGCAGAGTGAGCATGGTGGGTGGGCTCGTTATGGGGGTGCTGGTTAGCGTGCCCGCCATGCTGGTGTTGATGTACATGTGCTCCTGCCTGGGTGACCTGGCTGCCATGCATGTGCTGATGGGAGTGGTGGTTATGACCAGCATGCTGGTGGTTATGTCCAGCGTGCTCATGCTGGGCCGCCATGTGTTGGTGCTGCTGATGGAGATGCGACGTATGGTTCAGCCACAGCGAAGCATTCTGCAAGGCTGCGGCAAGTGGTTCCACAAGGCTGTCCATGGCAGTCCTGACGCGGGTGGATAAGTCTGACAGAGTCTCTTGTGAAGACACTAGGATAGAGGGTGAGCCGGCAGCTATTGGGGGTGTGGCTGGAACGGCGGGTGCTGGCCGAGGAACAGGGTGTCCAGTAGGAACCTTGACGACCTGACAGACGAGAACAGCGACCGAGGAGTCATCCTCAACATGAACCTGATGGCCGTGGTTGGCGGTATTCTGCTGGAAGCCTGGGAAGACGTGCTGATGAGATTCCTGGTTGTGAGCAGGAATGCTGTGCTGCGGATGCTGCGACGAAGCGAATGTCCTGGCCGAGGGTACAGCTTGCACGGCCATTGACAAGGCGAGGACAGCGAACACGGCAGTAAAATGCATAGTGGCAGACCGGAGCTCCTGCGTGCAAATCAAAGCATAGAAAATAGGTAACGGTGTACGAAAAGCGAACCACTTATACACTTTTCAGAACAGGCGCCAAGGCACAAAGCAGAAGATAAATTAAAAAATGAGAAAACGAGACGTACCGCTCTTCCTCTGGTGGTGAAGTTTCAGGAGTGTAGCTATCGTGTAGGACGGCAGCGGTTTTATACGCCTCTTCTGATGTCATGGCGCAATGTTATTGGTTAGAGTGGATCACAAGTTTTCAAGCATTGCTATCACGTTTTACGTGACGTAGTGTTGGATACTGATACAGGTTGTGGTCGATAAATAACATGTCTTCTTTTTCGTCTTTACACGCCATGGTGGCACGTGGCTGTGACGTCGAGGCGGCTAGCACGAAGTAGTGATTTTTTTTGTCTTATCCGTTCGCAGGCTGCAATTCAAGTGGCCGAAAATAAACGGGAAATGCTAGCGTGATTCAGTATACGTGTGCACGCGGAGGGCAAAAAAATGTCAATTGGTTAAAAATCAAACCGGAACACACAACTATAACATGCTTGTTTGATATATCATGGCTGCGTGACACGATACTTAGTAGAATGAGTTTTCAAATATAAAATAATTTTCTCTGACTGCAGAGCGTCGTTTTTCTCATATCGTTTTTTTAAAATGCGAAGCATTTCTTAGCGAACTTCAGCGAGCTTGAGCGTATCTATCTATCTATCTATCTATCTATCTATCTATCTATCTATCTATCTATCTATCTATCTATCTATCTATCTATCTATCTATCTATCTACCTATCTATCTGTCCACCTACGTCATTAAGCTCTGCTGTCCGTTTCGCTAATGGTATCGATAGCAAACTTGGTATAGCATAAGATGACTGTATGAAGAACCTATTTGACTAGTCATAACATGAAAATCATGACATGTACGTCATCAATGTCATGACTTACATTTCAGAGTCCTGAAGCTGTCGCGGTGGTTTCGTTCACATGGCATGTTGCAAAACTGGTATGGTATGACATGATTGCAGTCCGAACACAAGCGACCGACGCTAACATGAAAATCATGACATGCGTGTCGTGACTAAGGTACTCGGCTGCTGACCTGCAGGTCGCGGGTTCATATCCCGGCTGCGGCGGCTGCATTTCTGATGGAGGCGGAAATGTTGTAGGCCCGTGTGCTCAGATTTGGGTGCAAGGTAAAGAACCCCAGGTTGTCGAAATTTCCGGAGCCCTTCACTACGGCGTCTCTCACAATCATATGGTGGTTTTCGAACGTTAAACCCCACATAGCAATGAACTGCTTGTCATGTAACAACCTAACTACATACCATGCTCATGATGCGCTCATGGCTGTTTCGCTAGCGTCACATATACCAAATTTGGTATTACGGGACGTAAATGGATGACGCAGGTATGTAACTGGTGCAAACATGATAATAAAGAGATGCGTGTCATGTGAGAACATGACTACTTACCACAGTCAAGGTGCCAATACATTTCGACGTGACGCGGTGCGCGTGCGTCCAGGAAATCGTTTCGTCGCGCCACGCCGGCGTTGCCAGGCCAGTCGCTGATCTTGCCATATCTCGCAGGCGCGCAGCGCACTGCGTTTCTTTGACGCATGCGCGTTTCAGCGCGCCTGCGTCCCTCCGTCACGAAAAGAGGGAGACGCAGGGTTGTCTGGGTAACGCATCAGCATGAAATGCAGCATGTCGCATTTCGCGCCGGTTGCCGTCGGACCACGCCGTGGACGCTGGTAGCGCCGGTCGCTCCTGGCGTCAGACTAAATAGTGCTCGCTCTTTGCTAACGCAGCGTCGCTGAGCGCAGCGTGCGCGCACGTCAACGCTACATTGGAGTATACTGGGCCCTTCATGATGCGTTCGTGGCTGTTTTGCTAACTCCACATATACCAAATTTAGGGTTACGTCACATCAATGGATGACGAAAGTACATGACTGGTGCAAACATGATAATGCTCACAAGCGTGTCAATAAAAAAATGACAACATACCACGTTCATAGTGTGCTCGGGGCCGTTTCGCATCTCCACATATACTAAATTTGGTATCACGTGACGTGAATAGATGACGAAAGTAAACGACACATCTAAACATGATAAACAAGACACGTAAATCCTGCACGGCATCATTTACCTCCAACTCGTAACATTGTGCTGGTTTTAGAGTGACATATCAACCTTCCTCATTCGTGCTTCGCATATCATCGATTCCCACTGTACGTGGGATCTGCCTTTTTTTTTGCTTTCATAATGCACTGATTTAGCGAAGTAATTGATAGCAGATGTTATTCAAAAGAGGTTTTTTAATCAATTATTCAGTTTTATTTTGCATTTATTAGAAAAAGGTAATCAACATCAGGACAGGAGCAAAAGGCTGATATTTAGCAGCTTGACAAAGGTCTGGCTGCTAGAGAGCATTTGAAGAAACTCGAGTAAATTGGAAAAGTACATTTACTCGTTCACTCATTTGTTTTGTAGCGAAGAGGAATGAGTTATATAGTGGGTGACAAATCTAGTAAGTCTGCCTTTACCAGACACTGCTGATAGAAGCCTTCGCTATCGAATTCATCAATTTACCTGCTAATCAAGATAACGATCGACTCTCACACCAGCATGAAATAAATGCTTTGACAGCTTCTATATGCATGTGCTTATATTATTTACTGCTCCCGTTCACAAGATATACAATCCGCTTTTCGAAGCGTTTACAATCAAACGCGGCACCATAGTAAGTGCTTAAAATAGAAAGAAAGAAGATGAGGTATTGACAAAATATTACTCGTTCTATAAGGTCTAGAACACAGAAGGATCTTTTATAATACTCACAATCGTACCCAAGACAGTCGCTTTAACGGATAAATTGAAAACAGTAAGATAGAAATAAACAACAACGTTTTTTTGTAGTTTTAAAATACAAGACGAAAATATGTTTCCTTATTACTGTGAAGTACATGCGCAGACAAAAAGTCCCTATTCAGTAAAGTACAACCTCTACCCAGCCTTGAAATAAAGAGAAATAGGCACATAAAATTAGGATAGGCTGCTTATGTAGCCTATCCTAATTTTATGTGCCCATTTCCCCCACTCAGGTTACTCTAATGGTAATTCCTATAACCCCCACTCAGGTTAGTCTCTAATGGTAATTCCTTTCAAAAGTTAGTTTTCTCTTTCTCTTCACAACTTATCTTCCAGTCAGCACGCGTAGGCTAACTGAAATTTCCTGTCCGTTGCTATCTAATTTGAAACTCTCACGTCGCCACACGCCCTGCACATTTTAAGGCCACGTAAAAAAACTTCGTCCTCCTGTGTGAATGGGCACTGGTGTTCGCCGAACACACTTTGGAATTCACAAAGTGTCCAACTTTAAGGGACGAAGCTCCTTAAGGCGTAGGCTTGCCTACCTTTGTAGTTGTCTGTCCTAGACCCTCCTATAGTACTCGGAGCGCTCACTAGATGGTGATGGCGCTACGGCGCTCACTCCACTCTGATGTGTAGGGGACAGACAGACAGACAGACAGACAGACAGACAGACAGACAGACAGACAGACAGACAGACAGACAGACAAACAGACAGACAAATAGATAGATAGATAGATAGATAGATAGATAGATAGATAGATAGATAGATAGATAGATAGATAGATAGATAGATAGATAGATGTATAGATAGATAGATAGATAGATAGATAGATAGATAGATAGATAGATAGATAGATAGATAGATAGATAGATAGATAGATAGATAGATAGATAGATAGATAGATAGATAGATAG
Source organism: Rhipicephalus microplus (assembly GCF_013339725.1). NCBI lineage: Eukaryota > Metazoa > Arthropoda > Arachnida > Ixodida > Ixodidae > Rhipicephalus > Rhipicephalus microplus. Next base: position 138,136,060 of record NC_051171.1, read on the forward strand.
ATAGATAGATAGATAGATAGATAGATAGATAGATAGATAGATAGATAGATAGATAGATAGATAGATAGATAGATAGATAGATAGATAGATAGATAGATAGATAGATAGATAGATAGATACACAGACAGACGAATGGATGGAAGGACGGATGGATGGACAGTAATTTCCGATGATGTACTGGGCAAGATTCACGGAATATTCACTGTTTCACCGATGAACCTCTCGAGGTTCGCCTAAAGATCATAATTCAATGCGGGGATATGCTGGGATTTTTTTTTTTTCTGCGGCAGTAGAGCTACAGCCCATACAGGCACGCGCATGCGTGGTTAACCGGTCATTTGCCAGGTTAACCTCTCCGACTACTCTCATATTTTTTCCTGCTTCCTATACGTGAATGAACAACGAAATGATTATGAGGCATGCGATAGTGCTAAGCTTCGATTTCGACCGTCTGGCGTTCTTCCACGTGCACTGACATCGCAAAGTGCACGGGTCACCAGCATTTCTTCTTCTTTGAAACGCGACCACCCTGGGTGTTATCGAAGAGCATAAGCGGTTCGTGCTTCCGGCTACATGCAAAACTTATTTCGGCATATGCTGCGCCACCTCATTGGTCGTTTCCTTCCGATATAGCAAATTCGTTCACTCCCGCATAACTCACTGTCAATGCCATGCGATAGAGGAACAGCTGCAGATAAAAAGAATGCACGGAAGAGGCGATGAGACATAGTTTTGAATGAAATACCGCCTTATAGGCTTTGAAACCCTTTGTCGTCCGGGTTACGTAGACGTCGGGGTGTTGCCATTGGCATGCACGGGGACCCGCGTTTAATGCACGGGGATCGCGTTCTCTGTAATTCAATGATTGACTTCGCTGTATCCCATGATTTTACTCAAGTTGTTCAAAGTCCTACCAGAGGTGGTTCAATCCTGGACCTTGTTTTCGTTACAGCTGACCTTTTGAATGATGATTTTGAGTCCGAGGTTGTAGAAGGTATCTCGGATCACAATGCAGTCTTTGTCCAATTTTCTATTCACTAAGAACTTAAGAAACCAGAATACAAAGTTCTTACTGATTTCTAACGTGCCAACGATGAAGGCGTACTTTCCCTGCTAGCAGATTCTTATGCAAATTTTCTTCTTTCCAGCAACAGTTATCATTTCTAAATTCTGCATATCTAAATTCGTGCCAAACAAATGCGAAAAGCGCAATCCTAAACACCCATGGTATAACCGAAAAATACTACAGTTTATTCGCCGCATAAAGCGACTACGTCGCCGATGCCGCTCTAATCCAAACCATCAATTCACTTTGTGTACGTTAAAGGTAACACTGAAAAATAAAATGCACGAAGCTAGAGATTTCTATTATAATAACACGTTGTCAACGTTCATCAGGGAAAATCCGATCAAATTTTGGAAGACAATTAATCCATCCTCCAGGAGAACCTCCACTTTCATTATTGAAAACGAAATATGTTCAGATGTTCAGACGATCTCGGAGGCCTTCAATAGTTACTTCAAGTCTGTTTTTACCGCTGATAACGGTAAAGTTCTTTCTTTTGTAGCTCCCTCTGTATCGGTAGCCATTTCGGATATTGAGTTAAGTTGCTCTGGAGTTTGTAATCTCTTACTCAACATAGATATTACTAAAAGTGCTGGCCCGGACGGTATCGCTAACGCTTTTCTGAAAAGGTATTCTGAATGGTGTGCACGATACCTCATAATTATATTCCAGAAATCGCTTGACTCCGGACGGGTCCCACGAATTTGGAAGATCGCTAATGTTGTTCCTATTTTCAATTCAGGTAAGAAGGAAATAATTACTAACTGCAGACCAATCTGATTATTATCCACGTGCTGCAAGCTACTCAAGCACATCATTCACAAGCACATTATTCAACACCTAACTGACAACAGTATCCTTTCAGAGCATCAGCATGGTTTCCGCAGTGGTTTTTCGACTGTCACACAAGTGACGAATTTACGCATGACGTTGCCTCATCACTTAATAACCACGAACAAGTCGATGCCATTTTTATTGATTACTGCAAAGCTTTTGACAAGGTATGTCATAAAAAACTTCTGCTCAAACTTGGTAACCTTCTTACAGGCCGAAATGCTGACAAATTACTTGATTGGATTACAGATTATTTGTATTTGAGGAGTCAGTTTGTTCGCTACAACCATGAACAGTCGTCACAAGCTCAAATTTCCTCAGGTGTTCCACAAGGCTCTGTCTTGGGACCCCTTTTATTCATAATTTACATTAATGATGTCACTCAGGTTGTCATTAACACTCCAGTTAAGCTTCACCTATACGCCGATGACTGTGTATTGTATTCCAGTGTACGTAGCGTGACTGACCAAGTTTTGTTGAATGATGTGTTTTCTTCCTTTTGCGAATAGAGTAGAACTTGGCAAATGGAGCTTAATTTTCAGAAAACTGTGACAATAACTTTTACAAATAAAAAGGAGACATTGCAATTTAGATATGGCGACTCCAATCACACACTGGAAAAAGTTCAGGAATTTAAGTATCTTGGTGTTGTATTCTCTCCAAACTTGAAGTGGCACAGACACATCGACCTTATTTCTGCAAAATCGCTAAAAAAATTAGGTTACTTAAGAAGAACGCTAAAGGGCGCCACAAGGGAATGCAAGCTTATAGCCTTCAAATCACTGGTCAGGCCTCTTCTTGAATATGCGTCTGTTGTGTGGTCACCACATCTTGCAATTGACATAAATAAACTTGAGGCCATCCAGCGAAAAGCGATAAGATTCATTTTTAACCGCTATGACCGTGATTTCTCCCCTTCTGAGCACTACCGTGCTTTATCGCTAAACTGTTTAGAACACAGACGTATGTGTGATCGGCTTATCATGCTACATAACATCGTGCACAATTCCGTCCGCATAGCCACACCCATTTCGTTCACCAATCATCCTACCCAGGTGACTCGCCGATACAATCCGTTGAACATTGTGCCATTCAGATGTGTTATCGATTGTTATACTCTTTTTTTTCCGTGCACAGTTGACACTTGGAATAATCTGGACGCTACTTTGAAAGGACTACCGCATGCGCTGTTTGTTAAACAAGTGTCCAATTATGTAAATTGATGTTCTTAATTCTGCCGTGGTTCCTTTTGTTGGATCATTTATTGTTTGTTGAACAGGTGTCTAATTATGTAATTTTTATATTTTTATTTAATTGTGACGTTTTTGTTCGTTTATTGTAACCACTCCTGCAATGTCTCAAACAAGAGACAGCAGTATCTGTAAATAAAATAAATAAATTCCCGATCCCGTGGGCTACGAATGTTGCCTGTACAGCGTGCTTTATTGGTCAATCATTTCGCCACGCTAAACATCTGAACATAAAGTGCAAAGTTGACTTACAAAGCGTACAAACTTCGTACACATAGTTGTACTAGGAAACAGCTGGATAACGCGAAGACAGGGAAGATCCAAAAATACTAGCGCTCGTCATGCTTCCACCTTAAACGAATATTAGCGTGACGTAAACAGGGACAGGAAAGAAAAGACTAACTGCAGCGCTGCGACTCCCGTCCCCGTTCACGTCACGCTAATATTCGTTTAAGGTGCAAGTGCATCAACTCGCCCAATTTTCCCTTTGATGCTGGTCCTGCTTCGCGTTTTTTTTTATTGCGCTGATTCACATGATAGCTTATTTTTTATTTACAGTGGACTTCCGAACTGCCTTTAGTAGCTTAACTTTATAGAGCTCAATGCAGCAATAGCGTGAACGATTTCAAAGAAACCGGGTGCCTTGAATGACTATGTGAATATTGGAAATGAATTCAAATATGCACTAAACCGGTAGACTAAATGTTCATGTTTTTACGTCTAGGCGCTTATCGACTGCAGAGTCTTCACGCTGTCATGTTAAGGCAATATACTGCCGCTTTTGCATAGTAAACGGATGTCATCCAAACTGCCCCTATCAGGCTGGCGCTCCATCCGTAGTTATTCCGACTGAAATAAACAATCGGTGAATTCCGCTAGGTGGGCCTTCCATGAACACTGGAATCGTATCTGCCAAACCACTAGTGTTTCTCAGTAAAGTAGATTTAAAGCAACGGAAAAGCGTGATTAAAAGTGAACATTCATGATGTCCCATCCTGCCGCACTAGTTCAGATGCCGTGCAGAAACGATGGCTTTCACAAATCGAAGTTTCACGCGCTGCTTGTTTCACTGTCTGCAGGAGAACCGACATTGCAGCTAGCAGTAGTCGAAGCTGTCAAGCACTCTTAAGGTCTACTGCATGAAAGTCACAGTTGCGTGTGAAGCAGCGCAACCGAGAAATTTTGAGGGAGGTGCCGCGAATCAAACTAGCGGGCGAATAATGGAGCCCTAGTGGCACCGCAGTAGGGCGAACACCAACAACGATGCATGAGCACAGAGGAAGTGGAACAACTCACATGCATAAAAGTGGTCTCTTTATTGCCGATTCAAATACATGCACGATCTGTCAGCCTAAAAAGTCATTCATCGAGCTCTTAAAGTGACAAACTTATAAATTGGCCTATGCTCCTGAAAATAGCTATAAAAGTAGGCTCAGTTCGGGGATTGTGCCACTTGTCGAAACGCTCAGCAATGCGGCAACATTACCGGCGGCAGCAGAAGTCAGGACACACTGGTACGTGTATAATAGGTGGAGGAGTAGCGACTTGTCTGACGCTAAACTTGCGAGAAACTGCTGCGGAGGAGTGCCCACGCGACGGCAGAATTACCGGGGTGGCTGGGCTCAAGGTCGTGGGTTGGTCGCCACTACGGCCAATGATGATGGAACCAGGAACCGTTGCAGCAGAAGCGTCTTCCAGGGAAGTAGCAGTGCGGACAGGACCAGTAAACTGTAGTGAAGACACATTCATGCTTGCAGGAACGACGGCGGAAAGGTTCACGAGGGGAAAGGAACCAGCGTGTACAGCTGGAATCATGACAGGAACGGAGACTACGGTCATCGGCACGGCCAGTGCAGGAACAGCTTGCTGGGTTTGATGGCCTTGAGCAGAGTGGGTGTGCTGGCTAGCGTGCCCATCATGCTGGGGCTGATGGGCGTGTGCTCCGTCCTGGTTGACCTGGCTGCCATGCATGTGCTGATGAGAGTGGTGATTATGAGTAGCATGCTGGTGGTTATGTCCAGCGTGCTTATGCTGCACTGACATGTGTTGATGCTGCTGATGGAGATGTTGCTGCGACGTACGGTTTAGCCACAGTGATGCATTCTGCAAGGCGGCGGCGAGTGGTTCCACAAGGCTATCCATGGCAGTCCTGACGCGGGTGGTTAAGTCTGACAGAGTCTCTTGTGAAGACACTAGGATAGAGGGTGAGCCGGCAGCTATTGGGGGTGTTGCTGGAACTGCGGGTGCTGGCTGAGGAACAGGAGATCCAGCAGGAACCTTGACGACTTGACAGACGAGAACCGCAATGGAGGAGTCTTCTTCAACATGAACCTGATGGCCGTGGTTAGCGGTATTCTGCTGGACGCCTGGGAAGATGTGGTGATGGGAGTTGTGGTTGTGAGCAGGAATGCTGTGTGCCGAATGCTGCGACGAAGCGAATGTCCTAGCCGACGGAACAGCTTCCCCGGCCATTGAAAAGGCGACGGCAGCGAAGATGACAGTAAAATACATAGTGGCAGACCAGAGTTCCTGCGGGAGGGTCAAATCATAGGAAATAAGAATTTCACAACAAACTCTGAGGAGCGTTGCACTTTTCATCAAATCCGCAAAGGGTCAACATACAGGCAGATATATAGAAAAAAAAAACGCGACATACCACTCTTCACGTTGAGGTGCAGTTTCAGGAGTGTGGCCATTGAGCAGGACGGGAGCGCTTTTATACGCTTGTTTCGATGTCATGGCACAGTGTGATTGGTTAGGCTGGAACGCATGCGTTCTAGCACTGCCCCCGTGGTTAACTTAATGCAGTGTTCAACACAGATACGAATCGAGGCAGATAATGCAAGTTTTTTTACTTTATATGTTAACGATGGTGGCACGTTGCTGTGACGTCTGGTTCCCTGAAAGGCTCTGTGGTGTTAATCACAATATCATCCCGGTAAGCCGCAATTCCGAAGGGATTTATATGTGAGATTTAACGTCCCATAACCACCGTATGCTTATGAGAGACGCTGTAGTTTAGGGTTCCCGAAATTTCGCCCACCAGGGGCTTATTAACGTGCACCGAAATCTGAGCACACGGGCCTACATTTCAAAGTCAGATCTTTACGGTTTATAATTATCGTATTTTAGAGCGGAGTTGTTATGCGATTTGTTACACAATGCTGCATCGATACAGAGTGAGCCAGCAGGCGCTCTCTTTATCTGCTATATTTTGCTTCGCTATATAATAACATATAGCATATCCAACGGTAGCATATTGAGCGCGCGCTCGCGTCAACGAGAAGTCTTCTTCTTCTTCCTGTCCTTCGGGTACCTTGATGATGATAATGAGTTGGTCGCACTTCAGGGACGCGATCTGTTGTAAACAGTCGACGGTGTGCGTACCAGAAGCAAAACCACATTTAAAATTTGAAAAAAAAAGGTTGAACCACGTAAAAATGAAAAAAAGGAAATAAAAGAAAAATGGAGAAAAAGATAAGCGAAGAGAGAAACACAATAACTTGAAAACAATGAAGAAACTGGAATCCTGAGAGAAACAAAGAAGCTGCCTAGCAGCGCACTTCCTGCAGGTGTGGCAGTAATAGGATAAAGCGGCCTTAACCTTTTTTACAATTACGGAACAGCAGTGGTCTTGGAGTAGACGTGCTCACTGCGTGACGAAAACTTTCCGCATTCACGCGGGTCATTCCACGTGTAGAGCAATATTTAAGGAAAGCAGGCTATGCACTCTATGAAAAGGAGCCGAAAAGAATAATACAAAGAAATTTCTGTTCGTTCGAATACTGCCATATAGGTTAGCGATAGGGCACACTTTATTGAGTTTTCGTGTTTGCGTCACTGAATCCCCCAAATGAGGGAATTTAACTCCAAAATTTCGCCTTTCAACGTTTGCTTAGAAGCTCATAAGAGCGGTACGCTTTAAGTACTCAACATCTGTGGGCACTCGCCGGCTGGATTTCGTTCCGACCGGTTGTGCCCCAGCGATCTCCGACGACAGCGCAGCTCTGGCCAACTAGGCTCGCCCTACGCCATCTCCTGACGCCGACAAGAGCTCTCGCCGAGTGGTGCCCCGTCCTCGGGCTCCTGCGACCGTGTCCATCTTTCCTATCTCCTACTTCCGTGTTTTCTGTCTTTCGCTGTCCCTGCACCTCGCTCTCTTTTTTCTCTCTCTCTCTATCTCTTTACTGCTTGATTTCTCCTTTACACTCACCCCTCGTGAGCTACTGTTGAGGTGTCCTCCACCTGAGAGACAGTTACGGGGCTCACTTCTCTCTTCCTTTCATTTAAAATCACTCACAACTATTGTGGGTTCATCACAGTGAGAAAAGAGGCGCAGAAGTCTTCGGCTTCTGGTGTGGTTAGTTTAAGCAAATTGTCGTTTCTATATTTTTTCCTGTAATATAGCACGACACTATATTCATGAAACATCTGACGTGTCACATCTGTCGCTTTTAGTATCTAGCAAAATTATGCCCGTTGCTTTTTTGATATCTACGCAATCATTGTCTGTAGTTTAACTGCATCACTCCCGGGAGTTAGGAGAGACGTTTCGACATTCTCGGCGGACGGGCAACGCAGCACGAAAGAATTCCCGTGATCATCTAAATGGTTCCCCGTCACCTAATTGTAGTGGTTCATTCCAGGTGGAAAAAAACGATGCATTACAGATACATTCATAACAATTCCGCGCGACTAAAATTTAATTACCAGACATTGTTCTTTCAAACATTCGAAAGCTTGGTCATTTTGATATATCAGCATTGTGCAAAAAAAACAATATTAGTTAAAGGGGCCTCCAACATTTTTTCGGCATTGTTCCAAACCACTTCCAATCGATTGTTCAGGCCCCCGAGCAGACGTGAGTCATACTTTACTGCAGGGCCCTTGAATATATATATAAACAAGAAAGAGATGTGTTAAGAAAAAGAAAAACACAACTTCTGCAGCCGTAATTCAGAGCACCGCTCAGCGCCCACCTGGAATTTAGAAATAATTCTCAAAGTCAGCGAGAAATGCCTCACTCTCCTCTCCACAAATGATTCTACAAACCCAAATGATCAGGATATGAACAGTAACACACTGGACACTGGCTGATTTGAGCATCGTCAGCAGCATGTTCAGAGGGATTTCATCTCTTTGCTCTCAAGTCTATTCTTTCTTAAAGGCGAAGAAATTTAGCGTCGAGGTTTATCGATCCACGTACGTATCCCGCACGGGAAGATTCGTGATTGTGAGACACGCAAAAAAAAAGGTTTAACAATTCAATAATATCAGTCATAATTGCAACAGAATAATATAATAGACCTACAAGCAGAAACCTTTTATACCAGTCAGCGACTTGAATGTACACATTATAGACTTTAGGAACGAGCTTCGTCATCGACTTTTTAGGTCGCTTCCTTTCGCTCAATATACATTATACGAGGTAACACATATCAGAAGCAGCAAAATTCTGACAGTACACTAATATGAATCTTACTTGTGATGGAGAAATATGAAATAACCTTACACCACTGTTTTGTATTTACGCCTAATTAGATGTGAAAAAAAGGTAATTGCCCTACTTTGTACACCTAAACTGTTTCTTGCTACGTACCACACTCATTGTATCGTCATTGCGACAGTACTGACATTTTTTTTTGTGTGTGTGATGTGACTTGTACAATACATCGTCTCACAGATTTGCATCGTCTTGAAGAGCGACTGCAGTTTCTGAGTTTTCAATAAGAAAGGAAGGAAGCAGTTTCAATAAGCTGTCAACTAACATATACGGTATTCTTAGGAGAGACAGGTGGAACCACCAAAATGGTTGGCATGTGTCTCTTGAACATGACGCCGTCACAAGCTTCAAGTATAAAGACCTGTTTTCAAAAAGAAAACGCTCAGGCGAATTGCTGATCAACCTTTCAGGTACAAATGCTTTTTTTTTTGAAGTAGTGTTTGATCTCACGGTAGTTGAATTGCCAGAAAAGGTCATCGATATACTGTCGTTGGTAGATGACGACATAGCTAGCTTAAATTTGTATGTTTTCAGTGAACTGACGAGTACTGTGATTTTATCTATTTTCTTCCTTTGTGCTGTGGTCCTATAAATAGTCAAGATTATTGAACTCGGTTGTTTTCGATACCTGCTCAATTGACTCTTATATTGACTCATGTTTTTCGTTATTTATTTGCGAAACTTCACAAACTATAGTTTTTTTACTCTTTCTTCTTTTCTTTAAAACCACTACCAGGGGTAATGAGCGCTTGTGAAATGCCCCTGTATAATAAAAAGTGCTTTTGATTTTCTACACATTTGACAACAAACTTTACATATATATATATATATATATATATATATATATATATATATATATATATATATATATATATATATATATATATATATATATAAATATATATATATATATATATATATATATATATATATACAGCTAGGTGGTTTCGTTAACTTTTTCCTACATGCACGCATATCTTCCCAGTGCGCCTCAACTGTGTGGTGACTGTCCCGGAGTGGTACAGTCTCTCCCCCCCCCCCCCCTGTTCTTCTTCTTCTTTTTTTTTTCCTTCGTTAATCCTTTAACGCACATTCTGTTCCTTCACTGACAAGGAACCAATGCATACAATGAATATTGATGGCAGTGCCTCATTCACCGGCTTTTTCGCTACTCCCGATGCCACCAGCATGCACTTAAAGCGCTTAAGCCCTCCCCATTAACTTGTCATACACTTCAAAGAGGAACGAGCCGCCAGCGGACTACACGGAAAGGTGAAATACAAAAACGGCGGCTCCCTGCCCACTTGGGGAAGTGTGGGTGCGGGGGAGGTATTGTTGACAATGATGACACTCCTCATCTACCTCTGCCCTACTCTGTTGAAATGCTACCCCTTTCTAATTACGCCATGTTGGTCTTGCTTCTTCTCCTAGATTTTCTATATTTTATTTATTGTTTGTCCTCCCGTTTCGCTGTTTCTTCCTTCTTTTTTTTTCTCTCTCTTTCTCATTTGACCCCTCCCCTCCTGTCTCGACAGGATATAAAAAGGCACGGAACATGTGTAAATAGTATTATGCCTTGAAAAAGACAGGGTTCCTGTCCAAACGTCGGCACAATAAACAGTTGTTATGTGAAAGCGCATCTACTTTCATATTTATATATATATATATATATATATATATATATATATATATATATATATATATATATATATATATATATATATATATATATATATATATATATATATATATATATATATATATATATATATTATATATATATATCTTTGTTCTTTAATGTACAAGTTAATACGTTATTTTGTTAGCGAGCATTTTAGGAAACCGGTGAAATTGAGTACTTGTTGATGGCATGCGCAGTTCGTAATTAATACTGAAAGCAAAAAAAAAAGAATAAGTAATTTTATTTTCTACAACCTTACCAGGTTTTGTATTTTAAAGCACTTTTTTAGGACTCATCAACTCTCTACTTATAGACTAAATTGAAAATAAAACACATCTCCACCGAATGAATGTTTTCGAGTGGGCTAAGTTCACTCCTGAGGTCCTTGATGTCCACGTTGAAATCACCGACTAGCAAGAAGGATTAGTTGTAGTAGGTCTTTCATATTTCTCCGTCACAATTAGGATTCGTATTAGTGTACTGTTAAACCTTTTCAGCGTGTGACATGTGTTACCCGAGCACTTCCTCCTGTAATGTATATTGAGCTTGATTAAAAACACAGCGCAACCAACGGCAGGAAGAAAGGAAGAGACAGGACAGAGCGCTGACTTACAACTGATCTTTATTAGGAAATGCGAACAAATATATATCATGGCAGGCAAATAACACGTGTCCACCACAATATCAAAAAATTCGCACAAGCGTCACCATCACCATATCGCTACTGTCTCACCGCACACGTGTTCATCCTACAGATAAGAAGTCCATCTCTTTTTGAGAGAGGGTTACAGATGCCCTACTTACACATTGATCTTTCAGACGTGCAATTTCAGCCGCTTCCATTATCTCCCTAGTTTTTCTTTCTTTGTGCCTGGCTAGGATTTTAGTGTCGCGAAACTGCGGTGTGCACCCACAATCCCTACAATGGATGCCAAGGTGGCCGCTAATAGTATTTTTCACGTTGTACTCGTGCTCCTTCAATCTTGTGTTTACGCACCTTCCTGTTTGGCCCACGTATATCCTTCCGCAGGACAGCGGGATCGAATAAACTACATTTTCCGCGCAAAGTATGTAGCTAAATTTATGATTTACTGCGCAGAGCTGCGGCACTCTTGCGGGTTTATTCACTTGCGCACATATGGACAACAGCTTTATCGGCGCAGAGAACAGCACTCTGACGTTGGCATGCTTCCCTATCTTTTTCAAATTGTGTGCGATCCCATGCATATACGGCACAACGGTACACTTTTTATTTCTGTTGCACTCCGATAACGATAGCCGGCCCTGGGTATGCTTTAGCTTTTTTAAAATAGATTCTGCGACAGAAATTAACAGATGTGATGGATAAGCTGCTGCCTTAAGGCGTTCAAGTTGTTTACTGAAGCTCTCTGAAATTAAGTGGCGACAAGACTTCTTTAGGGCATTAGTAAAGCACGTAGTGGCAATAGACCTCTTTACCAATTTAGAATGGCAGGAATCAAAAGGTAGCAATGGTTTACTGGCTCGTGGCTCATACTCCCAGCAAATGTGATCTGTTTCAAATTTAAGCTTTAGATCAAGAAACCTAATGACCTGCCCCACTGGTAATTCATGCGTCAAAACAAGTGGCTGGAAATGCTTTCGAAATTCATTTAGCACTTCTAACATTAGTGGTGTCTAGATAGGCAAGTGCACGACCATATGAATGTTTTAAGGCTGACCAAGGTCTTCCGCTACGTAGATGATTTCTTAGTTATTTTTCAGACGGACGAATCAGGCCTACAACCACTAATGTTAGAAGTGCTAAATGAATTTCGAAAGCATTTCCAGCCACTTGTTTTGACGCATGAATTACCAGTGGGGCAGGTCATTAGGTTTCTTGATCTAAAGCTTAAATTTGAAACAGATCACATTTGCTGGGAGTATGAGCCACGAGCCAGTAAACCATTGCTACCTTTTGATTCCTGCCATTCTAAATTGGTAAAGAGGCCTATTGCCACTACGTGCTTTACTAATGCCCTAAAGAAGTCTTGTCGCCACTTAATTTCAGAGAGCTTCAGTAAACAACTTGAACGCCTTAAGGCAGCAGCTTATCCATCACATCTGTTAATTTCTGTCGCAGAATCTATTTTAAAAAAGCTAAAGCATACCCAGGGCCGGCTATCGTTATCGGAGTGCAACAGAAATAAAAAGTGTACCGTTGTGCCGTATATGCATGGGATCGCACACAATTTGAAAAAGATAGGGAAGCATGCCAACGTCAGAGTGCTGTTCTCTGCGCCGATAAAGCTGTTGTCCATATGTGCGCAAGTGAATAAACCCGCAAGAGTGCCGCAGCTCTGCGCAGTAAATCATAAATTTAGCTACATACTTTGCGCGGAAAATGTAGTTTATTCGATCCCGCTGTCCTGCGGAAGGATATACGTGGGCCAAACAGGAAGGTGCGTAAACACAAGATTGAAGGAGCACGAGTACAACGTGAAAAATACTATTAGCGGCCACCTTGGCATCCATTGTAGGGATTGTGGGTGCACACCGCAGTTTCGCGACACTAAAATCCTAGCCAGGCACAAAGAAAGAAAAACTAGGGAGATAATGGAAGCGGCTGAAATTGCACGTCTGAAAGATCAATGTGTAAGTAGGGCATCTGTAACCCTCTCTCAAAAAGAGATGGACTTCTTATCTGTAGGATGAACACGTGTGCGGTGAGACAGTAGCGATATGGTGATGGTGACGCTTGTGCGAATTTTTTGATATTGTGGTGGACACGTGTTATTTGCCTGCCATGATATATATTTGTTCGCATTTCCTAATAAAGATCAGTTGTAAGTCAGCGCTCTGTCCTGTCTCTTCCTTTCTTCCTGCCGTTGGTTGCGCTGTGTTTTTAATCATGTATTTGAACCAACTCGCCCAAGCTTTAACCTTAGCAAGTTTCATTTCTAGTACACAGGGCTCTTTTAACTGTTCCTATGTGGATCCTTATATCCTCATCACCCTCTTCGCCGTCTCTGTCTGCCGAGCACGTACCCTGTCGTTTTATCTAAAGAAGAAGTGGCTGCCGCCAGAAGTTTTGGTGCTTTTTGGTGGCTTCTTTCCATCGCAAGGACATGGAACAAGAATGTGCAAAATTATACGAGCAGAGTGGAATAGGCAGGCAAGGTTTTACAAGGATTGCTTGTTCCTGCGCCTTCATGGCCCAAATATACAACCTCGACCAATTAGAAAATGGAGAGAATTCAGGAGCCTGGCGGATTCAACAGCTGAGTTTATGTGGATGCAAACTTTAGCTGAACTTCGTGCTTCTGAACCTAAGTTTACAAGGGCAAACGTCGACGGTGTCAAGACCCTCGGGGATGTGTCTCTTCCGGACGGCATTCGCAAAGTTCTGAACAAAGGACCGAAGTTCGCCATACAACCTGTAAAGACTGCGCCTGAACTGCTAACCTTGGTGAGACAAGTGTCTGAACTGGCTCCAGAGGCGGACGCTGACAGGTGCGTGTCTGAAGGTGTTGATGTATTGGTGAAGTGCGGTCAGAGGGAGAATGACTTTCGAGTTCGGCAGACGGTGTCCTTCTTGAGAACTAACGCTTTGGCTTTGTTACCGTCCGATAAAGAAGGTGGCTTCCTAGTTTTAAAGGAATGCACGTTTAAATCAAAAGCTGAGGTAGCGATATCTTCAGCTTTCACCTTAAAGGAAAATGTTTCCCTTCAGCAGGTTAAGTCAAAAGCCAAGAAGCTATGTAAAAAACTAAATCTTGAGAGCTTGGTGAAATCGATTGACAAAAGCAAAGGTGGGAGCTTGCATATGTTTTTCACTGCAAAAACCCATAAAGTGGACATGCCATTAAGGGTAATAGTATCGGAAAATGGTACGTGGCAGAAATGTTTGTCTTCGTTTCTGCAAGAAAAGTTAAGGAAATTGGAAGTAAATGACCCCTTTATTGTGCGAAATTCTGACGATGTGATTGCGTTTTTAGATACCTGTAACGACAAAAGCTACATGGCATGCTCATTGGATGTAAAGGACCTTTACTATTCTTTGCCTCATAGTCGACTTATGCTGTGTATTGAAGAGTGTATAGATAAGCATGGTGCAAGCCGCCTTTCAGAACGACACAGGGGTAGCGGTTGGCAGTTTTTTAGAGCTTTTAACCATGTACCTTAATTCGACTTTTACAACATGGAATGACAGGGTTTACATCCAGACAAATGGGGTCTGCATTGGATCTAGCATAGCTCCGATATTAAGTGATCTTTTCCTAGCGCATCTAGATAGGCAAGTGCACGACCATATGAATGTTTTAAGGCTGACCAAGGTCTTCCGCTACGTAGATGATTTCTTAGTTATTTTTCAGACGGACGAATCAGGCCTACAACCACTAATGTTAGAAGTGCTAAATGAATTTCGAAAGCATTTCCAGCCACTTGTTTTGACGCATGAATTACCAGTGGGGCAGGTCATTAGGTTTCTTGATCTAAAGCTTAAATTTGAAACAGATCACATTTGCTGGGAGTATGAGCCACGAGCCAGTAAACCATTGCTACCTTTTGATTCCTGCCATTCTAAATTGGTAAAGAGGTCTATTGCCACTACGTGCTTTACTAATGCCCTAAAGAAGTCTTGTCGCCACTTAATTTCAGAGAGCTTCAGTAAACAACTTGAACGCCTTAAGGCAGCAGCTTATCCATCACATCTGTTAATTTCTGTCGCAGAATCTATTTTAAAAAAGCTAAAGCATACCCAGGGCCGGCTATCGTTATCGGAGTGCAACAGAAATAAAAAGTGTACCGTTGTGCCGTATATGCATGGGATCGCACACAATTTGAAAAAGATAGGGAAGCATGCCAACGTCAGAGTGCTGTTCTCTGCGCCGATAAAGCTGTTGTCCATATGTGCGCAAGTGAATAAACCCGCAAGAGTGCCGCAGCTCTGCGCAGTAAATCATAAATTTAGCTACATACTTTGCGCGGAAAATGTAGTTTATTCGATCCCGCTGTCCTGTGGAAGGATATACGTGGGCCAAACAGGAAGGTGCGTAAACACAAGATTGAAGGAGCACGAGTACAACGTGAAAAATACTATTAGCGGCCACCTTGGCATCCATTGTAGGGATTGTGGGTGCACACCGCAGTTTCGCGACACTAAAATCCTAGCCAGGCACAAAGAAAGAAAAACTAGGGAGATAATGGAAGCGGCTGAAATTGCACGTCTGAAAGATCAATGTGTAAGTAGGGCATCTGTAACCCTCTCTCAAAAAGAGATGGACTTCTTATCTGTAGGATGAACACGTGTGCGGTGAGACAGTAGCGATATGGTGATGGTGACGCTTGTGCGAATTTTTTGATATTGTGGTGGACACGTGTTATTTGCCTGCCATGATATATATTTGTTCGCATTTCCTAATAAAGATCAGTTGTAAGTCAGCGCTCTGTCCTGTCTCTTCCTTTCTTCCTGCCGTTGGTTGCGCTGTGTTTTTAATCATGTATTTGAACCAACTCGCCCAAGCTTTAACCTTAGCAAGTTTCATTTCTAGTACACAGGGCTCTTTTAACTGTTCCTATGTGGATCCTTACATCCTCATCACCCTCTTCGCCGTCTCTGTCTGCCGAGCACGTACCCTGTCGTTTTATCTAAAGAAGAAGTGGCTGCCGCCAGAAGTTTTGGTGCTTTTTGGTGGCTTCTTTCCATCGCAAGGACATGGAACAAGAATGTGCAAAATTATACGAGCAGAGTGGAATAGGCAGGCAAGGTTTTACAAGGATTGCTTGTTCCTGCGCCTTCATGGCCCAAATATACAACCTCGACCAATTAGAAAATGGAGAGAATTCAGTAGCCTGGCGGATTCAACAGCTGAGTTTATGTGGATGCAAACTTTAGCTGAACTTCGTGCTTCTGAACCTAAGTTTACAAGGGCAAACGTCGACGGTGTCAAGACCCTCGGGGATGTGTCTCTTCCGGACGGCATTCGCAAAGTTCTGAACAAAGGACCGAAGTTCGCCATACAACCTGTAAAGACTGCGCCTGAACTGCTAACCTTGGTGAGACAAGTGTCTGAACTGGCTCCAGAGGCGGACGCTGACAGGTGCGTGTCTGAAGGTGTTGATGTATTGGTGAAGTGCGGTCAGAGGGAGAATGACTTTCGAGTTCGGCAGACGGTGTCCTTCTTGAGAACTAACGCTTTGGCTTTGTTACCGTCCGATAAAGAAGGTGGCTTCCTAGTTTTAAAGGAAGGGCACGTTTATATCAAAAGCTGAGGTAGCGATATCTTCAGCTTTCACCTTAAAGGAAAATGTTTCCCTTCAGCAGGTTAAGTCAAAAGCCAAGAAGCTATGTAAAAAACTAAATCTTGAGAGCTTGGTGAAATCGATTGACAAAAGCAAAGGTGGGAGCTTGCATATGTTTTTCACTGCAAAAACCCATAAAGTGGACATGCCATTAAGGGTAATAGTATCGGAAAATGGTACGTGGCAGAAATGTTTGTCTTCGTTTCTGCAAGAAAAGTTAAGGAAATTGGAAGTAAATGACCCCTTTATTGTGCGAAATTCTGACGATGTGATTGCGTTTTTAGATACCTGTAACGACAAAAGCTACATGGCATGCTCATTGGATGTAAAGGACCTTTACTATTCTTTGCCTCATAGTCGACTTATGCTGTGTATTGAAGAGTGTATAGATAAGCATGATGCAGCCGCCTTTCAGAACGACACAGGGGTAGCGGTTGGCAGTTTTTTAGAGCTTTTAACCATGTACCTTAATTCGACTTTTACAACATGGAATGACAGGGTTTACATCCAGACAAATGGGGTCTGCATTGGATCTAGCATAGCTCCGATATTAAGTGATCTTTTCCTAGCGCATCTAGATAGGCAAGTGCACGACCATATGAATGTTTTAAGGCTGACCAAGGTCTTCCGCTACGTAGATGATTTCTTAGTTATTTTTCAGACGGACGAATCAGGCCTACAACCACTAATGTTAGAAGTGCTAAATGAATTTCGAAAGCATTTCCAGCCACTTGTTTTGACGCATGAATTACCAGTGGGGCAGGTCATTAGGTTTCTTGATCTAAAGCTTAAATTTGAAACAGATCACATTTGCTGGGAGTATGAGCCACGAGCCAGTAAACCATTGCTACCTTTTGATTCCTGCCATTCTAAATTGGTAAAGAGGTCTATTGCCACTACGTGCTTTACTAATGCCCTAAAGAAGTCTTGTCGCCACTTAATTTCAGAGAGCTTCAGTAAACAACTTGAACGCCTTAAGGCAGCAGCTTATCCATCACATCTGTTAATTTCTGTCGCAGAATCTATTTTAAAAAAGCTAAAGCATACCCAGGGCCGGCTATCGTTATCGGAGTGCAACAGAAATAAAAAGTGTACCGTTGTGCCGTATATGCATGGGATCGCACACAATTTGAAAAAGATAGGGAAGCATGCCAACGTCAGAGTGCTGTTCTCTGCGCCGATAAAGCTGTTGTCCATATGTGCGCAAGTGAATAAACCCGCAAGAGTGCCGCAGCTCTGCGCAGTAAATCATAAATTTAGCTACATACTTTGCGCGGAAAATGTAGTTTATTCGATCCCGCTGTCCTGCGGAAGGATATACGTGGGCCAAACAGGAAGGTGCGTAAACACAAGATTGAAGGAGCACGAGTACAACGTGAAAAATACTATTAGCGGCCACCTTGGCATCCATTGTAGGGATTGTGGGTGCACACCGCAGTTTCGCGACACTAAAATCCTAGCCAGGCACAAAGAAAGAAAAACTAGGGAGATAATGGAAGCGGCTGAAATTGCACGTCTGAAAGATCAATGTGTAAGTAGGGCATCTGTAACCCTCTCTCAAAAAGAGATGGACTTCTTATCTGTAGGATGAACACGTGTGCGGTGAGACAGTAGCGATATGGTGATGGTGACGCTTGTGCGAATTTTTTGATATTGTGGTGGACACGTGTTATTTGCCTGCCATGATATATATTTGTTCGCATTTCCTAATAAAGATCAGTTGTAAGTCAGCGCTCTGTCCTGTCTCTTCCTTTCTTCCTGCCGTTGGTTGCGCTGTGTTTTTAATCATGTATTTGAACCAACTCGCCCAAGCTTTAACCTTAGCAAGTATATTGAGCGACATAAAGTGACCCCAAATATTCGACGACGAAGCCCGGTCCAAAGGTATACATAATGTTACGTTTAAATCACCGAATGATGTAAAATGTTTCTGCTTGCAGGTGTTTTAATTGTTCCGCCACAATTATGATTGATATGAGTCAATTATTAAACCTTTTTTGTGTGAGTGTCTCACAACCACTCATCCCCCCCCCCCCCCCCATGCCGGTGTGATGTGTGGTGCGCGTTCAAAGTGCGCGCCTTCGAAAAGTGCGCGAAATTAAAGGATGACCGAGTGCACGTGCTGGGTCGCCTGAACAACGACGACGCCGAGGACCGGTACACGTGAGAGCGTGGAGCGCAAGCATCCAAGACCATAAAGAAAACAAGGGCCAATGGCTGATCACCACGGAGTTTTGAAAGGCCAATCAGAACGAGACAAGTGGGCCAGAGCTGAAGCAGGAGCCTGAGCAGACCAGAGCAAGGGGAGTTCGAAGAAGACGGGGCAAGCGGAAGGTCGTCACCAGACCGGGCGCTGAAGATGGGCCGTCGGGCGTAGGACCCGAGCCTGCAGGTCTTCAACCGGCCGGGGCCTCCTGCCGTCGTGTTCCCGCTCCAAAGGACCGTGGCCATCCGGTCCTGAACTCCTTTCCAGGGCCTGCGGACTTTGGTTCCGGCAGGCGAGCTACAGCCGTCGGGCTCCGGGCCCGAGCTGTGCGCCCAGCTGCTTGACTAGGTCGACCCTGGTTCTCTGACGCGTCACCACCAGCCTGCGTTCTCTCGTCACAGACGGGTCCACACTCCTAAAGCCAGAGCCACCACGTTCCGGCCTGGTTTCTCGACGTGTCGTCAGCAGCCAGCGTTCCTTCATCCCCGTCCTGCCCGCGTCCTGAAGCCGGAATCACCGCGTTCCGGTTTGCTCATCGTCGGCGGAATTCAGCGTGTGGGTGAGACCGAACAGATATCTTGCGCTACTCCCATCACTCAGCCCCTTTCGAACGTTAGGTTTAGTTACTGACTTTGAACGTTCTTGTTGGGTGTTTACAGATGTGTTTCGTCATGTCCAGTCAACTGTTTATTAAGTGTTTTGTTTTGTGAGGAATCTTTGTCTTTTTACTTTTCAATTAAACTTTTTGTGTGTTTCTTGGAAACCGAACGGCTTTGTCCTTATTAACAAAACTCTCTGAGGCTCAGCCCGGGAGAAAAACAAATCAGCAAATAAGAACCTGCATCACAAATTGGCGTCCACGACAGGACAAAGTCGTTTGTTTTTCCAGTAGATTTTTTGACGCGGTTAACACGATGACGAACACGTGGGAGTTAATTGAGTTGGCGGATAAAATGGGACTGACGGGAGCGGAGTTTAGAGTATGGTACGAGGAGCGGATGGAGAGGGAGCGTGAGCAACGGGCTGCGATATGTGACGCTAAAAAGCAGCAGATTGCATTGCAAACACACGCTAAGAGAGAGGAGTTCGAGCGAGAAACACGGGCTAGGAGAGAGAAGCTCGAGCGAGAGACACGCGCTAAGAAGGAGCAGCTTGAGCTAGAAATGCGTGAAAAGAAAAGGCTGCTCGAGATAGAGATGCGCGAAAAGAAGAGACTGTTGGAACTAGAATATGAGGATTTGCAGCAGTGGCTTGAGAGGGAAAACGCTGAATATACGTGGTCTGAGAGCCAGAGTAGTCAACCAGTGGATGAGGTGTGCTCTGAAAGCAGTTACATCGGGAGCGATTTGAATTTACGTGAGACTGACCCTGTACTTCGTCATGACCTTTCGCTAGAGAAAGAAACTCTGAAAGAGTATGACAGGGAGGTAAACAGTCAAAAGACTAGGAGACTCGATAAGCTTATTGAAGCGCAGGAATGCTTCGTGAGCATGGAACAAGAACGTTCCATTCAGAGTAAAGGGTATTTTGAAACCTGTGAGAGGTCAAGCGCACTTTATTCAGAGGTAGGATTGCCTCTGAATAGCTCCGCTGAAGGAGCAATAAAAGGTCTCCTAGGTAATGCCGGCGAATGCCATAATGAAAGCTCTGATGTAGCAGCTACCTATTGTTTTGGGCCACTGGAGATAGCAACAGACGCTACGGACATGGTTTTTCACCATGATTATAACTTGCCCATACAGAGAGATGGCTTGTGTTCTCGGGAAATTGTAGATGATGCTTTTAGAAGAATATTGGAGCAAAATGCAAAAGCACTTGTTGAAGAACAGAGAGTAGAGTTGCAATGTAGGTCAGCTATATGTGACAATGAGGGTAATCACGATGACCCAGGCAGAAGGGTTGAAAGTATTGATGAACAAGCAATACAGAAAGCTGAAGGGATGGAAAGTGAACCAGAAGGCAGTGATGGTCCAGCAGGTTATTGTACGAGGAAGGACGCCGACTGGTGCTCTTTGGCATCTTCGGTTGAAGAGGTCGCTTCTGTTAAGATGTCTCAACGATTAGCGGCTTACGAGCTCAAGCAAGGCATTCGTGGGAAGGATGAAATGATTCAGGCGTGGTTGTACTGGTGCGCCTGGAGGCAACGCCTCCGACTGGCATACAGACATTCCAGCGTGTATGCTTGTGATTTCGAGGTTGGGAACCTGGTGATACACAGCTTTAGGTTCATACGAGCTTACGGTCGAGAATTCTTCCACTGGCTTCCGATTCCTTACTCTTGTCAAATGGTTAGAGCAGTTAAACGTCTTGTACGGGACGCTATAACTTAAGCGTCAAATTCGATTTCCCGCTGGTTTCTTTTGGATCTTGCATGCGGACCATGGAAGGGTGTTGCTTGTAAATATTTGAAGAAGTTACATGCAATGTAACATTAACATGATGTATAGTTTTTGAGATGATAGGGTATATATGATAAAAAAAAAGGGGTGGTGTACTACTAATTTGGGGATTTTCACAATCCGCTAGATGTGTCCATACTTTTTCTCACTTCTTGCGTATTTTGAGGTTAGTGAATGTGGACCTTTGGGCAATGCAGTGAACTGTGTGGCGGACATATGTGGGTAAATTGTGGTGCAGTGCGAAACGTGCACTCAACGGCAGTTTTTTTTTTTTCTTCTCGAAAAAAAAAAAAACTTTTCTTATTGTTGTTGGTTGAATGTTACGTTCTGTGGACTCGGTGTTTCGACGTGAGACATGTCAACGAAGAAGCAGTGTGGTGCCATCGGTGATGTGTTGAACTGCGTGGTGCAAATATGTGGTTTAATTGTGACGTAGTGCAGAACGCGCACTCATCGGCAGTTTTTTTTTTCTAAAAAAAAAAAAAACTTGAATAAAAGGGGGGCGTATGTGATGTGTGGTGCGCGTTCAAAGTGCGCGCCTTCGAAAAGTGCGCGAAATTAAAGGATGACCGAGTGCACGTGCTGGGTCGCCTGAACAACGACGACGCCGAGGACCGGTACACGTGAGAGCGTGGAGCGCAAGCATCCAAGACCATAAAGAAAACAAGGGCCAATGGCTGATCACCACGGAGTTTTGAAAGGCCAATCAGAACGAGACAAGTGGGCCAGAGCTGAAGCAGGAGCCTGAGCAGACCAGAGCAAGGGGAGTTCGAAGAAGACGGGGCAAGCGGAAGGTCGTCACCAGACCGGGCGCTGAAGATGGGCCGTCGGGCGTAGGACCCGAGCCTGCAGGTCTTCAACCGGCCGGGGCCTCCTGCCGTCGTGTTCCCGCTCCAAAGGACCGTGGCCATCCGGTCCTGAACTCCTTTCCAGGGCCTGCGGACTTTGGTTCCGGCAGGCGAGCTACAGCCGTCGGGCTCCGGGCCCGAGCTGTGCGCCCAGCTGCTTGACTAGGTCGACCCTGGTTCTCTGACGCGTCACCACCAGCCTGCGTTCTCTCGTCACAGACGGGTCCACACTCCTAAAGCCAGAGCCACCACGTTCCGGCCTGGTTTCTCGACGTGTCGTCAGCAGCCAGCGTTCCTTCATCCCCGTCCTGCCCGCGTCCTGAAGCCGGAATCACCGCGTTCCGGTTTGCTCATCGTCGGCGGAATTCAGCGTGTGGGTGAGACCGAACAGATATCTTGCGCTACTCCCATCACTCAGCCCCTTTCGAACGTTAGGTTTAGTTACTGACTTTGAACGTTCTTGTTGGGTGTTTACAGATGTGTTTCGTCATGTCCAGTCAACTGTTTATTAAGTGTTTTGTTTTGTGAGGAATCTTTGTCTTTTTACTTTTCAATTAAACTTTTTGTGTGTTTCTTGGAAACCGAACGGCTTTGTCCTTATTAACAAAACTCTCTGAGGCTCAGCCCGGGAGAAAAACAAATCAGCAAATAAGAACCTGCATCACAGCCGGACACGGACGTGGATGGATGAACCTCGATGCTAAGGTTGTCCCCCTTTAAAAAAGGAAAGACTTGTTAGCAGGCAGGTGAAATTCCTTTAAACATGCTGCTGACGATGCTCAAATCAGCTTGTGGCGGGTGTGTTAGTGTTTGGGGCGTGTTCATTTGGGTTTGGGGCACCATATTCGTCGAGATGAGAGTGACGCATTTCTCGCTGACTTTGAGAATGAATTGTAAGTTCCATGTGGGCACTGAGCCGTGCTCCCAATTTCGGCTGCCGAAGTTGCGTCTCTTCTTTTTCTCAACATGTCTCTTCCTCATTCCGAATTCCAGGGCACGTGCCCCGAAATATTGAATATCTCAAGTGTGCTGAGGAGTCTGGACCACCAGTTGGCAGTGGCCCCAGACAATGCTGAAGAATTTTTGCAGGGCCCCTTTAACTAAAAGTTTCTTCTTACACAAAGCTTAGATTGAATGCCGAAGTCCTCGCGTGTTTGAGAGAACAGTGTCTGGTAATCAATCTTTTTTTTTGTCACGGGGAATTTTCGGGGCTGTAGCTGTAATGCATCGTTCTTTTTTTTTCCACGTGAAATAAACATCTATAAATAAGTGACAATGAATCGTTTCGATGATCACTGGAATTCCTTTGTTGGGCCTTGCCCAGCCACTGTGAATGTCGAAAAGTCTCTTTTATTTTACGTGAGTGATGCTGTTAAACTACAGGCCATCATATCTTCGATATCGCATGAGCAATGTGCGAACTTATGCTATAGATACTAAATGCAACAGAGGGGATATGTAAGATGTTTCATGAATATAGATTCCTGATATCTTATAGGAGAAAATAAAAATTATCATTAGTTTCCACTGACAATCACAAGAGGCGAAGGCTTCTGCGCCTTCTTTCTTACTAGAGTATACCCCAAATGTTGAATAATTAAAGCGTACTGCTCTTGGGAGTTTCCAAGCAAACCTTCGATGGCGCAATATTGTATTGATATTTTCTCGTGAGGGGCATTTAGTGACGCAATCTCGAAAACTCTATGAAGTGCGGAATGGAATGGAATGAAAAAACTTTATTTCAGTCCTGCAGGACGCGCTTAGCGCGTAGCGGGCGTCTACCACGTAGTGACCGACAGGGAGTACCTTGCGGCCGCTTCGTGGGCCTGCTGGACGGCCCATTGCTAGTCGGCGAGAAGTGAGCTCCTGAGGGACCTCTCCCACTTGCTTGAGGTAGAGTCAGGAGTAGTTGTTCTACACTGCCAGAGCATGTGTGCGAGCGTCGCTGTGTGTCCACATGATGGGCATGTGTCACTGGGGTATGCATTGGGATAATAAACGTGAAGCGTGGCAAGGTTTGGGTACGTGTGTGTCTGTAATAAACGTAGAATTAATTTAATGCCTGCGGTCGGTCATGTTTCGGATGTTGGTGGTGGAAAAATGCGGCGTTCCAGGTAAAAGGGCTTTGTTATTTCATTGTACGTAATTGGTGCATCACGATTGGTATCTAACCCAGCAAGATGAGGTTGCCCTGTGGCAGTGCGGTCGGTAAGTGCGCGCGCTGCATCATGGGCGATCTCGTTGAGGTTGGATAGGGCACCCGGCACCTGGCCGAGATGGTCGGGGAACCAGATGACAGTGTGGTGCTTCAGCGCACTCGGGTCCGCTTTGCGCATGATACGTAAAGCCTGGTCGGAGATGACTCCGCGTTCGAAGGCTTTGATTGCCGGCCTGGAGTCACTATAGATGAATTCCCGTTTGCTGTTGAGCATAGCTATAGCTACTTGCTCCGCTACTTCGGGGTTTCGGGTGAGGATTGTGGCAGAGTTAAGAGTCTGCTGTGCGGATGATACCGCGACCGCGGCGAAGGCTCAGTTGTTGTGATAGGTAGCGGCGTCCACGAACAAGACGTTGTCCACTTCCATGTCTATGCGCTTGAGAATGGCGGTCGCCCGCGCAAGGCGCCTGCCTCTGTTGTATTCGGGGTGTACATTTCGTGGAATGGGAGTGATCGTGATAAGGTCGCGGATATCACGGGGAATTAGAGTCAACTCTGGGGGTCCCTGGCCCTCGAGGAGAAGAAGCCGAGCTCGCGCAGAAATGGCGGCCCGCCTTGGTGGTGGTGAGTCAGGTCAATTGCACGCGTTCCTGAGCTTCGGCGATCTCTTCTAGCGTGTTATGTACGCCAAGCTCGAGGGGTTTGTACGCTGGAGTGGTGATAGGGAGGCCAAGGGCTTGTTTGACCGCCTTGCGAATAAGCGCATTGAGTTTATCGCGCTCAGCACGTAGCCATTTGTGTATAGCGGCAACGTAGGTAAAATGGCACAAAACAAACGCGTGTACGAGACGCAGCAGGTTGTCTTCTTTGAGGCCATGGTGCCTGTTGGCTACTCTACGTACGAGTCGTATGGCATTCTCAGTCTTAGTCCTGAGCTTGTGTACTGTTTGGTTCGTTCCGCGGGACCCGATGATCATGCCGAGGACCTTGATGGTGTCTACCCTGGGTACACTACGACCATCTCTGGTGTGGAGGGTGACATTGCGTTCCGCCGGAGGTTTCCACCCTTTGGGCTTGGCACCCCGGCGTTTGGGCAAATATATCAACAGCTCCGACTTCGCGGGTGAGCACCTGAGACCAGCGTGCTCGAGGTAGGACTCGGCGGTGTCGATAGCCTCTTGCAGGGCGGACTTAATGAAGTGCGGAAATTTGGTAAAATATGACAATTTGACGAATACAAACGTCTGCTCTTACGGCTCACTTTGAAAGAGTTCATTGCCTATGTTGCTTAAGTATTACTTCCTACGTGGAATGTGCCACGTGAATGCGGACACTTTTTGTCACGCGGTGAGCTACCTTACGCCGAGACCACTACAGTTTTATAAGTGTAAAAAAAAATTTACGGCATCTTCATCCTACTGGTGCCACACCTGAAGGTAATGCGCTGCTGGGCAGCCTTCTTTCCTTCTTTCAGAATTTCTTTTTTGCTTCTTTTCAAATATATTTTTTTGTTTTCTCTTTGTTTATTTTTCTTTCTATTTTTGTTTCCGTGTATTCTTTTTCTCTTTTTCTATTTTTCACGTACTTCAATATACTTTTTTTTCATTTTTATATGTGATTTTGCCCCTGGTACGCCTAGCATCGACTGTTTTGACTACAGATCGGGCCCCTCAAGTGCACCGCACTTATTATAATCATCGAGGTGCTTGAAGAACAGCAAGAAGTAGACTTCTCCTTGACGAAAGCGCGCGCTCATTATGTTACCGTTGGATACGCTTTGTGCTATGTTGTAGCGAAGTAGATTACGAAGAAGTAGATGAAGAGAGCGCGTGGCAGTTCACTCTTTGTCGATGTGAAATGGTATAACGAATTGCATAACAGCTCCGTTC
Organism: Rhipicephalus microplus; assembly: GCF_013339725.1. NCBI lineage: Eukaryota > Metazoa > Arthropoda > Arachnida > Ixodida > Ixodidae > Rhipicephalus > Rhipicephalus microplus. The sequence continues at coordinate 138,162,158 of NC_051171.1, forward strand.
TAAAGTAGGATGATTATATATACCGTAAAGATCTGATTCGGTAACATAAAGCTGGTGCGTTTTAACATGTACGTATTTAGTTAGTTATGTAGGAATAGTTTTTTCGTGCATTTGGCTTGGAATTGCGTGTATACTGGACGGCATTGTGATAAAGACCACACAGCCTTTCTAGGCGCTTGACGTCACAGCAACGTGCCATTATCGTTAGTACAAAGAAAAAAATAACTCACTATCGCCCACGATGCGTATCGGTGGGGAACACTGCATCACGTTAAACGCGAGGGCAGGGCTTGAACACATGCGATCCAGCCTAAGCAACCACACTGCGCCATAACTTCGAAAGAAGCGCATAAAAGCACTTCCGTCCTGCACGATGGCCACACTCCTGAAACTGCATCTCAAGGAAAAGAGCGGTACGTCCTGTTTATTTTTCTATTCATCTTTCTGTATGTTGTGCCTTCGCGAATCTATTGAAAAGTGCAAAGCTCCTCTTCTCTTTCTGTGCAATACTTATTTCATATGCTTTTACTCAAACGCAGGAACTCGGTCTGTCACTATGCGTTTCACTGCCGTGTTCGCTGTCCTCGCCTTCTTAATGGCCGTGGAAGCTGTACCCTCTGCCAGGACGTTCGCTTCGTCGCATCATCCACAGCACAACATTCCTGCTCACAACCAGGACTCTCATCAGCATGTCTTCCCAGGCGTTCAGCAGAATACCGCTAACCAAGGCTATCAGGTTCACGTTGAGGACGACTCCTCGGCAGCGGTTCTCGTCTGTCAAGTTTCCAAGGTTCCTGCTGGACACCCTGTACCTCCGCCAGCACCCGCAGGTCCAGCCACACCCCCCATAGCTGCCGGCTCACCCTCCATCATCGTCTCTTCACAGGAGACGCTGTCAAACCTAACTACCCAAGTCAGGGCTGCCATGGACAGCCTTGTGGAACCCCTCGCCGCAGCCTTGCAGAATGCGTCGCTGTGGCTGAACCGTACATCGCATCTGCATCCGCAGCACCAACACATGGCGGCCCAGCATGAGCACGCCGAACTTGACCACCAGCATGCTACTCATAACCACCACTCCCATCAGCACATGCATGGCAGCCCGGTCCACCAGCAAAGCGGGCACACTAATCAGCATCCCACTAACGTGCACACCCATAACCACGAGGCTCACGCTGCTCAAGTTCACCAGTCGCAGCAAGTGGCTCCTGCGCAGGCCGTGCCGATGACCGTTGTCTCCGTTCCTGTCATGATTCCAGCTGTACACGCTGGTTCCTTTCCCCCCGTGAACCTTTCCGCCATCGTTCCTGCAGGCATGGATGTGTCTTCATTCCAGTTTACTGGTCCTGTCCGCAATTCCATTTCCTTGGAAGGTTCTTCTCGTGTAACAGTTCCTGGTACGAACATTGCAGGCCGTAGTGGGTGCAGCCAACCGACAACCGTGGGTGCAGCCATCCCCGTAACTCTTCCGTCGCGTGGGCCCTCCTCCGCTGCCGTTTCTCACAAGTTTCGTGCCAGACAGGTCGCTACTCCTCCGCCTATTATTCACGTACCAGTTTGCCCTGACTTCTGCTGCCGCCGGAGATGTTGATTGATTGATTGATATGTGGAGTTTAACGTCCCAAAACCACCATTTGATTATGAGAGATGCCGTAGTGGAGGGCTCCGGAAATTTTGACCACCTGGGCCGCCGGAGATGTTGCCGCCTTGATGATGTCTCCGATAAGCCACTGTTATGATGTACCTTCACGCGCGATGCTTCAGCTTAGCATACTTTTACAGCTATTTTCCGGAGCACAGGGTCATTTATATATGTATTGTCACATCACTTGAGAACTGAATGCATGAGTTTTTAGGCTGACAGATCGTGGATGTCTTTGAAGTGGCAATAAAGGAACCCCTTTTATATGTTTGACTTGTTCCACTTAATCGGAATTCGTGCCTCGTCGTTGGTGTTCGCCCTACTGTAGTGCCACTAGGGCTTCATTATGCGCCGGGCCAGTTTAATTTGCGGCGCCTCTCTCAGAATTTCATGGTTGCACTGCGTTGCACGCATCTGTGACTTTCATGTGGCAGACCTTACAAGTACTTGACAGCTTCGACTACCGCTAGCTGCAATGCCGATTGCCCCCAAAAAAGTGAAACAAGCATCGTACGGAACTTCAATTTGCAGCAGCCATCGTTTATGAAAGGTATCTAAAATGGTGAGGCCAGATGGCAAATGCTGGCTGTTCCCTTTTAATCAAGCTTTTCCTTTGCTTAAAATCTGCTACACTGATGCACACTCGTGATTTGGCAGATGCGATTCCAGTGGTCATGGAAGGCCCACCTAGTAGAATTGACTGATTGTTTATTTAATTCGGAGTACCTACGGATTCGGTGCCAGCCCGATTTGGATGACATCGGTTTACTATGCGTAAAACGGCTGCATTGGTAAACGCACATATTAAGACAAAATAGAAGCGTAAATACTGTGCAGCCCATAAACACCTGCACGTCGTAACATGAACAATTAGTCTAGAAATCTAGAACACGGTATTTTAAGGTCTTATTTCCATTTATCCTCTAGAAAATAGATACATTTTCCTGAGCCTTCAAAATTGGAATTTGACTTGTGTGTGATTACACGTATATACAGTTAAGAGTGTTGTTGGTTGGTTATGCTATTGTTTTTTTTTGTAGAATAAAAATAAATCGGCGCGATACTATCAAAAAACGCAGAGCTGGACCAGCGCTATTATTTTTAGTCTTTCCTGTCTTTGTTTTATCGAGCTGTTTTCTAGTACGAGTATGTGTACTAAATTTGTACGCTTTGTAAGTCAACTTTGCTCTCTATATTGAGAGATTTAGCGTGGTGAAACGATTTGCCTATAAAGCACGCTGTACAGGGAGCTCACTGGCAACTGATTGGCCTGCAGTAAATTTAAGCATGCTTTTTTTTATAGCTCACGGGGTGAGGTATCAAACGCGGGTGTCCGCGCATGCCAATGGAACACCACGACGTCTACGTTACCCTGACGGCAAAGAGTTTCAAAGACTATTCGGCCGGATTTCATTCAAAACCATGCCACGTCTCTACTTCCGCGCACTCGTTTTATCCGCAGCTGTTCCTCTATTGCATAGCATTGACAGTGAGTTATGCGGGAGTGAACGAATTTGCCATCTCGGAAGGAAACGACGAATGAAGTGGTGCAGCATATGCCGAAATAATTCGATGCAGCCGGAAGCACGAACGCTTATGCTGTTCGATAACACCCAGGGTGGTCGCATTTCAAAGAATGCGGAATGATGGTGACCCGTCTACTGTGCAATGTCAGTGCATGTGGAAGCACGCCAGACTGTCCAAATTGAAGCTTAGCACTATGACGTGCCTCATAATCATTTCGTTGTTCAGTCACGTATAGAATGCAGGAAGAAAATAAGACAGTAGTCGGTGAGGTTAACCTGGCAAATGACCAGTTAAACACGCATGCGCGGGCCTGTTCGTGCTGCAGCTACACTGTCGTAGAAAAAAAAATGACAGCATATTCACGCTTTGAATGAGGATCTTTGGGCGAATCTCCAGAGGTTCATCGGCAAAACCGTGAATATTTCGTGAACCTTGTCCCGCACGTCATCAAAGACGACCGTCCATCCGTTGGTCTGTCTGTCTGTACCCTACACATCGGAGTGGAGTGAGTGCTGTAGCGCAATGCATCACCATCTAGTGAGCACTCCGAGTACTAGTAGGGGCTAAGACAGACAACTGCAACGGTAGGCAAGCCTACACTTTAAGGAGCTTCGTCCCTAAATGTTGGACTCTTCGTGAATTCCAAAGTGTGTTCGTCGAACGCCAGCGCCTATTGACACGGGTGGAGGAGAGAGAAATAAATAAAAGCAAGAGGCAGGGAGGTTAACCTAGACGAACTGGTTTGCTACCCTGTACGGGGGTGGGGAAAAGGGTCGGAAAGAGGATAGAAATAGACAGATAAAAAATAAATTAGAAAAAAAACCACATGCGCACACATTCAGGGAGTTCCGATCACAGTCGTTTGGACAGGCCGGTTGAACGCAAGAAGCGCAGGAGTGCCTTCACAGCCTTCTTCTGCGACATAATGTCCTGTCGGCAGCGCAGGATTCTTTCTTCCGAAGAAGGCTGGTTGTCCAGTTCATCTAGTGCATTGCAAAGTGACTGTCTCTGCGAGCAGTATTGTGGGCATTCACACAGAATGTGCCAAGTTGTTTCATCACTGCCACACTGGTCGCATGCAGCAGTGTCAGCCATTCCTATGCGGAACGCGTACGCATTGGTAAATGTGACGCCCAACCATAATCTGCACAGCATAGTAGCGTCTCGTCGACGTGATTCCGGAGGAATTCGAAGACTAAGATTTGGGTCCGAAGTACCTAACCGTGCATGGATGAAATGTGACTCGTTCCGTTGGGACGAGGTGCGCTTGCGAGCAAGCATGCGGAGTTTCCGTGCAGCGTCAGTTCTGGAAAGCGGAATTGATATTTCATCGCTTTCAGTATGGGCAGAACGGGCAGCTCGATCGGCCCGTTCATTGCCAATTATTCCACAATGACTTGGGAGCCATTGAAAGGCTATTTCATGTCCTTCCTCAATGAGTTGGTGAGTATTTTCTGCAATCTCAAATACCAGCTGTTCGTACGGGCCGTGGCGTAAAGGTGATAGAAGGGATTGCAGTGCCGCCTTTGAGTCACTGAAAATTGTCCATTTTTGTGGCTGTTGGTCGTTGATGCATTGCAATGCGGCACGAAGAGCTGTGAGCTCTGCTCCCGTTGATGTCGTAAGGTGGGAGGTCTTGAATTTTCTTGTCGTGTCTTTTATCGGTATAACAAATGATGCCGTTGAACTATTCTGTGAAACAGAGCCGTCGGTGTATACGTGTATACAGCCTTGATACGTCTCGTATAACAAGAGCAGAGCAAGCTGTCTAAGAGCAGGTGACGACATATTTGCTTTTTTCTGGATGCCAGGTATAGTTAGCCTGATGTTAGCCTGAGTCAGGCACCAGGGAGGAGACGAAGGCCTGGCCGCGGGTGTGAAGCATGTTGGCAAAGAATCGCGATATGTGGTGACCGTTTGGCAAAATGACGAACGTGGTCCGTCTGCTGGTAAAGAGGCTAGGTGGTGGCAGGGTGTCCGAGCAATATGCCTTATATGTGTCCTGAGTGCCTCAACGTCGATATGTGTCGTGATGAGGTGGTCACCGGCGATAGCTATAGTACTCATTGTCGACGCACTACGAGACAAGCCGAGGAAAATCCGGAGTGCCTGGGACTGAACACTCTGTAGCGTTCGAAGGCTTGTTTTGCTTGCATTGGTCAATGCCGGTAAACTGTACCGCAGAAAACCGAGAAAAAGTACTCTGTACAGCTGTAGCATTGCACGGGGGGACGAGGTTTCTTTAAATGGCGTTACATGGGGTCGGTCACAATGAAACGCGATGTGCACATATACATTCTTGCATTAGTGGGGCACGCTGGGCATAGAGACGCTGCACAAACAGCGCACGAGTGCTGTGCAGCCCGACGCAGGGCATGACCGGCTTCCGTTGGCACAACCCGGCTTCCACCTGGCGTAGTAAAGTGGTGGATTGGTCTAGTTGGTAATGCACTAATAAACTTCTCAGCGCAAAACTTCCGACAATTAACACTGCTTAAGCAAGTGATCTTGTCGTCTTTTTTGTAACGTATATATGTGCGTCGTAGCAGTAATAAATTTAGTTCAAACTCTGCGCTCTTCCTCGTCTCTTGAGGTAGTTGTAAGAAGTTTTGCGCTGAGAAGTTTAATAATGCCACCTGGCATCATGCCAGGGCTCGGATGGAGACAAAAACGAACGAATGGAAGTGAGCATGAGAAAGTAAAGGCTTTCACTTAAAATAGTGTGGGGCTTGTTGCGAGTTTCAAGTTAGATAGCAACGGACAGGGAAGTTGAATTGGCCCACGCGTGCTGATTGTGAGATACGCTTTGAAGAGAAAGAGAACTGATATTTAAAACCAATAATTTTTGGCCTAACTCAGGGGGATTTTCCATTCAGGGCTATATATATACTGGTTACAGCTCATCACCAGGACTGGTCCATGGTTGTCGATTTGCAGAATCCATCCTCCTTAAATGCAAGTTCTTGTGTTCAGTCTGGTATTGTATGTCGTCTCGCACATTCCTATCATCTTGTAGACCTTACTTAGCACTCTAAATGGTGCAAATATTCTGTCAAGGTATCATTATTTCAAAGTGGCTGCAGCTAGAACCATCGGGGTGATTTTAGTATGTCTTCTGAATTTGATGCAGTCATAGGCTGAATTCAAGCATGAGACGTGTTTTGAAAACAGCGCTCAGATGATTGTCGATCGTCTTTTTTGACTAAGGAGTTCTTTGCACTAGTGATTACGTAAAGTATTCCCGGCTTTAACCTACAATGAAAGTAATTAGCATTTCATTGCCACAGGTAGATGGTGACGTGACCTTAGTCAAGAACTACATATCTTTGAAAAAAAGAATATTCTAATTTTATGTGCCTCTATCTCTTAATTTTAAGGGCGTGTAGAGGTTGTACGTTATTCAATAAGGACTTTTTTTGTCTGCGTGTGTATTTCACAGCATTATTGAAACATATGTTTTCCCTGTATTTCTGAAGCTAGAGAAAAACGTTTTCGTTTATTTTTATCTAACTGTCCTTTCACCCACTAAAGCGACTGTCTTCGGCACGCTTGTGGAATGTAAATATTATAAAAGCTTTTTCTGTGCTCTAGACGTTATAGAACGAGTAACATTAAGGCAATACTTCATCTTCTTTTTCTCTATTTAAAGCACAGCCTAGGGTGCCGTGTTTGATTCTAAACGCTTGGAGAAGCTGATTGTATTTCTTGTGAACGTAAGCAGTGAATAATATAATTATATATATGGAAACTGTCAAGGCGTTGTTTTACCGCTTTTGTGAGAGTCGACCGGTACCTTGATCAATGGCTCAATTCACGAATTCGAGAGCTTCCACGAGCAGTTCCTGGTAAAGGCAGGCTTACTAGATATGTCACTGGAGGGATTGACCCAGTACAGGACTCATTCATCTTCTCTACAAAACAAACAAGTGAACCAGAAAATATAATTTCCCAATTTACTCGCGTTTCTTCAAATGCTATCTAGCAGCCAGACCTTTGTCAAGCTGCTAGATGGCAGCTTTTTGTTCCTGACGTAGAGATAATATCTTGCTCTAGTGAAGGCCTAATAAAATTGATTGAGTATATAAGTAATCTAATAATTAAAAACCTCTTGTGAATAACATCTGCTATATCTTACTTCGCTAAATGAGTGCATTGTGAAAGAAAAAATCAATACAGGAGAGAAGGCCGCACGAGCTGTGAGGCAAAATCATTTATTATTTGAAAATTTATTCTACTAAGTATCGTGTCACGCATCCATGATATATCAAATAAGGATGGTATCGTTGTGTGTTCCGGTTTGATTTGTAACGAATACACAATTTTTTTCTGTTGGCGTGCACACGTATACTGAATTGCGCGAGTGTTTCCCGTTTATTTTCGGCCACTTGAATTGCAGCCTGTAAACCGACAAGATAATAAAAATCACTACTTCGCGCTAGCCACCTCGACGTCACAGCCACGTGCCATCATGGCGTGTAAAGGCGAAAAAAAAAGAATACATTTTCTTTATCGACCACAACCTGTATCGGCATCCAACACTACGTCACGTTAACCGCGATAGGAATGCTTGAAAACTTGTGATCCACTCTAATCAATCGCATTGCGCCATGACATCAAAAGAAGCGTATAAAACCACTCTTGTCTTGCACGGCAGTCGCACTCCTGAAACTTCACCACTAGAGAGAGAGCGGTACGTCTCGTTTCGCCATTTTTAATTATGTTTTTCTGCTTTCTGCCTTGGCGCCTCTTCTGAAAAGTGCCCAAGTGGTTCGCTTTTTCTACACCGTTACTTATTTTCTGTGCTTTGACTTGCACACAGGAGCTCCGGCCTGCCACTATGCATTTTGCTACCCTGTTTGCTGTCCTCGCCTTCTCAATGGCCGTGCAAGCTGTACCCTCGGCCAGGACATTCGCTTCGTCTCAGCATCCCCAGCACAACATTCCTGCTCACAACCAGCATTCTCATCAGCACGTCTTCCCAGGAGTCCAGCAGAATACCGCTAACCATGGTCATCAGGTGCACGTGGAGGACGACTCTTCGGTCGCGGTTCTTGTCTGTCAAGTCGTCAAGGTTCCTGCTGGGCGCCCTGTTCCGCAGCCAGCACCCGCAGTTCCAGCCACGCCCCCAATGGCTGCGGGCTCGCCCTCTATCGTAGTATCTTCACAGGAGACCCTGTCAAACCTAACCACCCGCGTCAGGACTGCAGTGGACAGCCTCGTTGAACCCATCGTCGCTGCCTTGCAGAATGCGTCTCTGTGGCTGAACCGTACATCGCAGCAGCATCTGAGCCAGCATCACCAGCACATGGTTCATCCACAGGGCGGACACAACCACCACGCCCACCAGCATGCTATTCCCAACCACCACGCCCATCAGCCCATGCATGTAAGCCAATTCAGCCAACATGGTCATCAACATCAGCATGGCGGTCATGCTAACCATCCCATTAACGAGCACCACCATACCCACCAGGCTAACGCGGTTCCCGCTCATCAAACCCAGGGTGTGGTTCATGAAATAGCTGTACCGATGACTGTCGTCTCCGTTCCTGTCATGATTCCAGCGGTACACGCTGGCTCGTTTCCCCTGGTGAATATTTCCTCCATCGTTCCTGTAGGCGTCAACGTGGCCTCGCTACAGTTCTCAAGCGCTGTTCGCAATGGCACATCTTTCGCAGGCTCTTCTGCTGCAACTGTCGCTGCTACCACACGGCCGGCAGCAACGCCTACTCCTGTCGGTCCCAAGTTCCGTGCCAATGAAGTCTTTACACCCGAACCTATTGTTAAAATACCAGGCTGTCCAGACTCCTGCTACCGTCGGTGATGGTCTGCATCGGGTATGGTTCCTAAGGGTGGGAGAAGGTTGCTTTACCTCTGCCCAGTTTTCCCCCTGTTTCGAGAAAGATTACTTTTATCATCACTTTTTTTTTAAGTGGGAGCGTTTTACAGTGATAGATTCAGCATGTATGTAACGCTGCAATAAAGAGTCTGGTTTTATGCATAAATCTTGGTTCTATTCTTTTTTTTTGTCCATTTAGGGTCTACTATACATTCCGGCGTCGCAGAGAACTGGTCGTTTCAGAAATTCTTAGTGCACGCAACTGAGTTGAGTGCGCACCTGCGTCACTGCTCTTGGTCTTAGTTCAGCTTGCACAATAAGCAACCTCAAGGCTGTTGCAGAAGCGGTCTTTCGAACGTATTCCGATACGCTACCTGAACTTCCATTTGCTAGAGCAAATTTCCCCACCTTTCGCATAAAACGTCGTCATAAGCGGCCAATCGTCGAAGCAAGTTGGCAGGTTCTCTCGGCGTCAAATGATATCCGTACAGGCGGAAGCCTTCGCGAGAATATAGTGCGTGCCACACATGCATTTCTCCCCGTTGACAGGCACGCGCATCTTGTCCGGCATCTCTTCGCATAATTGTGTGCCCATCCATGGTGATAAGTGGATGGCACGCACTATAGCATCACGACAGTTTGCCGCGTGTCGGGTTTCAATCGACGCCAATAGTACATCCGCGCGATTGATTGATGGCATTTCAAACCGGTGTACTTCAGCCCTCTGGGCTTGTTGCAAGTGTACGTCGCCTCTCACGGGATTTCGCAAAGGGTGTTTTGAAATTTTAGCTGTCATCGATGGTCTACAAAGCCGCGTCGAGTGGGACTCGAATAACATTACGAAATCACTTGCGAGCTTGAAAGTGGCTTTAATGTTAGCGTGAAACAGATGCCTAGCAACTTTGGTAACTCGGCCAAGATGAGTGCGTAATAAGATGAACGTATGTTCGTTCATCTTATTAATGTTCATCTTATTAACTGGCGCGCATGGCTTGTAGCAACTGTTCATCGAAACTGAATGCTTACCTTATTTCGTCGACCCACAATAATCACGCAGTGTCCTATGAAATGCAGTCATGAGTGGCTAATATAGAAACACGCCGTTCGCTTTGCGAACGTCTATTCTCGATCATCGGATGTTACTGTTGCAAGCGATCAGTCATATAGCCTTATAGATCAAAGTTGCCTTAAGAATGCTTACTTTGAACCACGCTGATGGCGTAATAGTTCTCTAAAGTTTCTAAAAAGCCAGATTTGCCACAAGCACAAACTAATGAATCTTACAACAATAAAACAGATTGTTATAAGCGGTGAGACTAGCAGTTGACTTTTTCAGCAGAGTGGCTACTTGCCTCTTTACTGTACACAGCCGTCAGCAAGCTTTATACGAACGCTCCGCAGCATCTCCTCAAACAGTTTGATTAACGCTAGCACCACGTAGCATTGGGTTCTGTGTCCGATATTACTCGTGCATGCCGACATACTATAGAAACATACCAAGGTATTACATCGGCAACAGCGCACAACGCTTCGCGGCTGGCATCAGTCAAAGCAGTCACGCGTGGGAGCGTTCGTGTTAAGTTTGCCGACGACTGTAACATATGGCCCTTGCACATTAAAGCACTTACGTTTCAGAGTGATAAGTTCCTTATTTAAATCGCCCTCTGAGCACAGTTCCCACGAGCGAGCGGAGCTCATACGCCGTCGAAGCGGCGCCTAATTATGTGTACGTGAGAGGCCGCAGCATCGAGCGCCCTCTGCTGTGGTTATGTCAAGCGGCTGATCGGAAAACAAAGCGCGCTCTACCACGCAACCTGACTGCGTATTTGTTTGTGTGGAGTTGCTGTTTTGTAAATATGTGGCCTATTTTCAAGGGGAACATATTGATACGTGTATGAAACTGTAACCTAGACACAGCTGAATTGGCACCCAAATGAAGAAGACGATAACGTGGTTGTAGTGGGTTAGACTCTAGAGCTTCTCCCGTTGGCCTGCATGACTGTGCGCTCTTTAAGCCGTTAGCAAGACCAGCTCTCGGTGAATAAATCTTCCCCGTAACATCTTTTGGTGGAAGGTGCGGGTTCTTCACACAACCCGGCTCTGGAACTCCGCAGTGGACGCCAGCTTTCTCCAGCCACGATGCCTGAAACTGGAACTCAGGCCTCGCCATCCGCGCCGGCTCCATCACCTGTGATTCCCCCCCCATCTTCTCGACCCTGGCACGTTTTCCGGGACGGACAGCACAGACGTCGAAGAATGGCTCGCATTATTCGAGCGCATCAGCAAGCACTACAGGTGGGACGAAACGCTTATGCTGGCAAATATTCTGTTCTACCTAAGGGGTACGGCACGCGCCTGGTATGAGACGCATGAAGAAGAATTAACCAGCTGGGACACATGCAAGCAAAAGCTTCGCGATTTGTTCGGTCGGTCTGTTGCTCGTCAGATGGCAGCCAGGCAGGACCTCGCGTCGCGTGTTCAATCATCGACGGAGTCGTACGTCACGTACATCCAAGACGTACTGGCACTGTGCCGGAAGACGGACAAAAACATGTCCGAGGCGGACAAAATCAGCAACGTGTTGAAAGGCATTGCTGATGATGCTTTCAACATACTAATGTGCAAGAACTGCACCACTGTCGACTCCATCATATCCGAATGCCGACGATTTGAACAAGCAAAAAGCAGGCGAATCACCCACCACATCGCGAGACTACCAAACACTGCTGCGACTTCGTCTTGCGAGGATTCTGCAGCGCCCCGTTCACTTGCGCCTCCTGCCAATATCGCAAGAATTGTTCGCCAGGAGCTGGAAGCCATGGCACCCGCTTCCTATCAGCCCCCTGCGCAAGACCACTGGGCAACAGTCTCGCTCATTCAAGCCGTCGTACGCCAGGAGTTTGCTAACCTGGGCGTCCAGGTTCCCCAGCCGCAGCCCATGAGCACTCCTGTCCACAACGCTGACCACCACTCTGCCCTACTTGTCGCTGCGGCAGCTTCGACTCCTCGGTTTACACCACGCTACCGAAATCCATCTGAGTGGCGTACGCACGATGATCGACCCATCTGTTTTTCTTGCTCTCGAGTTGGGCACATCTCCCGTCATTGTCGCAACAGGGGGTATTTCCGGCCAAGCTTTCGTAATGTCGACCGCCGTCAGGACCGTGGACACTATTCGCAACCCGGTTTTTCGGATGACCATAATCAGGACTCTTCAGCCCGCCGTTCATCTCCACGCTCCGAACCGTCCTACGCTGACGTCGTCGCCCAAAGAACCTGGTCAAGCCGCTCGCCGTCACCTCAGGGTCGGCCGTCACGCTCCCCTCAACGCCGCCGCTCTCCGTCACCGGCTTATTCTGGCCATTCCCCGGGAAACTGACGAGTGCAGCTCCTGGAGGTGGCGCTGCGTTGACGACTCGGAACGAAAACCCTCAACCGGCTACAATTTCAAGACGCAATTTACTTCGGGTGTTCGTTGATGGCCACGCCGTTACTGCTCTAATTGACACTGGTGCCCAAGTATCTGTTATGAGTTCTACACTTCGATCTCGCCTGAAAAAAGTTCTCACACCAGCTATGTTCTCTACTGTTCGAGTTGCTAACGGAAGTCTAACATCGGTACTTGGTATGTGCACTGCCCGCGTTACTGTTGCTGGCCACCACACTTCCGTTCTCTTCGCAGTCCTCGATGCTTGCCCACACGACGTCATCCTTGGAATTGACTTCTTAACCACCCACTCCGCCCTCATCGATTGTTCTACCGGTATCTTACGGCTCGAATTGCCTTTGCGCTCTGATTTCACTCCTCCAAGTCGCACTCGGCTACGATCCGTGGAGTCTCTACGGCTACCGCCCCAGGCTGCTATGTACGTTCCTCTGTCGCCCTTCCCGTCCGTTCCTGATGGAGATTATCTGGTAGCTCCCCTCATTGATTTGACCCTTACGCACCACATCGCACTACCACATACTATAGTGATTGTTGCTAACAACACGGTGCTACTTCCAGTTCTGAACTTCTCTACGTCGACCCAAGTTCTTCCCCAAGGCATCACTTTAGCCGATCTTTCCACCTTTGATGAATGTTCGATTTGTTCTTTTACACCTGACACTAAGACCATGGCGAAACCTGTCATCACGTCGCAAAATAAGGCGTTCCTCGACAAAATGATATCCAGCGACCTCTTACCTTCCCAAATTGCGGCGCTCCGGGGTGTTCTGTTTTCTTACCTGGATATCTTTGACGTCGACGACCGTCCCCTGGGCCGCACAAGTGCCGTAACCCACCGCATCGACACCGGCGACGCCAGTCCACTCCACTAACGCCTTTATCGCGTGTCGCGTGCTGAGCGCCAAGTAATACAGACGGAGGTCGAGAAAATGCTCAGTAAAGACGTCATTGAGCCGTCATCGAGTCCTTGGGCCTCCCCTGTGGTCTTAGTTAAAAAGAAGGACAACACCTGGTGCTTTTGCGTCGACTATCGCCACCTGAATCGGATCACCAAGAAGGACGTTTATCCTTTACCCCGAATCGATGATGCGCTCGACTGCCTCCACGGTGCCAACTATTTCTCGACCCTTGACCTTCGATCCGGATACTGGCAAATTTCGGTCGACGACCGCGACCGCGAGAAGACAGCATTCATCACACCCGACGGCCTTTACCAATTCAAGGTCATGCCTTTTGGGTTGTGCAATGCCCCGGCAACGTTTGAACGTATGATGGACTCTCTTCTTCGCGGTTTCAAATGGTCGACCTGCCTTTGCTATCTGGATGATGTAATAGTTTTCTCGCCCTCCTTCGAAAGCCACCTGTCTCGTCTCTCGGCAATTCTTGACGTTTTTCGTTGCGCTGGTCTCCAACTGAATTCGTCGAAATGTTCATTTGGACGTCGGCAGATTAAACTACTCGGCCACCTTGTTGACGCCACTGGTGTTCAACCCGACCCTGACAAAGTCCGTGCAGTCCGAGAATTCCCGGTTCCGCGTTCCACACAAGAAGTTCGCAGTTTTATTGGGCTCTGCTCATACTTCCGCCGCTTTGTCTTCAACTTCGCGGATATTGCTAGGCCCCTCACGGATCTCCTCAAAAAGAATGTGGCCTTCTCTTGGGGAAGGGACCAAGAACATTCCTTCGCGTCGCTAATTACCGCCCTCACCTCACCACCTGTGTTGGCTCATTTTGATCCAACGGCTCGAACAGAGCTTCGCACCGATGCAAGCGGCCATGGCATTGGTGCTATACTCGCTCAGATACAGAATGGCACCAACCGTGTGATAGCCTACGCTAGCCGCCTTTTGTCGCAAGCGGAACAAAATTATTCTATAACTGAGCGGGAATGCTTAGCCCTCGTTTGGGCTATCGCGAAATTCCGTCCGTACTTATATGTACGTCCGTTCGCAGTCATCACAGACCATCATGCGCTTTGCTGGCTGTCGACGCTTAAAGACCCTACAGGAAGACTCGGCCGATGGGCTCTTCGATTACAGGAGTACACGTTCTCGGTTGTTTACAAATCTGGAAAGCTGCACAGTGATGCTGACTGCTTATCCCGGCACCCTGTTGATCCACCTAGCTCCACTGATTTGGAATCCGATGCCTGCGTTTTAGCCATCACTGACTTTTTGAACGTGGCTGACGAACAGCGCCGAGATCCATCGTTGCTCACCATCATTGACCGCCTTCAATCGCGTCATGCTGACCCTTCTCTTAGCAGATACCTGCTTCAAGACAACATTTTGTACCGCCGCAACTTACACCCCGATGGCGCGGAACTTTTACTCGTCGTACCACATCACCTGCGAAAGGATGTTCTGCGACAATTCCACGACGCTCCAACTTCAGGACATCTAGGAGTCTCCAGAACTTACGACCGCATTCGACGACGAGTATTCTGGAAGGGTCTGTACCGCTCTGTTCGCCATTACGTCACATCTTGTGACCTCTGCCAGCGCCGAAAGAAGCCTACGACTCCCCCTGCCGGTCTTCTTCAACCTATTGAAGCTCCAGCCGAGCCATTTTATCGAGTGGGGTTGGACTTGCTAGGTCCCTTTCCTACTTCTACAACTGGAAATAAATGTATTGCAGTGGCCACAGACTATGCCACTCGGTATGCAATCACTCGAGCGCTACCAACCAGCTGCGCAACCGACGTTGCCGACTTCCTGCTGTACGACATTATTCTCCAGCATGGCGCTCCGACTCACCTGCTCACAGACCGTGGTCGCTACATTTATCTCGTGTGGTTGATGACCTACTCCGATCTTGTGCTACCCGTCACAACTTCACCACATCTTACCACCCTCAGACTAACGGCCTTACGGAGCGCCTAAACCGCACATTGACGGACATGCTTTCCATGTACGTATCTACCGACCACACTGATTGGGACATAGCTCTTCCGTTCGTAACCTTCGCCTATAACTCGTCGCGTCATGAAACAGCGGGCTACTCCCCTTTTTATCTACTCTTCGGACGTCATCCCTTACTGCCCTTCGACACACTGCTTTCATCAGACCACCCATCCTCCACTTCGTACGCTCAGGATGCGATCTCCCGGGCCCTCACGGCACGCGCGGTAGCGCGCGCTCGATTATCGTCGTCGCAGACAGCACAGAAGTCCCTTTACGACCGTCGACATAGAGATGCCGTTTTTTCTGCGGGATCTCTTGTTCTCTTGTGGCTCCCGTCTCGACGTGTTGGCCTCAGCGAGAAACTACTATCGCGATACGCCGGGCCCTACCGAGTCATTCGTCAGGTCACACCTGTGACCTACGAGATTTCCGCTACCAAAAACTCATCAGCTGCTGCACCCAGAACGGAAGTAGTCCACGTTTCTCGTCTCAAGCCCTACAACGCCGACTCGCTCATTTAACAGGCACCGAGACGGTGCCTTACGGGCCGGGGTGATGCTACGTGTATGAAACTGTCACCTAGATACAGCTGAATTGGCACCCAAATGAAGAAGACGATAACGTGGTTGTAGTGGGTTAGACTCTGGAGCTTCTCCCGTTGGCCTGCATGACTGTGCGCTCTTTAAGCCGTTAGCAAGACCAGCTCTCGGTGAATAAATCTTCCCCGTAACAATATATCCTGATTTTCAGCCCACAGAGAATGGATCGGACTGCAAGGCTGACTTGGTTGCATGTGATGCGTTACAACTCGTCAGCAACCAAAATAATGCAACATTTTCTTGTTTACACGGAATGGTGGATGAGGTCATTGATTTCAACAATAGGTTTCTGAAAACATAGAAATGGCTTTAAAAACTTTTTTTTAACTTCGGCATTTTTGATGTATTTCATGATTGTGATGAGACAAGGAATAAAATAAAGCGTAATAAAACCATTAGCTATATACTTTAGAAATAGCGAAAGTAATAATGTTAATACCTCCCGAGCTTATTTATTTTCCGTTCAGGTTGTTTGTATAATTAATTTCCTGAAATAGACGTATTTTGTGTGGTTTCCCAGGTTTGTGATTTTTTCCCTAAAGCATTTCAAGACGAAAAAATCATTTATTAAGATTGTACATCACTTGTGCTTTGAGAATCATAAATAGTATGATTAAAATGTGCGCCATTTTTTTCATTACTTAGGTGCTCTAAAAGTACTGAAATCGCGGAACTGTCGACAAAGTGTTTTTAGCCGCCAAAATTGATAAACATTTGTTCAGCCGAACAATTTTTTTCATCACAAAACTACGCTTAAAACCAATGTTCTGGCACTGTTGGCTAGACCTACAGTAAATTTTATCACAGCCGGGAATGATGACCAGGACCTCGGTGTTGCATTTTATCTGGACAATGCCAGCGCCGAGTATACCGTAGTCGGTAGTTGAAGAACTGGTCAGTGGTGAAATTCTTTTGCATATGCGCTACAGTATATTGAAGTGTTGCTTTCATTTATTGCTATAGCAATTAAATGGGTACTCTCGTCCGATTTTCGCCATTGCCTTTCACCATTTGGTCCCGGATAGGTACTTTTATGTAATTTAATATTATGAGAAAGTAATACAGGCGTTGCATTCATTGGCGCCCGCTCGGCTAACGGAAGACAAGGAGAAGTAAGTTTGATAAAGAACAGCTGACCTACAGAGCCGCTCTGGCTGCTTCCCCTAATCGTTGGTTTTGTGGAGTCCCCGAGACAAGAGACCATTATCTAATATATTCTAGAAGATCCACCACATTACGCTAAATTACATTAGTTGCCTTCTTCCGTCGCGTAAGATTGGAGTTAAACATTCCAAATGTACTTTCTTTCGGGCCTTTGTCCCTAGGATTCAGTGACAGGAAAGTTGCTGATGTTTGTCGTTTATTAAAGCTTCGAAGAAATTCAGACTGTAGAACAGAATATCACTTCTGAATTACCTTTTTTCCGAAGTGCTTTATTTATTTATTATTTATTTATTTATTTATTGTTGTTGCTGAAATTATCTGCTTCATTTTCTATATCCGTTATTTTTATTGTCCATTTCTCATATTTAATTTTTTTTCTTGATCTCTCTTACTAGTTTAAAAGACGCGAGCTAACAAAGTAACCATAGTATTTTGTGAGAACTACTCGGTTCTTGGCCAATCCCCCAGCGTTGGTGTGTGCCACAGATTCAAGGCTTTTCTTTCTTCTTTCTTTCTTTCTTTCTTTCTTTCTTTCTTTCTTTCTTTCTTTCTTTCTTTCTTTCTTTCTTTCTTTCTTTCTTTCTTTCTTTGTTTCTTTCTTTCTTTCTTCCTTTCTTTCTTTCTTTCCTTCTTTCTTCCAAGTGAACGGGTGCTGTATCTGAGTCCCGTTCCTTTACATTGGCGCCGTTGTCGAAAACGCCACCTCAAAGTGGACACCACCTGTGCTCGTGTGTCCTCGGCGTTCCTGAGCCGCCATACAAGGAAAGCCGTGCACGCTTCCTCGGCCAGAAAACCCGTACGCCTAAAGAATAAAATGAAACGGCTATTTCGATCACCAAAGTGGTACAATAGCGCAGGAGCATGGAACAGCTACTACGCCGCAGAAAAAAAAAGAATTCGAAAGACTTGCTGACAAAGAAAAACGTCTTTTATTTTTCACAAGCACTACCCGTTATGTTAAGCAACAGTCCCCAAAAATTCTGGAACACAAATAACTCCGGCAACTCCCAACCATTAGCACTGTACAACGATCAGAACCATCCAATTCCTGCACGATCATGATGCTGCTGAACAACTAAACAACTTTTTCTCTTCCGTGTTTATCGATGAACCTGTCGACAACTTGCCTTCATTCCCTATTTACAACCACAGTGTGATGCCTGACATCACATTCTGCCCAAACGGCGTTGCTAAACTCATAGACTCATAAAAACTCTCATCTTTATGCGGCATCGATGGTATCAACGCAAGAATACTCAAAAACACAAAATCAATTGTTAGTACACTACTTTGCCATATTTTTCAGCAGTCACTATTATCAGGAGTGGTGCCGGAAGACGGGAGTGTGGGCAACATTGTCTCAGTCCCCCAAAAAGTTCCTTCATCTCTTTGCAGCAGCTATCGCCCCATTTCCCTTACCAGCGTTTGCTCCAAGCTAATGGAGCGTGTAATCTACTCTATAACATCGTCAAATTCTTAACGAGTAATAATCTTTTTTTATTCTAAGCAGCATGGCTTTCGCTCAGGATTTTCGTGCGACATGCAGCTAGGTCTATTTTATTACAATATTAGCTTTACCCTTGATTTAAACATATATAAGTGTTGACGCCCTCTTCTCAGACATTGAAAAAAGCTTTCGATAAGATTCGACATAACTGGCTGCTGCTAAAACTTTCTCGTTTAAACATTATTTCAAATGTATTTATTGAATTCGAAACTTTCTTACCAATTGTCTATAGTTTGTGCATGCTAAATAACTTTGTCTAATCTAGCCGTTCCTCTGTAATCTCTGGTGTGCCGCAAAGTAGAGTGCCCAGACTCCCACCCCCATTACTTTTTCTCATTTATATCAGTGACCTTCTATCAGACATTTCTTCTAGCATTCGCCTCTTTTCAGACGACTGCGTCGTATACCGTCCAGCGCAGATATTAAAATATTACAAACCGACCTCCACCTTATATTATCGTGGTGTAATAAGTGGGCAATGTCTTTAAACGTAAAGAAAACTTCATTGGTATCGTTCCATCGCAGGCCCCATTACCAGTCAGTACAATATACCATTTCCGGCTACGCAGTCTCATCCGCTGAATGCTATAAGTACCTCGGCGTCACAATCTCAAGTTACACTTCCTGGTCAGCTCACGTCACTAATATAGTCTATTCCGCGAATCGCACTCTGGGTTTTCTGCGTAGAAACTTAAGACTTGCACCCTCATCAGTCAAATTAATATCGTATACTACGCTTGTTCATCCGAAATTAGAATATGCATGCTCTACCTGAGAATCCCCATCAATCTAACTTATCCAACGTTCAAAATCGATCAAAAACTGCGCTGCACGCTTTATCTATTCTGAGTATTCTTATAATTCCAGTGTTTCCAACCTAAAGCCCGGGCTCACCTTTCTGATCAAGAGACACGATGTCTCGTATCTCGACTATGCCTGTTTAATAAGTTTTATCATGCTCCCATCAAAATTCCAGCTGTCCTGCCAGTTCATCGCACATCCAGCCGCACAAACCATGCAATAGCAGTATACCCTCCGCCAACACAAACTATGCCCATCTTTACTCTTTTTTTTTTTGTCTCAAACGCACGGAACTAGAACCGTCTGCCTGCATATACCGTGCATCACTCTGACCCTCATCAATTCAAGATTGCCCTCGAGTCACTTTTTTCTGTAATCAATAATACCCATCCCTCATCTAATACCCCAGCTGGGGCCTTCGAGGTATTTAAAATAAAATAAATAATTTTCAACTACCCCACCAAGCACAATCCAGGGACGACGTCTATGCCTCCTCGTCACGTCAAAACTTTCCGGCGCTGCAAACGCCGTCTGGGCACAGCGTCCAGGCCTCCTAGGCGGCTCTACCTCCACTTATCTGCACCACGACACCAGTTCTTGCCAAGGCACCACCCGGGCTCCTCTCGTCTGGGAACGCAGCTGATGCTCCCATCTACGAGGATCCCGTGAACGGGATTCTATCGTCCAATCAGCCTCCCCGGTCACCGTCCACGCGTCCTTAGCTACGGGTTGTGCCGCCGTGAGTCCCGGCGTCCTCGGCAGATACCGGCTCTGGCTCTCGATGCGGATCACCAGAAAGTGCCGCTGAGATTTCCCGTACAATCGCACGACTCCACGTAACGGTGAACGCCTTGAAAGCGTCGAGTTCTGTGCTCTCTACGGAGATTCTGCCCAAGTTGTGCGCCATCGACATCATGTTGGGTGCAGCCGCCTTATATGACTATAAATAGGTCAACAAATATGGCAGTCCTGCATCAGTTTCATTTAACAGCTATTAATAACCAAATAGACTTGTGAGATACGAGCGGGCCCTCGCAGGAATTGAAGTTGTTGTCTGCTTGGTTTATTAGGCAGTGTGCCAACTAAAATTATATTGACCGTCGCTCTGCGATTGAGGTGTGACGCTTTTCCTAACTCTAAAAGCGATTAACGTGATATCTCAGAGTACTTCAAGAAATGCGCTAACTTGAGATTAGGTTAGCATAGCAAAAGAAAAAAGTAAAAAAAACAACATGCTCGCATTTTTTTTCGAAGAGGCGTGTATGGGCGTGATTATATGTCACGGTGAATTGATAGGAATGCTTATCACCTCGTGATGTGTCTTAGCCAATTGAAGGGCTCCATGCGGCCGACATAAGCGTATAAAACGGCTCGCTTTCTGAAAGCGAGCGACACTCCCGGAATTACGCCGCTGGAACGTGAACGGTACGTACAGCCTCCCGGTATTTCTTTTTTTTTCCCACTGTGTCTATTGCGCCTTCATGAGCACGTTGCGAGTTTTAAGAATTTCTTCGATTTTGGTTTTTTACGCAGGAGCTCGGAACCACGAAAATGCAGTACGCTACCCTGTTTTTGTTTGCCGCTGCCGCCCTCGTTGTGGCGGTGCACGGCAGGCCATCTGCCAGGACATTTGGTTCATCGCAGCACCCTGCTCACCCTCACGACGCCCATAATCACGCCTCACTAGGTGCTCAACATGATACCACAAACCACGGGATTCAGGCAGGTGGCGACTCTTCGGCCACCATGCTTGTCTGCCAAGTCGTCAAGGTTCCTGTTGGCCAGTCCGGTGCGCAGCCCTCTCACGCCACACCCTGGGTTGGCTCGGCATCGATCATGACATCTGCGGTCGCCTCGGGCCCGCAAGAGGCCCTGTCTAGCCTCAACTCCCGCGTCAGGACGGCCGTGGAACGCATCATCAGCCCCGTCGTGACCGCTTTGCAGAACACATCGCTCTGGCTCAACCGTACGTCGCAGATGCACCAATCGCACCAACACCCTGCTCTTCATCACGACCATCAGCACCAGCATGCTGGCATGGCCCACCACGCCCACGCGGCTCACAACCATCACGAACATGCTGGCATCAACCACGTCGAGCATCAGCACACGCAGCATGGTGGGCACGCCCATCATCACGGCACTCAAGGGCAAGTCCACAACCACCCTGGGAACCCTCCTCATGTTCCCCAGCTCCCGCAAACAGTTCCGAACCAAGCTGCGCCCATGACCGTAGTCTCGGTTCCTGTCTTGGTACCCGCAGTACACGCCGGCCCTATTCCTCTCGTGAACCTGTCCTCCAGTGTCCCAGCCAACGTCAATGTGCCGTCACTGCATTTCTCAAACCCTGGCCAGGACAACGCTACGACGTCGTCCCCCGTCGAGCTCGTCAATGCTACGTCGCAATCGGCGTCAACGGCCGCTGATGCTAATCTTCTTGGCCGCACTGCTGACTTGCCTACCACGCCCGTCACCGAGGTCACACTTACTCGGGCATCCGATGTGTCCACCACTACTGCGCTTTCTAGTATATTCACTATTTGGTTTAGGTCCGGAACCATGGAAGACTTGACCGAGGCTACCGGCACATCGGAACGAACCACGTCGTCCCGTGGGCCCATCTACACGTCTTCCACGGACGCATCTACGACTGCTCTCGAGCGTTCGACCACGGGCTCTCTGCAACTATTGCACGGCGATTGATGAACTATTACGGTGTGACTATTTTCTTCTTTCTTCAAGGTGAATCTATATTTATATATGTATCTTGCAACTTCAGCGGTAGCATTTTATTTCGCATGCACCTTTTGCATCGACGCGGCTTCTATATGCAGTTGACAATAAAGCGAGCGTTTTTATTCACGTGCCTTGCTTTTGGTTGTCCAATCTGCCAATTTCATTTTAATTATGCCTCGAGCATGGCTTCAGGCTAGTGGAGTCATTCGTGTCGTGATGAGCAGTGCGGTATTTTATTTCAGCGTACAAAAGGTTTCGGTTCATAAATTCTATCGTATGAGTGGTGTTCTCAGCTCGTGACGTCACTGACAAAGTGCTTTCCGGCAAGCAGACTTCCACGTGCGTTATCTTTGCGATAACGCTCGTATGTTATGACCAGCCTCTCATGGCTTGAGTTTCGTGTCTTAGTGATAATGCATGTCCATCCTGTTTCCCTCGGGCCAGTTCCGTGCTCTCGTTTCTACTTTGAGTATACGCGTTTGCAGCGAGCACAGTTCTTTTATAAGAGAAGGCACGCTCCATTCAGTTGCCGAAAACGGAGTCTGTGATGTTTCTGGAGCGTGGTGCTACTGTTGTGCAGTGACGCTTTTAGATCTCGTAGTCACCCTTGAGCATTGTCTGACGCCCGGCTAGAATGGCGGGTTAGCTCTGAGATAATGTTTAACGAAAGAGAGCAAACGCTGGACATGTATTATAAATGACCCTTTGGCACCTGGTATATTGACGCTTTTTGCAGGCCAAACAGGTATGTCATCCTAATCTATCGTATTAGGTGGCGTTATAGAATTCTGATCATTTGCAGAGCGCTATGATCGCTTGTGCAAGGTTCAACTGTATATTGGAAGATGTAGTACAGTTTTAGTGTAAAATTGCACCTTCTGAGCTGCTACGGAGTTCTAAACATTATGGAATTTTATACATGAAACTCCAGTTTAAGGCTGCTCATTGTCTTCGTATAAAACGTTCCTTTCGTAAGGAACCTCGGTTAAAAAGAAAATGTTGACTGGGTGTTTTGGTGCATTGGAAGAAAGGCTAATATTGATTGATTGATATGTGGTGTTTAACGTCCCAAAACCACCACATGATTATGAGAGACGCCGTAGTGGAGGGCTCCGGAAATTTCGACCACCTGGGGTTCTTTAACGTGCACCCAAATCTGAGCACACGGGCCTACATTTCCGCCTCCATCGGAAATGCAGCCGCCGCAGCCGGGATTCGAACCGGCGACCTGCGGGTCAGCAGCCGAGTACCTTAGCCACTAGACCACCGCGGCGAGGCAAGAAAGGCTAATATCATAACTTGCATTTGAAAGTTGCATTTGAAAGTTGAACTTGCATTTGAACATATTTTCTAAGCTTTTTTTACAGTAGCGCAGTACGTTATTGAATTCCAATTTATTGAAAGTTGGACAAGTTCAAACGTTGCTTTCGTCTGTTTCTTTCCTGGCGCCCAAGTTTTCTCGTGCTGTTCTAGCTACGAAAAAAAAAAAATCACAGCATATCTACGGAGTGAATGATGATGAGAGGGGCGAAGCGTCCGGCAGCCCGTCTGGGCTTCCATCCGTCCGTCCGTTCTTGCTTCCGTCCGTCCGCACGACCGTTCATGCGTCCGTCCGTTAGTCAATCCGTCCGTCTGCTAGTCTGTGTGTCTGTCCATCCATGCGTCCATCTATTGCACACTCCAAGTACTGCCATCTCGCATCACCTGTGGCACATAGCCGCTCTAGAGCTGGTATGTGCCACCGGTGGCCACCTACTACAACTACATAGATAGGAGGATGTACAGATCCACGCTTTAAGGAGCTTCGCCCCTAAAACTTCATCATTTTGTAGTAACTGCGATGTCAAGTACAATCGTAGTTTATGGAACAAAGCAACCTTAAGTTGACTGAATACACTCCTCCCCAAAAATAGGAAAGTGGCACCCGTTAAAAAGCAAAACAAAATCAATTTACAGAACTTTGAAATTTGGCTCGGTTCAACTTTTTCGTCATTCCCAGTATATTTCTGGTTTTATATATGACCCTGCCAAAAAGTTGCTGGAGGCATAAGGGCGCCTGTTTTAATTTAAAGGGGCCTTTAGGTAAAGCCGTAACTTAACACTTAGTGGTAAATTAGACTTCGAAAAATCTAATGTCCTTAATTTTACTTAGGTTTATTATTAGTAAAAAAAATCGGTGAGATGTGCCACCTTTAAACTTCCCGCCATGATATCCAATAGTGAAGTTACGGATTTAAAGGGTCACCATGAAATTTCATGAAACTTGGTATCTTGCGTTTCTGACTGCCGCAAGAGACAATGTTTTTAACTTCTTACCGATTAGAAAGTGTGTAGCTCCCAGCAGATGCCGTGAAAATCTGTGGGGTCAGAGTTACTGCTTCGGAAACATTACAGGACGGCACCACCACCAAATTTTTCTTTTTTTCGTTTTATCGTTTTTCTAAACGTCTCACTGCATGAAATGTGTTAGTTTTTGATATCGG
The DNA here is from genome assembly GCF_013339725.1 of Rhipicephalus microplus. Classification (NCBI taxonomy): domain Eukaryota; kingdom Metazoa; phylum Arthropoda; class Arachnida; order Ixodida; family Ixodidae; genus Rhipicephalus; species Rhipicephalus microplus. The sequence continues at coordinate 138,186,807 of NC_051171.1, forward strand.
GAAAGAGCAGTTTATCAATGCGAAAAAAACCAGTTTTCTCTTTAGTGTCGCTTTATTATCAGCAAAAATGAGCCAATTTTCATGAAAGAAAAACCTTCTTGACGACGAAGAAATGTAATTCACCACGTGGGGCATGTGCGCCTGTCCGTTACTTTAACAAGAAGAAGAGAAAGGCTACGTGCGAGCTGGTCGAATTTCAGGTCCCGACCGCGTCCCACCATCGGGCAATAGGTGAACCTGCAAAGAACCCGTCGAAGCCTTGTTAAGGTATGACAACGTGTTCGTGCTGCATGACTGTTCCAAATTACGCGTGCTTTCCTTAGCTCGTCAAGAGCTCCCACGATAGAGACAGGCGCACATTTGCGAAACTTCGACGTGAATGAGCACGAAGACACATTTGGCGGCTTTTACTTTAAAAACATGGTACTCTGTCGTTCTTTATGAAAGGGAACACGCGGTCGTGTGACCTGCTCTCTACAACGGCTGCCTACAGTATCCTGCAGCACTTGTCCAGCGGCCATAACACGTTGTTGTGTTTGCCAATAGATGGCGCCAAGAGCTAACGTCTTTAATTTTGCTGTCAGTTGATGAAGGTCCTGTGCAGCCACCGCAAAGCGCAGGCCACGCACTCGCGTGTTCCCTTTTATAAAGGACTACAGTGTACATTCAGACATTTCAATTGTTCAGATTACGGCAGACAGCTTGGCGTCGTAGTCCACGCGCCACGGCTTTCTTCAATCCTAAATTTACGTTGATGTCATTCTTTGCCATTTCTAAGGATCGTATGCTGTAGTTTTTCTCTTCTTTTTTGTATAGGCCCTATGTTTTCTGAGCTGTATCCCATCTCAGTACAAGAAACACTGCCTTAAAGGGTCACTAAAGTCAACTATTGAGTCAACGTTTATTGTTGAAATGGCGGTTCTGAAACCTCGTAGTATTACTTTTGTGCCAAGGAAGAACCTATTTTGAAATAAAATCACGTTTTAGTGGTCCGCGTCGAGTAGCGCACTTCAAATTACCCGCCTCAAGAAGCGGACTGACCGGACCGTCTCACGTCACTGTTGCCGTGCACAACGTTGCCCGACTTTACTGCGCTAGCAGCAGCAGACCGAAAGCAGTGGGAGCCACAGCCGCAACAACTGCCATTGATCAATTTCCCGCCATGGGCTTTGAGATTGCAGACGCTTTGTTTCAACTGCGCCCCGCTAGATGACACCATCTGTCCCGTGTAACCACGTGAAAATAGAATTTTTGAACCACTCGCGCCATTCTCCATAGTACGTCCGGCGGTTCTTTTTCCATGAATCAAACCGAAACGAACAAGCAGCATTTTATTGCGTCTCTTAATGCACAGAGCGTTGTTTATTTAGTGCAGTTAGATCGATTACTAGTGATTAATTGTAGGCGGTCCGTCTGATGTCATCGGGATCATTTTGAAAATGTCCTACGGCGGCGCTTGTGTTCTTGTACTTTTTCTTAATTTCTCGGTAAGTAGGGCACTGTTGATAATATTGTCGTTTCAGGTGTTGTCATACATTGAGCTTTCACTCTTACGTAAAATGTTATTTACTTTAGTGTCCCTTTAAGTATAGCACTGCTACTGCATACTTCGTTATAGATGTACTGTTTGATGATAGATTGTTGGCATTATACATATTGCAGTCCCTATCTCTGCACGCTTCAACGTACACATAAAGCAATAAAACAAGCAATGAAAGAGTACAAAGGCATGGTGGGCGCACCTTTCGTAGAGCGGCTAATTGTAGAGCGGCTAACTCATAAACTCATTTCGTAGAGCGGCTAACTCATTTCGTAATGAGCGGCTAACTCATTTCGTAGGGCGGCCAACTCAGAAAAAGAAAAATAACTGTCAACTTTTGAAAAAAAAAACAATAAATGTTTATGCGCTGATTACGCCACCTTTTCTTTAACATTGACACTCGTGTTTCGATTATATTATGGTGAGCAGGTGCATGTGAACTGTTTTGTGAAGTTTGTACCGTTTAGTATAAAGACTTGCCAAACAGTTTGCAGCAATCTCGAGCTTCAGTTCAAAGAGTAGAGCTGCGATAGCGTGATCTGGCTTCGTACGCACCGCTCTCTTAATCGCTAGCCTCGCATTGGTTCTCAGTGGACACCAGACCCGTGCAGCTAATAAAGGAGCGTGTGTGCGCACAACATTGACCGTTTAAAGTTATCCTCGAATGCGTATATGGCAAGGACTCTACGAAATGCCTTGAACGCCATTATTCTTGCATTTGCGAATTAGCGAAGTAACAACCATGCGTCCTCAAAGCAGCACATGCACATGCGCCACTGCACACATCGTTTGTGCTGTTGCTGATAGTGACGTTGACTAGTTAAATCACGGTGCTCTGTAATTGAGGGCCTTTAAATCACCAACTAGCCGCACAAATCGAGTGTTTTGACTCCAGATTCCATGGCAGTCTTATGCGTTAAAGGACTGAAGGTTATGCGTTAAGGGACGGACAACCGATTTCTCGTGAGAGTTTTCACGGTGCAATCAAGCTGAATTGTCGTGGCGTTTGTAGCTGCCGCAGTTGATCCCAAAAGCAACTGGTTGTTCTATAAAGCAGTATTGCTTAGAATAGTCCCTAAAATGCGTGCAGACGTCCTCCAGAAACGCTGTGAAGCGACAGAAATGCTGATAGCCCTCCTCGCATTGCGCTCAAGGTTGAGCTTCACGGTAGTGAAGAAGGCTGTCGTCAACCATGCTCATGTTGACATCTCCAGCTATTTTTTAACATAAAAAGCTGGTAGAAGACAGGAGTGTAGGCATATATTTTTTTGGGAGGGGGGGGGGGAAGAGGTGCACCTCCGTGATTTGAGGGGGTACCTATGTCCTTGAAATTGTCCTTTTTTTTCTCTGTATGTCATGGCAAAAAAATTGCGGGGGGGGGGGGGCGCACAGGGCTTGTTGCGCCAGCCTCTGGCTACGTAGCCACTGGTAGAAGTCTTCGCAAAGCTTGTCGACTTATAAGAATTCTTTCCCGCCTCGCAATTCATGCGTCGCCGGCTTCAGTGATACACTTCGTCAGCGCGTTGACGGATCTAAACGTGGAGACAGCGAGGTGCTCTTCTTACTTCTCCAACTCGTCTCAGCCATAAATTTCTATGCTGCGCCTCATGGGCACCCGATCACAGCCACTGTTTTGCTCAATATAGGATGCTTTGATGCGCAATTTGCAAGCATCGCGGCACAAGAGCTCAAAACAAGCGAAGGCTTATCTGCACATTTTAACTTAGAAAATAATATTTAAAAATAATAGCATTTCAACGCTAGTGAAGGGAAAATAGCACAAACTAGTGAAAGGTCATGTGATCGCCTACAAGTACCTCTTCACTTTCTTACCATGAGAGGCCCCAAAAGAAAAAAAAATTGAGTCACGAAATAAAAATATAACTCTGCGCTTAACGAGAAAATCTGCATGAGTTTAGGCAATCGTTCCACTTGGGCGTTATCTCAATAGGTTATGAGTGGTTTGTCGGTCTCTTTATGAAAGCTTCTCCCTCCACGTGACATTTGTGTGTTTTTAACAGTCACAAGTACTCGTATGGCTATATGGTAGAGCACCTGCTTGCCGCGTTCAAGATAGCTTCAATTCGCAGTCGTACTAAAAATGCTTACTTTTTATTCATTTGCATCTATTTCAATTTTCACCAAACTACGCCGGTTTCCCGCTCGAAACAAACGACGCTGATGCCAATTCCAGAATTTTTGCGAAGCGAGCTCTTTGACAATATCGTATTAACAAGCACGTTCGTGTGTGACTGTGTTATGTCCATCTGCCGTATCAAGTCACATTAAAGAATCGTGTGTTCGCGTAGAAGTGAAACTAACAAAACTTTACTATCCCAGCGCCATTTTAGGTTGTGCACTTCTGGTGACGCCATGGTGCCGAACCATCGGGAGGAGCCGAGCGAATCTTCCAGGCGAACCATGTCCGTTTCACCGCGGGCACACATTTCTAGCTCGGGCTCCAGTGTAGGCCTCACTCGCAAGCCCTCCAAGCGAAGGCACCACAAGAAATCTTCAAAATCGCGATCCAGCAAGGGCCCGAAGAGGACCAAGTTCTCGTCACCCTACGCGCCTCAACGTCGCCTGCGACGGCATCCCTCTGCAATCTCCCAGTCACGATTCTGTCCGCACAGGCGAGAGCCATATTCGGGCCAGCTTCCGGCGGGGGGCTTGTCCGGCCTGCCGCGGAACCACCCTCTCCTGGTGCCGAGCATCTCATCGTTCTACCCTCCGGGTGCATCGCCTCTGGCACCCGGCACTCCAGTCAACATCCCGGGTCTGCCACCTCTCATCGCTGGCAACCCCGTGCCACTGCCGCCCGGATTGTTCCCGCCTTCGCCATTCATGGGCCTTTCATCCCCCGCAGCCTTGGTTGGTCCCATGATTGGAGGCGGCGCAGCGCAGCAACCCATCGTGCTTCCCTTCCCCATCCCGATGCCGATGCCCATGTCTACGTCGGGAGGCGCTCAACAGCCAATCGTGATTCCGGCTCCCCCTCCACCGCCGCCTTCGTATCCGGCACCGATGCCTTACCCGGTCTCGGCGCCAGTCGCGCAAGGTGGTGGAGGCTCGGACAACATGGCTCTCATGATGATGATGAAGGCCATGCAACAGGAGCGCCAGGCTGCCACCCAGCAGCGCCAGGAAGACGAGGAACGGCGTCAGGAGGAGAAGCAGGATGCGGAGAGACGCGCGCGAAAGAAGGAGAAGGAGGAAGAGAAGAAGAAAAAGAAGAAGGAGAAGGAAGAGGAGCGCAAACGCAAGAAATCGGAGAGAGAGAAGGCCCTGGAGGAGCGCAAAAAAGAAATCGAGAAGATGCAGGAGGAGAACAAGCGCCAGATCGAGGAGGCCCAGAAGAAAGCGGAAGAGGCGGTCGCCAAGAGAAAGGCCGAGAAAGAAGCAGCCCAGGCTAAGAAAGCTGCTGAAGAGGAAGAGGCCAAGAAGAAGAAAGAGGAGGAAGAGAAGGCGAAGAAGGAAGCAGAGGCTAAGGCTGCCGCTTCTGGTGCCGGAGACTCTATGAACGACCCTACCAAGCACGTCATGAAGGACCCTACAAAGAACCCAGCCAATAATGATGCTGCCGCCAATGCGCCAGATTATGGACATCCCGGAGCAGCGGGCGAAGAGCATCCTCTTCTGGGTATTGAAGACCAACTACCGCAACTATTTCCCTACCAACTACCACCTGCAGGTCCCATGCCTGCCTTCAATATGGGTCCTGACGTAAAGTATGCTGATTCAGCCTTCTCTTTATCCTTCCCTTTGTGCTTCCATTTCTGTAAATTGGGTTATTTTTCGTTGTTTTCTCGTGGATGTGCCTGTGAATACAGTCACGAGCAAACGCTTCGCAACCGACTGGTGCCACACCTCTTTTTTTTTCTTGTTGGCAGCAAGTGATTGAATTGGCATAGGTATACACTTGTTCTAATGATGCAATATTGGAAGCTTTCCATGCTATAGAACACGGCTTTGCGCCACTCGGGATTGCTCGAAATTCTTACGACTGACAGAGGGGGGTATAGTGACCGGAAAAGGCAATGCTGTCCACCATTTTGGTCATCTGCTATAGGCAAATAACGGACTGATACACCGCTCGGTCCACTAGAACGGATGCAAAACGGTCTCTAGGCGTTTCGAGCTGAATGAAAACGCAAGTGCACAAGCCGGACAATTGTACTGGCCTGCTTTGTGCCTGTCTTACTCTAATCGCGTGCTGATAACTTACAAAAATATAATGGAAGGCAATTTTCGTGAAACGTCTTAAGAATTTGCGATAATATTTATCCCCCAATGAAAGCATTACCACAAGCGAATTTCTAAGACACATGCACGCGTTTACCGGTTGGTGTCACTCTCCACAGGCAGTGGGCGCGTTGCCGCATCAAAATGCAACGCGCTCACACCCTTTAATGCGTGCGTGTGGTCAAGCAAGTGGTCTTGACGTTTGTGTATATGACGCAATTGGTTTGGGTATTTTGCATCGCTTGTCGAGCGAAGAGCAAATAAGTTCCAGCTAGCAGTGAAATTTAGTTTCAAATCCCTCGTTGCGTGCTGCGATTTAATGTTTGGCAGCCTCGACTACGGATCGGCAACACTTTGTGACTACGTCCAAAACAGCTTTGCTGGAACCCTACTAGGCAATTTTACGCTACGCTTTCAGTCGTGCTTGAAGAAAATTTCTTATCGTTTTTATTGTTTTTGTTATTGTCTCCAACGTTTACGGCGAAGGTGTTCGAATCGCGTGTTGGTCAGTACCGCAGCAATGCTATTTAATAGCGCAGCAAAACATGGACGCAAGAAGAAATGAGCAATAAGACGATCACTCACTTTTGACAGTCACATTTTTGTTTAATTTCAAAATAGTCCACCGCTATGGCACAGTGGTTAGAGTTTCCGGGCAATTGATACGAAAGTCGCGAATTGGATGCCGGCCTCGGTGGTCGGTTTTATTTATTTATTTATTTATCTATTTAATTATTTATTATTTATTTATTTATTTATTTGGTAATACTGTCAACCCTCATAGAGGGTCATAACAGAGATGACATAAATAAAGAATGTACAATGTTCATAAGGCTTCTTAATACCTTGACAACTCACAATGAAAGCTGGTATTCTCTTAATTAACAATTCAACATTCAAATAACAATTCAAAACAATTCAAAATTCACAGTAATTTTCAAAATATTTGCTATGAACGTAAAGTCGCTTACATCACTTGGCACTGAAAAAAAATTAATTTAGCAATCACGTAAATGCGCTTCTACAGCATTTTCGAAGTCATTGACATCTTTTAAAACAGCAATTTCGTTCGGCAGTTTGTTCCACATTTCTATGACATCTGGAAAAAAGAATACCGAAATGTGTCAGTATTTGTACGGTATGATTTATGACCCAATCATGGTTAGTTCGGGGATTTCTTTTGCCTTGAGAATGTAAATATTTGAGCTTATCTATCTTCAGTTCATCGTGCATTATTTGGAACAATACTTTCAGCCTATATTTATCTAGGTTGCATCTCCGTAACATCAGTGTGACTGACTCCTTCCTTCGGTACGTTGAAAAAAAAAAATAGAGCGCCGCTAGTCTCTGTATTCTTTCTAGCTTCTTCTTAAGAGTAACTTAAGAGTAACCTTTTTTAAGAGTAACTCCAGCATTTCGTTGGAGGCGAAATACTGAAGGCCCGTGTAGTGTGCGATGTCACTGCACGGTGCATCATAGGCTCGAAATTTCCAGAGCCCCCCACTGTGGTGTTTCTCTTTATCATACAATTATACTCAAACAAATATATCGCCATATTAAATCTCGCATTAGTCGTTCTTATGAACCTCCCCCAAACTAATGAACGAAATAAAAAAAACCTGCTCATGAATATCGCTTTGTGGAATATGTGCATTACTAAGTCACAGTAATTTGATACCTGTACATCAAGCGAATGCTAGCAATCATGAGTGACATATCGTAAATGGCGACAATTTAATGATATAATATATATATGAAATGATATAATATATGTGGAAGTAATCAAGTTTTCTCGCTGGAATCTTTGCCCGCGAGAGTGTTTCAGCATGTCCACATGCCGTAAATGTCGTCCATACGTGCAATGTATCACTCCTGTTTCTTGACCTCGGGTATACCAACATAAAGTTATTTTCGCCCAGTCATGTGTGTTTGGAGCTAATGTCGCTTTCCCACATGTTTCTATTATTTTTTTTTGGTGGGGGGGGGGGGAGGCTGAGAAGGGCTTGTAGAGTTACAGCTAATCCCGGAAAGAAACATTAGTTCTCTAAAGTTGGCTCTTGTCTTCAACCTCGTTTGACCCGTCGTAGTACTCGAATGATTATGGTGCTCATCTGCTTACCCGAAGGCCGTAGGGTTGAATACCGGCTACGGCGGCGGCATTTGGATAGAGGTGAATTGCTGGAAGCTCGTGTACTTTCCGGAGCTCACAACGAAGGCATCCCTCGTAATCATATCATGGTTCTGGGATGTTTGATCTAAGCAATTAATGTAAAATCTCGTGCCAGCGACCCTGCGTGAGAAAGCAGACCCTTCCTTTTTCTGGGGATTTATAACATGCACCAATGACCGAGCAAGCACAACCCCCTTTTAACACCTTTTTAAATGCGAAGCATTTCTTTGCGAACTTCAGCGACGTTGAGTGTATCTATCTATCTAGCCGCCTACGAGTTTTAGCTCTCCAGGCCGTTTCGATGATGGCATCACTACCAAACTTGATATGGCATAGCATGACTGTATGACAAACATATCTGGTTAGTCATAACATGAAAATCACCACATGTATGTCATGAATGTCATAATTTACATTTCATGGTCCTGCAGCTCTTGCGGTGGTTTCGTTCACATGGCATGTTGTAAAACTTGTATGGTATGATATGTTGCATACTGAACACAAGCGACTGACCCTAACATGAAAATCATGACATGCGTGTCATGTAACAACATGACTACATGCCACGCTCATGATACGCTCGCGGCCGTTTCGCTAGCGTCACATATACTAAATTTGGTATTACGGTACGTGAATGGATGACGAAGCTATGGGACTGGTGCAAAGAGGAGAATTATTAGATGCGTTTCATGTAACATGACTACATGCCATGATGATGACGCACCGGCGGCCATTTCGCTAGTTTCACTTATACCAAATTTGGTATTACAGGACGTGCATGGATGACGAAGGTATGATACTGGTGTAAACAGGATAAACATGAGATGTGTGTCATGTAACAACATGACTATATGCTACGCTCATGATGCGCTCGTGGCCGTTTCGCTATAGCTTTACATGTACCAAACTCGGTATCACGCGACGTGAGTGGACGATATAGGTAAATGACACATCCAAACACGATAACCATGACAAGCGTGTCATGTAACAACAAGACTACATGCCACACTCATGGTGCGCTCGTGGCCGTTTCCCTAGCCTCACATATGCCAAATTTTGTATTACGTAACCTCAATGAATGACGAAGATATGGGACTGTTGCAAACATGATAATTATGAGATGCGTGTAACGTAAGAACATGACTCCATACCACAATCAAGGCGCCAATACATTTCGACGTGACGTGGTGCGCGTGCTCGCCAGCGCTCATTTCGTCGCGTCACTCCGGCGTTGCCACGCTAGACACCGGTCTTGCCATACACTCGCAGGCACGCGCCGCGCCGCGTTGCTTTGACGCAAGCGCGTTTCAGCGCGTCCAGCGTCCCTCGCCACAAAAAGAGGGAGACGCAATGTTGTCTGGGTAACGCATCGGCGCGAAATGCAGCATGTCGCATTTCGCGCTGGTTGCCATCGCGCCGCGCCGACGGACGCTAGTCGCGCCTGGCGCAGACTATACAGTGCTCGCATTTTGCTAACGTTGAGTCGCTGTGCCCAGCATGCGCGCTTAAACGCTACAATGGAGTATAGTGGGCCCTTCACGATGCGCTCGCGGCCGTTTTGCTAACTCTTCATATACCAAATTTGGTGTTACGGGACGTCAATGGAGGACGAAAGTATATGACTGGTGCAAACATGATAATGCTGACAAGCGTGTTATTTAAGAAAATGGCAATATACCACACTCACAGCATACTCGCGGCCATTTCGCTAGTTCTACATATACTAAATTTGGTGTCACGTGACTGGAATAGATGACGAAGGTAATCGACACATCAAAACATGATAGTCATGACACGTAAGTCATGTACGGCATCATATACGTCCACCTCGTAACATTGCGCTGATTTTAGAGTGACATATCAACCTTCCTCATTCGTTCTTCGCATATTATTGATTCCCACTGTACCTGGGATCTTCCAATTTTTTTTCTTACATGTTATCCGCTACAGAGTCCTGCAAGAGAGGTTAGATATGTGCATGATTTATCAGTATTTTTTTTTCAATATGTGGTTTCTCGGGGTTGCTGTTATAGTTTTCAAAAATAGTTGGAAGATTTAAAAAACGTTCTTCCGCTCTTGTCATTACACACGAAATTTCTACCAATGATTCTTCGCAGCGTGGTAAATTCAGTAAGTTTACGCGTATTGAATAAATCATTTCATTAGAAGCACATTCGCGCATTCTTGTTAGAGATATTTTTACCGCCATCTTCTTGGAGACACCTCTACCGCCAGGCGGGGGCTATAGCTTGTTCAGCGCCCAAGCCTGCGCCAGCCTCCGAATCTTGTCCGATTTATTTCCTCGTTAGGAAGGCGCTGGCCCGGGACTTTTTGGTATCTTCGTCCTGGTTTGTTGCTGCGTACATGTTTTGCCGTGCTATCTATATATAAACACTCGACTCTTGCTCCATAGGGCGATTCTTTGGACATGTTGGTGCTTCATGATGAAGGCTTCCTGCGCAGAAAAAAAAAACGAGAACAAACGAAGAATCAAAGAATCAAGACAGCAGACAAACCAGTGAGCCTGCTGTCTTCGTTCTCGCTTTCTCCATGTTTTCAGCACCGTTAGCCTTCATCAGCGGCGTTTTACTTCTCGAATGTAGACTTGCCGTTCAATGCTTTGATTCCTCGCCCAACGGTCGTTCACAGCCCCGCGCTGCAGGTAACCCAGCCTGGAGGTGCCGGACGCATTCTCTGCTTCATCCTGCTTGGCCTCGTCATATTCTTGGTCATCTTCATCCTCCTGCTGTACTTCTTCGCCCCACATATGCTCCCTTTCTTATGTAAGTCTCTACACACTAAGGTTAAATCATGACGGCGTCAGTACGTTTTCTCTTTACGGATTGTTAGCGCTACCTTTATAGTGTGTTTTTTTTATTATTACGACTGTGAACTTGTTTCAACTCTTAAGCATGGCCCAGATTAAGTACAGATAACGCTTATAAATGATAGAGTCTTGGATGCCGTATCATATGCAAAAACTCACCGTCGGCGTCCCTCGGCGTCGACACGAATGATGCAGAATGTCATCACTTGATCACGTTATCATATGACGTCATCATGAAATCCCGAAGCGCCAAATTTTCAGGACATGATTACGTAATGTCAAGATAAGGTCACCTGGTTTAAGTTACCCTGATCACGGAAGCAGGGCAAGAACTGACGAGCTGTAGAAATGTTGCAGAGCCTCTGGTCCTGGAGTGGATCCAAGATCCCGTTAGATGCAGAAAAATTTTGGAGGGAGGAACAAAACGTTGATTGATTGATATGTGGAGTTTAACGTACCAAAACCACTTTATGATCATGAGAGACGCCGTAGTGGAGGACTCCGGAAATTTCGACCACCTGGGGTTCTTTAACGTGCACCCGAATCTGAGCACACGGACCCACAGCATTTGCGCCTCCTTCGGAAATGCAGCCGCCGCGGCCGGGTGGAACAAAACATTGACTGAGAAGGAAAAAAAAATAGTGGACCCTAAAGCTTTGCTTTCAGGAGTGGAACACGAATAGTGATATCCTGTTCACGGTGCTTACCACAAGCACTTAGTGCATGAAACCTTTCAGAACTTGCAACACACCTCCTACGTGGTCCCTATAAGGGAATTGGCGCAGTTTCGTGTGTGCCTCTTGTAGTGGGTGACCGGCTTTAAACTACGAAATCATTATGATAATCACATGTTCTAACGCCCGCTGGCAATGTGCGCTTGTTCCACGCATCATTACTGCAGTATTTAATGCTAGCACTGTGAAGCACGTATACAGGACACGTGTGTTTGTAAGCATAAAAGCTACATCACTACTTCAGCCACTTTGCATTCCGGTGCAGATAGAGAGACAGAGAGAAAGGGACACGTTTAAAAGATAGCTCGAGGCCCAGTTTAAAAAGTGGACAATCGCCCCGCCATGGTGGTCTAGTGGCTAAGGTACTCGGCTGCTGACCCGCAGGTCGCGGGATCGAATTCCGGCTGTGGCGGCTGCATTTCCGATGGAGGCGGAAATGTTGTAGGCCCGTGTACTCAGATTTGGGTGCACGCTAAAGCACCCCAAGTGATCGAAATTTCCGGAGCCCTCCACTACGGCGTCTCTCATAATCATATGTTGGTTTTGGGACGTTAAACCCCCATATAACTATCCATCCTTATGTTTGTAGTCTGCAAACGCGGCTATAGTGCGCCAACTAAAGGCGGAAACGCAGGCGGTGTTTTTAGCTGGCCAAAAAGGCAACATGAGGTGGACGCCGGCGTTTCTGTAGAACGCGTCTTGCACGCAAGCCGAGGAGTGTCCCCAAGGAGGTTTAAAAAAAAATGGCAGCATATCCACGGGGTGAATGATAGAGAGTGGGGCGAAGCATCCGTCCGTCCATTCGTTCTGGCTTCCGTCCGTCCATGCGTCTGTCTGTGTGACAGTCCGTACGTCCATCCGCCCATCCGCGCGTGCGTCTGTTCGTGCGTCCGCATGTCGATCCGTGCGTCCATCCCTGCATTCGTCCATGCATCCACCCCTGCGTCCGTCCATGCGCCCATCCATCCGTGCAGCCACCAATGCGTCCGTCCATGCATCTGTCTGTGTGTCCGTTCGTCCATCAAGTCAACACTTCAAGTACCACCATCTCGCATCTCTTCATCATATATTCCCCATACAGAAGCACCGCCATCCAGCGGACAATCCAAGGACTAAACAAGAGGTGGCACTCGCACACTTTCTTACGGCCTGCGGTTCGTGTCTACTTCCCAGCTTTAACCACCTCGAGTTCATGGTATATACTAGTTCACTGTATTCATGGGATTGCGGCCCGACCCTCGCTAAACCTTTCTAAAACCGAGGTCACGCCCAGCGAGTTTAACGTAGGAACCCTTTCTTGTCAGATAGTGTTTTATGTACATGCCAATGGCTGCTAATGGGGAATGAGATACAGGAGAATTTGGCTTTTAGTTAACGCGCACGCTGCGAATTTTTAATGTTGAACAACGCACAGGAGAAATCTCCCACCGGTACCACCTTGCAGGTCAAAGCGTAAGAGATGTTACGCACTACTACGAGGGACAAACGGGTGCCGCTTTAAGGAGCTTCGCCCCTAAAATTGCTGGAGTGGAAGCTCCCGCAATGCTTTGCTAGCAAAAGTGAAGCCAGCTTTTGCCCTGTCTAGATGTCGGAAACATGCTCTTTTCTTGTAGTGCCCACTTAGAGATCAAGTGGTTTTCTTGTGCTAGTGTAAAGGCTACATTAAATCTGTATTTAAGAATAGTTGTTCTTGACGAAATAACACAATAAATGAGTTTGGGTGAATGACCCTCCAATGAACTTTGCCTCCAATTGGAGGTGCTTATCAAGGAAAACTAGAAACTCTAAGACGCAGTCTGAGAACTATGTCACCCGAAAAAGTTTCCACATTAAATTTTTTGGGCGTGCGAGAAAAACGTTTCGTTTTTGTTTTATCGTACCCCTAGTAAGACGGCCGCCACAGACGCCATCTTGCTATGGACACGGCCTCACTCCTGGGCAATAATGTTCACTCCAGCAATTTTTTAAGCCTCTTTGAGTGTCCCCGCCAAATCGCTTTGTATTGATGTCACCGTGGGAGAGTCTTCTACCCTACACACGTCGTTTGTCGTAACCAAGAAGATTTAATCCTTAGTCGTAACGAAAGAGAAAAGAACCTCCTTGGTCGTAACCATGATAACGACATGATCAAAAAGGGGTAGCGAGGTAGTGTGGGAAGGCCCCCATGAGGTTACATTCCCGGTGTGTCCTTTCAGTTTGGCATAGGAACTAGTCTTTGACGTAATCAGGCAAGTTAAATGCAAAAGGGAACGTTTCTCGTCATCGTCTGTGGAGTTTTGAACTTCTCTTTTCGTGAACCGATTTGCATAATTATTATTGAATTTGTTTAAGATATTATTACTACATGCTTTCCGGTGCTGAATTAGGCTGTTGCAAAAGTTTCGCAGGCCCCCTTTAAGAGCAAAGAAGTAGCTGGCGTCTTATTTGTGTGCACAATCTCTTACATCATATCAGTAATAATGTGTCGGATTCTATTACTGACTCGCGAGGTAGTTGAAACACCAGAGGACTTAAAGATAATGTAACTGCATGCTGTGCATTTCTCGTATGAATGCTTCATCTGAACGTGGCAAGTGTTTATTGCAGCCACTAACGGAACGACGACCGCAGCAGCAACCTCTGCAGAAAGTGAGGGCCATTTCAAAGGTGAAATCGTCAACATTGACGTCCCTGCAGTTAAACATGGCAAGGGAGCCCCGACGGCCAGTTCTTCAACACACGCTCTGACGCTGAGGGGCAGTGTCTCGTCTCCATCGCCCAAAGATGCGGCAACTGCTTTCTTGGACATGAACACGATCGAAATAGCCCTAAACGACAGGAACTGGGCTGGAGCCAAGGACTTGGTCGACTCTCAAAGAACAGACTCGGCAACAACTTCTTCCGCAGAGCTCAAGCGCGAACCATACAGTTCGTCCTTTCCTTCTGGCGGCGTTGCGAATGGCACCAGTGATGTGAGCTCGAAAGCAGAAATCTCTAGTTCTGTGCGTACGAAGACGAGGAGGCCCGACCTGGGAAACCAAGGCAATTACACCGTTGCGTTCGTGACCACGTTGACGCTCGGCGCTTTTCTGGACCAGGGCTACCAGAAGAACCTGAAGGCGCGTCTCTTTGCTGGTGGCCAAGACGACGCCGATAAGAAGCCCGCCTTTCCAAAGCGTCCGCCGTTCGATTACGGCAACATTTGGAACGACGACGACTCCGGGGACGACAGCGCCACTTCGTCGAGGTTCACGTTCGAAGCGAGCACCAAGTCCCCAATTAGGGAGCTGCTGGAGCGCGTCCAGGGTTCCCAGCATCGAGGCGTGCGACAGACTGCCACCTCGCGCGGATCGCTGCTCATCAGCCAAGAAAGAGCGACGCGCGAAGTTTCGGATGCGAACGTGGTCAATATTGCCACCGTGTTCACAACCGAAAGCGAAACGGAACCTGAAGGTGGTATCACGCTGGAAGACTTCAAGCTATACACCATCGCTCACGTCGACCGCTTCAAAGAAGAGTTCGAAAAAGTGTTTAAGGAGTTAAAGAACGCGACAAAAAAGAAGGCAGTTGTATAGTTGTGTACTGCAAATACTGACAAATAGATTGTATGGACAAGAAACGCGGTATCATTCAGAAGATTGACCGTAAAGAATAGGGCCAATTTATTAGTGATCCAATTTATTCCTCTTTGGAATTGTTCATATTAACTGGCTAGCGCCGCATACTAATCGGAACAATAGTGTATTTTTTAAAATAATGTTGGTTTACATCGTATGTGTATTTTTATCCCATCGCCGTTGAACGTATTGTTATAGCGTGGCGCCAGCCAAGTGTTTGGCATGTTAGATGAAAAATATACTTGCCTAAGTTGGCGCATTTACAGAGGACAGTCTTATGTTCTGGCTGATTGTGAGTGATATTGCTACATGCATGCATACTGAGATTCTAGGGGGCGACGCGCGTCGCCCCCTAGAATCTAAGTATGCATGCATGTAGCAATATGCTCAACATAGTGCACTCTGCTTAGTCCCACATTTATAAGTTAGACTTTTAACCAGCGCAATGACAGTTAGTTGATTCCGCATTTTTATAAACGTGCTGAACGTTTTGTCAGACCGCCGTCTGACAACAAAGTCGCAGTTGGCGATGATTCATGACAAACGAAGGTGACCGTTCAAACACGGACTGAAGGCAACAGTTCAAGGCAACACAAACTCCGCATTAGTTCCGCAAGTATTTGTTTCTAGTCGGTCACCCCGCCATGCGGACAAATTACCATCTAGAACGAAGGGAATTACCTCTTAAGTGGCTCTTTACATGGCTATGATGAATATCACTTGTTTTGGGGCATTTTTGAAGTCTGTGCTAGTTTTCTGGGGGCTTCAATACTTGGTTAAAAAGAAGCATGGAAAGCAAATGAAAGCACGACACCAACGGGGCCCCATAACACTCGGTTTGCACATTTCGAAGTTTGAGCATCCTACAAATCTGTGCCACTATAGTGGGCGAGAAGGTAAGCGTTCCTAAAACAAATAATAGAACGCAGACTGAGTCGTACTTTATAGGCCAGGCATTTGTGAGCAGAGTACAGTTCAAGTAAAATGTCCAGAAATTTAAACGCGAACAACTGGAAGAACATCAAGACGTTATTTAGTTCACGCTTTCACCGATATATTTACCAATGGTTGATTCAAGCTATGTGACGTAGTAGCGACTGCTAAATGCTTAGAAACGTGTAATTAAGCAATTAATACGTCGTGAGTGTACTTCAAAATGGCTGATAAGAGTTAGCTGCTTTTAGTGTTTCAATTCATGAGCACAGTACACTTGCCTGTCTTACGTCTGCTGATCGCACAATCAACATTGTTCCTAATACGTTAGTGCACGTACTCGCTCGATTTTCGCAGAGTTCTTCATAGTGGGTATCAGTCATTCATAAAAGAACACCAAGCAAACAGCATAACCTCCATTTTATAAAATTTAACAACATTTTATATGACAACTCAATTATTGACCAACCCCCACAGTGGGTGTGAGCCTCAGCAGAAAAATAACAAGAACATTAACCTCGAAAATTAGAAGTAGCGTTTACAAAATTTCTATGCCACATACCCACTTCTAATTTTTTATAGATGTGTGCTCTGGCCTTCTATATGCTATTACTGTCAAGAGCCTGAAATCATTGATCATATTTTGCTTACTCGCCATTGTGAAAATGATTTTAAAAACGTATTCAGGAGCTTAAAAATTGCTCTGAATTCCGAAAACATATTTTCTTTTGGCGTGTTTTCTACGGGTTTCCAGAACCGGAATGTCTGCTTAGCCATACGCGAATTTCTTGTGAATATTAGAAGAATTCTCTGTTAACATAATTTCCTGCATACTGTAGGGTTACTGTTTTTATTTTTAAGTTCATTTTTATGGTCTTGTTTATTCTTGTTGCGATTGATTTCATTTTTATCTGTTTTCGAATGCTCAAACTTTGTTTTAAGCTAACCTTCGGTTTCATGGCCGCTGCCTCGTAGTGGGTAGAAGCCACAAATCAAGCTACAAGCAAGCAAGTAAACCTCTCTCGGAAAAGAAGAAGCATCTCGGGTTGGCAAGTGTTGTGAAATATTTCCCTGCTTCTCTGGAAAACACGTCCTGCAGAGCTGGGTTTTCCGCTTGTGGTGAGTGGCTTTGTTAGAAGTTCCTTTACCTAGCAGAACTGTGTCAACTTATTTGTGTGAATTTATTCCTTGATCATCACCATATTCTTGCACAAATCATGGAGCTGCCTTCGCTTCCAAAAGCTCAACCTTCGTACGCGAGATAGATGGTATGTCCGACTTTTCTTAGTTTATTTTGATAGTACGTAGTTGTGTGTGGATGCTTATATCCCGTTAGCAAAACCACAACACAGTAATAATAAAGACAAAGCTCACAACCCAATAATTTGCGTAGCCAGCCGCTTTCTTTGTTGACTTGCAGGGTACTAACACGAAAAAATAAAATTTAGGTCAACCTTGTTTATGATGGCCCAGCAACCCATTACCTGTTTGTATGCTTCCTCTCGTATACGCGCGCAGGGATTATCAATTACCGAGCTTCAGCGCAAGGCCCCCCCTTCGTGCCATACTGACCGAGCTCAAAATAAACAGGCCTTGCCATGGAGGCAAGACTTGTTCTTTTGCTTCTGAACGGCATACCTTAAGTTCCCGGATTTCGGTGAGAAAAGGCGGAAAGTAAACAGTTTTTGAAATGCGATGAAGTGTTCTCGGCCGCTGTCATATATTCAACACACTACAAGCCGTTAACCCTTGATTGAAGCACATGACGGTACAGGTATGGCGAAAAAATGAACGTAACGGTGTGTTGGCGTTGCCTTTCGATGGTTAGGGGAGAGGAGATTACCCTCCCCCCTTTGCCTACCCCGTGTTCCCGCCACACTTGCTCAGCTTGAATAAGGTAGGTTAACAAGAAATGTTATTGAATGTCTGACTTTCGCAAATCAAGATGACTCCTTGCGGTTATTCGGCGACCATACTGAAAGCTCTCATCGCTGGCAATTCCTGCTAGGCTGAACAGAACGTTTTCGTTCAGGAAATAAAAATAAGGTCACGAATGCGCAGATTGCGAACGTAAGACACAGGCACTAGCTTACATAATTGTTGTTCAATAATTGCCTAAAGGCAAATATTGAACACAATCCTGAGGCAAGTGAATTGCACACCGTTGCTTTTTTCTCCATCGCAGTTGTCTCCAGAATTGGTGGCAAATAAAAAAAATGAAGCGGAGGGCGGCAGAAAAGGGCGAGGCGAGATTATCAGTATCCGCTCCTGAACTAAACGCTCGGCCGAGTAGGTCTTTCTCCAGCGCAGCTGCACCCTGGGCGTCTCCTTCGGTACCCTGCATGACAGGAACGGGACCCGAACCATGGTGGAGAGCTCCAATGTTCGACGTTATGAGCAGCATGGGACTATTATCACCGTTGGCCGGTATACTTGTTTGTTCGTTCGTTTCTTTGTTTGTATTGTTAACCCTAAAAGGATCATTCAAAGAAGGAGTTAACACTCAAATACAGCTCAGCAAGAAAAAATTACGTGACATGAGTATAAATATGTTTTAAAGGGCACTGCTTACTTCAAAAATATAAAAAAGTAAAAATAGAAAAAAACGCACAAACGCACTCTTCGCATCCACAGCGTGACCTTAATTATTAGCGTTTATATTTTAAAAATACCCAATGATCCGAATAGTCAAGAGTATGGAGCTAGTTTAAGAATGCAGTGAGAGAAGTAGAGGAAACCAGTGAATCGGCCAGCATGTATACTCATTAATTACTCGTGGGAAATAGCTATACTATTAATAGTCTATTCGCGTCAATGGAGGTTCAGTAAACATATACTATACCTGTGCCTCAAACGTGGATTTTGTGGTGATCTGAAAACGTCGGGCCCGTTGATCTTAAGCCTATAATTGACAATAACGAAAAAAATAATAATTTTTCTACTGCTGTCCTTAATTCTAAAGCAGGAAGATTTGCGTTTCGGCAAAGTTCATTAGGGAAGTGACCGCGACGATATCAGTTAAATATGAATCTAGCTGCTAGACGTCGGACTTGATTATATTTGTGTCGATTCATTGCCGTGTGAGAGCCCAACGCTATTTTACCATATTTTATAAAGGGTCTTCTTATGGTTGTATATGCTAAGTTTTTAATTTGAAAAGTTTCACTACGTAGCTTGCGCATTGAAGGTTTCAATTTTAAGCAAGTAAATATTAGCACTGACATCATGCCATCCCGTAGAAACACATCACTGTCCGTAATGTCTTGAATTATGATGTATATGACTGCAGCGTGAACATTTCAAGTTGAATCATTTAGTGGTTTCGTCAAAGCTTATGACAGTGTTCTATTTTACGATAATGTAAACAAAATGACTGCGCCTTTAAGGCCGCATTTGCATATACAAGAATGAAAGACTCTCTAAGATTATTTTTGAACGGCTTTTTCCCTCTTCTGGCTATCACATTTATTAGGACAAATACATATATCAAACCAAGTCCAATAAATCAATCAAGTTTGATGCCCCGACTACGCTTACGGTGGCTATCCTCGCCGGGCTGGCAGTTTTATACACTGTACTCACAGAGAGCTGCAAGTCTATTTCGCGTCTGGTGCTTCACGTTGGCACATGCCAGGCTAATTTCATATGCAATATGCACATAGGACTGGCACTTTGAACTTTTCTAAAAGAGCGTCTAAGTTACACACTAACAGCGAAGTATCCTGAATGGTTGATAGCGTGAGCGCTGTGCCATATAAAAGTAGAATTTGTACGTGCGGTCTTCTGTAACTATGTTAAATGACGCTCAATAGTAGCGCGTTTATGGAAACATTTCCTGCAGAAAATTTTGTAAACCATGATGCTTTTCGACGTCTTACGCAAACGTATAAAAGTTCGGCGCATTCGCGTGCGGGCATTTCAGAAACTGAATTCTCACGTTCTATCTGCATTAGCAGCAGGCAACAATGCAATGATACAAGAACTTATCCAAAACTTCGGTGCGGTGGTTTTCTGTTTTAGTGATCTCTTGTGCGCATCATGAGACTTCCATTCAAAATAAATAAAAGTTTTATTTACCAAAAAAACTGGAAGGTTGCCAATGCTGGAAGCCGTGAGGACGGCTTGACAAAGACCCTGGTGACCTGTACATACACATGGCAGTAATGCGGAAAATATTCGAGGAGCACAAGTACAAAAAAAAATTAACCATTCACCATCTCCGTAATGGCATCTGAATTAACTTCACGCAATCAGACGTGGATTATTTTTTCGCCTTTCCGACACGTGTGTTTTTTCTTCCCTTGCTGCCAACATTTTTATCTCATTACATCAAGGCTAATTCATGACACACTGTTACTACAAACTCATCTCTTTACCGTGCTTTCGTATATCTCTAACTTCTGGGTATCGGGTCCACGGACACTGGACGCAGTGAACAACTGATTTTCGCTTAACCAGCATTAATTCGATTAGTCCTGCCTTGTCGCGTCGAAAACGTGGGCGTCGCGTAAAAGTGTATGATTTGTTGTATGTACATGACAAGCTGACGTGAGCAATTTGGCCTCAGTTGCGAGACTTCATGCGTAAGAAACGAATGACTTTCCTTATTTGTACTTCCAGTACAATGGTGTTTGTTATGTACCACAGCATTTCATTTCTAAACCGTCTGCTTGTTGAGCGAAAGAGACATCGGGATATTTGAATGCATGTCTCTTTAATCTCACATTTCAATCACCAACTGTAAAATTCACAGAGTCCCTCAGCCATCCACCGAAGATGACTCAACTGCGACAAGCGTTCATTTTTTTTTCTCCTTTTTGTCAGTTGATGTTCTGATATTCCTTCGCCCCCCTCAAAAACTTTCTACATCTCACCGGGTTTCGCGCTGGTTCAGTGATTGGGCCATCTTTGGCATACCCTTTATTTCATTGGGTTACGTCATGATGACGTCATATGGTAATTTTATCACGTGATTATTAGTTTTTCATCACTCATATTGATACGGCTGATGCGTGACGCCGATCATTGATTTTGCCATTTTACGAGGCATGCAATACACTATATAGAAAATATGCTCTATAGTAAATCCACCATACTAAGAGCTTCCCCGGATATGATTTTTACAAAATTCGTAGGTCTCTGAATTTTATTTTTCTTTTTTGAAAGTGTCCTTTTTTTCAGATACCAGAGTCACTGATGGTGCCGATTTCGAAATGTCTGACACACTGCGAGGACCGAGTGAGTACAGGTGGCCTGGGCAGAAAATGACACCTCGACGTCAAACGCCTGCAGGGTACCCACATCCAGTAAGGAGGACGACTGCCGCATCTTCTTCGAGGGAAAGACGTTTTCCGCATGGGGCGAACATGGAACCTGGCTTAAGTTGGATGAGGCCAGGACATGACGGCAGAAATAGGCCGGGAATGCCTTACAGGATGCCCGGTATGATGCCGGGAATGATGCCTAGAATGATGCCTGGTAGAATGCCTGGTATGGTGCCCGGCATGATGCCCAGAATGATGCCTGGTATGATGCCTGCGATGATGTCCGGTATGGTGCCCGGTATGGTGCCCGCTGCCTACCCAGGCATTACTCCAGGAATTTCCATGGTACCAGGAGCACCTATGATGCCTTCCGTATTACCAGGTAAGAACCCATTCTCTCCAATTTTGCTTCTTAACCCACACGACCCTGCCTTCAATTTTCAGTCTGTTCGGTTTTTCTCTTCTCATTGTATCATCATCAGCCAAACTACACCCACTGCAGGGCAAAGGCCCCTCCCATGATCCGCCAATCTACATGGTCTTGTGCTTTCTGCCGCCTCGTTATAGCTGCGAACTTTTTAATATCATCGCCACACCTGACTTTCTGTCTCCCCTTTGTGCGTTTGTTTCTGATATAACATGATTGATAACTACTGCATCACTCCAAGAGCCTTGAGTTAACATAAACGTTGCAGCCCTTTGATAAAGTATGAATTTACGATGTAACAGCCATGTCACTCTCCTGATGGTGGTGCACGAAAAATAGAGGCACAAAAGGAACACACCTGGACACAGTGCACACAAACAACTGAGAATTGATTGGAACAAACAGACATGTGTAAGCAGTTGCGTGAATACATGTATAATAAATTATTACATTGAGCAGGCAGATTGTATTAATGACCCGTTTCCAGAAAAGCTACCTCAGTGCCAAGTAACGTGACAGAGGTTTTCGCGACACATGAATCGCCGACGTTTTTGATAAAACATGCTTCTTCAATTTCACGCGCTACCCTGAATTTATATTTCACTGTCGTGTGGCTGAACGAGGGCGCGCAACCACATTCACTACAATCTACAGGAATGTTTCAGCACGCCTGTCACTTAGAGAAGCTTTGTGATCCAAAACCCTATTATTTATATAACGCCATTTCTGTTCAGCATAACGCTTCACACACGAAAGCGGAATGTCGTACGCCACAGCAACGGCTCAATCGACTTTGTTTTGCACCTGTCCTTGACCTGGCAAAAACCCGTGCCTTGTTTCTCACCATCGAGCTTCCTCTCCACAGCCGTGCAAACGCTGCCTAAATTGTTGCCAGCCGAAAAGAAAACACAATTCTATACCTCGCTCCAGCTTTCTCTTAAACGGTGTGAGACACCATGTTGGTACACAACTCTTGCTACGTGAAGTTGTCGTATTTGTCGACTGACTGTCACGATGTGAATTCAAGTTCTTATCGTTAAGTGAAACTGCCTCAAATAAAGCATGAACAAGTGGACATATCGTTAGTTCTGTGTCTACTTCTGTTTTCATTTGCGCTGTTTTACCTATGTAAATGTATGAGCTGGCTCGTACTCAGGCGTAATCGAGGTGGTAGTTGGTTGTCTATGGGCACGTTGTCTTAGTTGATGTGCAAACAACAGAAGGAACATCAGCCATCACCTCGAGCCAAATTGATTTGGCGTCATTGCTGCATTTTTTTTACTAGGCCGCGTTTTCCATGCATTGTTATCCAGTTAAGGTTGTGGTTCCACCTATTATCACTTCGCAAGTAACCAACACACAGCCTCGTATCGTCACAGTGCCGATCGGTGGAGGTACCGGCGGGGGCGGTTCGAGGACTACCGTCATACCAATGCCGCTTCCGATGCCGATGCCCCTACCTCTGCCATCGCCAGGTGGTGGCGGTGGCCAGGGCCCAGTTATCCTGGCAGGCACGTCCCCGCCAGCTTCTGCTGCCCAACAAGCCTACCCTTGCCCGGCGCCTTGCCACCAACACTACGCTGCTCCTCCTCAGCAGGAGCCGCCACTTAGTCCTTTGGTGGACGCGGCTGCCGTTACTATGATGATGCAGCAGATTCGATTGCTGCTGTCTCCACCACCGGCACGAACGCGGCGCTCTAGACAGCGATCGCCTGAGCAAGCCTGCTCCTTCTCCTCCGGCACCCGCTGCTCTGGGCCCTGGTTTGCCTGAATGTCATCTCCCTTTTCAGTCGATCTTACCTCCTCAGGCACCAGTGGAAGGAGGCCCTATTGACTTGGTGGCCGCTCTGCAAGCAATGCTGGCGCAAGCAGAGGGTGTGGATAGCCAGAAAAAGCCCTCCAAGGCGACTGGAAAAAGAAATAAAGCTGGCAAGAAGGCCGAAGAAGACGCGGAGACGAAACATCGCATGGACGGGGGCAAAAAGCCTGTGGAGGAAGGTAAGGAAGCGAACGGTGAAAAGGATAGGGAAGGAAAAGAAGAAGAGAAGCAAAGTAGGAAGAAGAAGGAAACCGAAAAGCAAGGAGATGAAGTTAAAAAGGTTGACAGCACTGACGAGAAGCTCAAATCTCCGTTGACACAGGAGGGCACAACCCCTGGTAAGGGGCCAGACCCTAACGCCCCCGCTTTAAGCCTGAATTTTCAGAGGTAAGGCAAGACAAATTTCTAATGCGCATACGCTTAGTCTGTAATCCTTATCTGCACAGCATCGTGATCATCATAAGCCTGGCTACACTCACAGCAGGACCAAAAGCTTTTTCTATGTTTTGTAAAATAATTTGATTGTGTGCTCGCTGCCATTACTTTTTCATCACAAAATTGTTCATCTTATCTGCCCACCTGACCTGCCGCCTCCTCCTCGCACGCGTACTTTCTCTTGGAATCCAGTCTGTTAGTTTTATTCACCAGTAGTTATCTTGCATTTGTGCAATATGCCTTGCTCCTGCCATTACAACCTGTAAAGAACCTGCAAAATGTTTTCAACGTGTTTACAAAACGCTGCTGATAGGTAGTCAAAACATCGTAGAACCCGTGAGCCAAATACTTTAACACAAAGCACACGGCCTGGAATTCACAATTCTCAAAGTCAACAAGAAAGCACTGCCATTAAAGAATGAAGATGATTAAACATAGTTTCATTCACGCCTGCAAACTCAGAACTGTTAGAGTTATGAACAGTTTGCGAGGCGGGCTGTGGACATCGCTATCACATCACGGTATTGATGAAGGACGCCTTCATGAATATTTATACAGTTTTCAGGTCGAAAAAAAAGCTGTTTATAAATAACCATGTGCACTTGCAATCAACCACTGCAGCAACAAACACTATGAGGGTGATAATTCTGTTCCGCTGTAAAAAAATGGATTGTGAAAAAGCGATCGTCAGTGCCTTTGAAGAATGATGACTGCCTCACTTAATCAGTACAATTTTTCGAGCGCAGCACAACCGAGCTTGGAGATCACCTGCCGACGTCCGATGATGCGACCGTGGTTGCAAGCCGTAACGGTTACATCGTCTACGCCTGCTTGGCTATCATCATTTGCATTCTAGTGTTCGTGGTTGCGTTGGCTTTGGTACCTGCACTGCTTCAACACGCAAAAGGTGCTACAGCTTTTATCTCGATGTTTGCCGATAGACTGTAGAATTAACGATGAAGGAACGACAGGAAGAGTTTTCATAATCAGGTGGTGACTTCCCGACAACGGATGTCAATGCCGCCGTACACTGGTGTAGAGTTTTTTTTTTTTGATGAAGTAGAAAGCAGAGAACATAACATCATTCCCACCCTTACATTTGTAGTGAGAGCACAAGCTTAGTGAAGCGTCAGGTTCCTCTAGTTGCTTCTGCCATTTTTTACATATATTTATCAAGAGTGAGTCTTTAAGGTAGAAAAAAATTACGCTGCAATACAGCTGCTGTGCAGGCATTCCTCAAGGTGTTCAAGTTCAAACTCGAATGAAACTTTCAATTGCTTCATAATCTTAGACATCGCTGATAGAATCGAAACGTTTAACAAGAAGTATCAAATACATACATACATACATACATACATACATACATACATACATACATACATACATACATACATACATACATACATACATACATACATACATACATACATACATACATACATACATACATACATACATACATACATACATACATACATACATACATACATACATACATACATACATACATAAGCCTGTGGTGTACTTATTTACATGATTTTATTCAGTGTACCCTCACGGGCATGAGGATTTGCTTATCGGTGGCACTTGTCTGTTGTTGAAATCGAATGAAAGTACACGACTGAAGGTATCGTCACACAGCCACATACATGCGAAAGTTGTGTTCTGTTCCCTATCAGAAGTGAGGTTGCTTTTTCGTTATTTTCATTTGCTCTCATTATTTCCTCCTATTTCCTAACTACAGCACTACATTTATTGTCTACAAAAGAGACCCCGTTGCCGGTCCAAACTTCATTAAGTCTGTTGGTTTCACTAGGTTTTCTCGAAAACAAGAAACAAGCCTGTGATTGATTCCTTTTCTTTCGTGGCAGAAAAGCACGTATTTTGATATTCTGCTCCAATAACACAATACTTCTATTCCAATATAAGCCTGGACTGATAACTACCTCTCAATACGCCACACATGAATTACGTTCTCAGAGTTTCACACTAGTTCACGCTTACTTTCAAGGAAAAAAAAGAGAAGAAACACTCGGCCTTTCTCTATCTATATTTCGTTTACGCAGGAGTCGTCGGTTTTAGAAATCGGCAGGACTTGGAATCAAGTCCCACAGACTGGAACGATACAACACTCACGGAACATGCTACTGACCATGGTGCCACAACGATGAACCCGTTTATGGACATCGTGGAAACCTTCGGCGAAGTCGGTGTCGGTGATGGTCTGCGAGATTTCGAGCTGCCGTCGCCAGAAGGTCCACACAATACAGTGGGGTTCGCGCTGGATTGGCTCATGGGGCTGGGGCCATCGTTCAAGCTACAGCGTCCAAGAGACAATCTACTCGCCGCTCGCTTCCTTATTTCAACGAGCGCGGACTACTTCAGTATACTGCAAGCTCGCAGTTCGTGACGAAGCACCCTTCGAAGCTGGGCCTAAAAATGGCGGTTAGCACACACTTCGACTTGCCGCTCCCTCTCGCGGAGAGTGGTGGTGGCGTGGACGCATCTGTCTATCACTCGCTCTTCAACAGTACTGAAAGCGTTAACGTCGCGTCTAGCTTGACGCCCGAGTTCACACTCTCTTCAGCACCTATATCGGTTAAGGCATTGATCGAGCGTACTCTAGCAGCGACGTATTTTGAGGAGGTCGCAAATGCCGATGTTCAAACCAGGCGGAGAGTCGACAAATTTCTCGATGATCGCATGCATCGAGACAGCGCAAGCACTTCTCGGATGTCACTACCTGGCGAAGGTGGTCCTGCCGTTTTCCCAGAATCCGCATATGGTGATGACATTTCGGCCGAATACCAGTGGCCTTCAGGCCTTCGAAAGACGACCACCAGGAAGCGTCGAATCAATGTCACTCTCAGCTTTCGGTTACCTCAGTTGCCCACGCTGAACCATCGGAGTATTATCATCCGCGGAATGCTTCGTGATTCGACATACAGAGAGGATCGACTTTCGCGCCATAACAAGGACGGCAGAAATTACGGGATTTAGAATTACTCCAACGGCTATCATTTCCTTCTTTTATTTCTGCTAAACATGTTCAACTTGAAGCCACACATGTGCTCGTTCGGGTTTGGTTTTCGGAACATTTTCATCTTTATTTCTTTTATTATATAAATCAATTATGTGGATTCGCAGAAAGGCTGCTTGTAGTATTTTTAGATATGCGTGTGCATTGAAATTCAGTTAATTCGGTAAGCAGCGATTGTGGATGGTGCAAATGACCCTGTCTGTTTTAGATCGTTGCTCACTCACTTCATTATTGCTATAGAGAAGCGGGGTTGGTTGACTTTCTTGTCACGCACTGATGTTGGATTTTCTTATATTATAGAAAATTTTAACTGAATAAGGGCGCACACACAGACACGGACACTAGAACAGGAAATTGCACAGAACAAGACCAATTAAAAACAATTTCCAAGAGCAATTTAAAGAGCTTTCCAAAAGCACAGACCAAGAGCAGGTATTCAGTTAAAAGATGAACCAATGCCAACTAGCCCAATCACCCGTGCTACTACAATATATAAAATATTGCTCTTACGTACATTTGTGTGCGCTAATCGTCATTACTGTTCTTGGATTAGTTTGTTGACATTTCCGTACTATATGACGCATTTAGGGTCTATATTCTAAATAAAGAAAAGCTAACATCAAGAGATCGCCTAATGTGCGCGCATCAGAAATTCTGGACTTGCGATGTTAACGATGCGAGAGCAGATAGTGCGATAACTTGGAAATCAGCTGTCAGTAGCGTCGACAGGCCATCGGCTCCTGCAAAAATGAAAAGAAATAGCGTATTTGTGAGTGTGTTCCTTCATTCGACACTTAGGACATCTATTGTTTTCCCGCAGTTATGTTACAATGAGAATTTAAGCACCCCAGATTTCATACATTATCATTTTTACTTTCTTTCATTCAAACACATTATATACTTCGTCTGCCAAGTAAGGAAATTGTTCAATTTCCTGTTCGAAATGCGCCATATAGGATGAAAGAGTGTCGTTGATAGGGTTCACTATTGTCTTGCTATTTTGAGCTGCTATTTGCAGAAATAATAGAACGAAACGTAACCATACTGATTTCAAAACAAATTGCTATACCATTTTGTCATAGAAGCCGTACACTGAGTGTTGCTCGCAAAAGTGTCTACATATCCATATGCCACTTGGCGTGTGATGACATAAACAAATATTCAGCTATATTTACCCACCCCAACCGACATTAGTCTTGTTGGAACCACCATTAGTTAGCACTAGCGCGTATGGTATGGTTACCCAAAGCGACAGCTGCTTTGGCAAACGCCTGTACTGACTGTATGGTAGCGCTAACGGCTACGGCAACTCCACTGTTTTGCCTTCTTTTCAAAGTACTGCGGTGGTGTTACAGCCCGTTTACGGTGTTACGTTACAGCGCACGGGTTTCCAGGGGTGGTGTTTCTCGAATGCTCACGCTATAAATATGCGCGACACATGTTGCATGTACTGTAATCCTCGTGTAGCCAGGAGAGGGGGGGGGGGGTCTCCACCTGTCAGTCGATTACTTGTCAGTCGATCACAATGTTCCTTCCCAACTGAATATATCCGCACTTAACGTGGTTTTGTACGACCTCTAGGATGCACCTTTGACGAAGCGATGATACCCCGTGACGACATCGTGTGACCTCATGTGATGATGTAATCTTGTGACGTCGTCAATACATAACAAACTTACTAGAACTTGACGTCGTCGCAGCATTACGCAACGGGCGACCAAAATGACATGAGGTTTTTGTACCACTTGATTCGCCCGCCATACTTCGCTCAAGAAGTCAACTCTACTAGACGGTTGACGCCCTAAAGAAATGACGTTATTCTTACCAGTAACAGTGACGGTGACGAAGTTGCTCACTGCCACACCACAGCTGTTCCAAGCGCGGCATTGGTAGCTTCCCGAGTCGGAACGATCGAGCTGCGCCCTAGTGAACGGAACCGAAACAGTCGGGACACTAGGCGCTCGGCTGATGCTGAAGACATGGCCATTGAGATGCCAGCTCACTTCGACTGCTGGGGGATTGGCATCAACTTCGCATTCCATAAAAAGGTCCTCTCCGGAAACGATCTTCGTGGCGTTGACTGTCAGTCGGAGCGAGGGTTTGTCTGCGGTTTCAAAAAACAAGATTACATAAGCTATGCTTCTCAAACGCATGGCCCACGATCCTCTAGCAAGTGACTCGACCCGCAAGTGGTTCTTTTCATCCCATATTCTTTTTAATTTCTTAATAGGTATGTACATGAGCTGCACAGACGTGACAGATCACAAGTACACTTTTTAACGCATGCGGTCGTAGTGCGTTAAAGCATAACCATAGACAAATAACCTGGACCGAAATTCCGAATAGACGTATCGATTAGAGTCATTCTAGAGATCAGTATCGACATGCTGCTCGAAACATGAAGTCCCGTCAAATTTCCTTCACAAATCACCTATATGGTAAGATATGAAAGAAGGCGTTCTTAGAAATGTCAACGTTAGCGAACATTGTCCCGCAGTCGTAATGCGGGCCAAGTTTGAGATGAAACACGTGTAGAGACACGATAGAATATTACTCAAGGAATGTTGCTATCTTCGTAACAAATGGTTTTTGAATAAGCAATATAGTGTGCTTCTCGACGCATGCGCCGCTTGAAGTTTCATAATATCCCCTTTCTCTTCAATGCATACTTGAGTCGTTTCACAATAAGCCGAACAGTTGGCAGTCAGGGCTAGTCCACTGTGCACCTTGTCCGTGTTTACTTTGTGCTGTGTTTTACTATGGCGAACCGGACACAACAGAAGAGATGAGTTGTATCTGCTGGCATACCTCCTTTCTTCACGAATCCGTATCACCTACAGCACAACTTTCGGCCTTCTAAGATTAACGTACAGAGAACAACGCAATCTCACAGTGAACGTCGACGACGAAGCTGGCGTTCAGCCGGTCTTCGGTGACTGGATGAGCGACGACGCACGTGATCGTTTTGCCTCTGTCCTTGGCGGACACCGTCAACGTCAGCACGCTGGTGGCAACATCGGCATCCTCCTGTACGTGGGTGAACGTGGCGTCCTGAGGACCTTCGCCGCCAACGTACCACGTGACGAGGGGAGCGGGTCTCGAACCCAGCACCTCGCACTCTACGCTGGCGGGTATACCATCTTTGAATGGCCGAGCCCGGATGTGCACTGATGATGCAGGTGCTGGAACGCGGAAGAAGTGTGCATTGCAGGTTCTGTGGCTTTGAACTTGGCATACACGTACCCTAAATTTAGGACACCAGAATTTCTGAAGCATGCGGAAACACAAGTACAAAGTAATTCTAGAATCTAATGTCTGCACATCTAAAGCTACAAGTGTTTGAATGGATGCTCTGAATGCGTCATAAATGGTTGTAAAAGGCACTAAATAAGTTTGTAAAGTCGCCTAACGCTCAGACGTACAAAATATCTAAGCGGGTGCACGAATGCGACTACCACAGTAATTCATTGTTCTGTACACTGTATACTGCAAATGTAGTTTTGTAGTCTTACTTGTCGTACTTTGCTACAGCCTACCATGAATACGAACAGAAGCCTGCCATACTTACGTGGCTGTCGCAGTATAAGCTTTGTCGCCAATAAGGAAAGTCTGAAACGTGGCTTCACCCATGTTCTGTCTAGTTTATACCAAAACTTCCAACACATTGCAAACATTTTCCACGCACGTAAGTGCTGTTGTTTAGCGCATTAATGACGGAAGGTTTTACAGAATACTTTTTGTTTCATCAGCAGCGTTGTTGAAGCTCTCCGTCGTGGGTGATTCAATAATCTACGCCCTCAAACGTGTGTATGCCAGTAATATGTCAACTAAACACTAATAAGGTTGTCAAAGTTTCGTTGTATGGGCATAGCAAGAGAAGCTTAGAGCTCTTTAAGTGTTGTAGTAGAATGGTTCACTCTCATAGTAGAGCGCGGCGCCCCTTGAACGTGTCCCTCTCTTCACTCTGATAGTAGCTATCAATATAATAAGTTGAAGACATTTCACTGTGGGAAGTTGGATAACCAGTGGATCTTATACGGACGCACTCTTTGCCACGCACGACCACGCCAACGCAGTGGTTAGACTCTACTTATGTGGTGAAACACGAACGAAAGGCTCAGCGCTGCAGTCAAGTTTTCTGCACAGCCTTTGAGGTCGTTTTGCCTTTTAGCGATCAATGATGTCTCATCATCACAGCGTGGTAAGATTTGGTGATTATGACATCAATACATGAAGTCGACGTTTTCTAAGAGCACGCCGCGTGGCTTTTCATTTATGCTCATGGACACATGTGGATGGAGGGGACAAATTGGACGCGTCCTGCAACACTTGTTCAAGTAACCGTTGAATGATTTCATTAAATTGGTTTATCACCTCAAGAATCGACTGACGCTAAAATATTAAGAGTCCGTCAAGTAAGAGCGAATCTATAAGAATCCATCGCACGCTTTAGCAGTTTTCTCTCTCTTTCCGAACCAATGAGTAGGGAAAAAAATTGCATATAATCCTGTTAATCAGCGCACGTCGTAATTTTGAGCCTCTCTCTCTCTCTCTCTCTCTCTCTTTCTGTCTTTTTTTTTTTTTACAGAGCGTTGCTTACTTTCAGTGTGCCACGGCATCTCGTAGTATATGGGTCGGTATCGGCGGGTAAGATAACTGCGCAGTCCTCGATGCTGAAAACCCATTAGCCACGGGAAAGATTTATAGCTTTATGAGAATTTATTGCAAATTCCAGGCCACGTGCAGCGGTTGTGGTCTGTCGATTGGCAACCTTTTGTGGCCATACTGAAAGAATGCTTCGAGTACCTCTAAGCAAGTGTTTCACATACAGCTCCGCTTAGATAACCACGTTTCCCCTTATCTTCATAGGGCGTCGTCTTCAACAAGAGAGATCCACTCACTCCAGATCTCGAGCTTCACGGTGGTGTTCAGTGTGGCTCCCAAAGCGTTGGTAGCGACGCACGTGATAGGGGTGTCGCGGTCCCTCCGTGCCAAGTTATGCCTCGTGAGCTTCGACTGCGTAGACATGCCTTTGACCTGCGAATGACCCTTGCCGAGTGCGGGAGCCGAGTTCCAATACCACGTTAGCCGGAAATCTGCAAAAAATGATACAGCTTAAACGCGAACCATAAAGTGCGTCAACTACATCAAACGCATACAATAAGTAGCCTAAAAGCAACAAGGGGCTCATAGGTGTGCGTAGGGTGCTCCATAAGGGAAGAGGAGAGGCGAGTTTGACCACAGTGCCCCCCCCCCCCCCCCAGTTTTACTTCCCAATACTATGATACGATTTTGAGGGGTGTTGAAGTCCAGGGCTCCAAAACGTCCGATCATCTGGTCCTAGCTTGCAACAGTACACGGACCTCTACCATTTCGCCTCCACCAAACTGAGACAGCTGCGGCCGGGATCAAACCCGCCACCCACGGGCCAGCAGCCGAGCATCAATTTAACTGATTCGTGATGGAGGACCATGCCACCTCTCGCTACACTACTACACAAGGCACTCTCAATTTATTGAAAGACGGGAATAGCACTGCTGTATGTTCACCGCTGTTGGCTTTGCAGGTCAGCATCAAGGAATCACCCTCCATGTAAGGTCCTGCTATGCCTTGAACTTCGTCTCCCTTCTCGTCAAATATGGTCGGCTGGTTAGTGGAACCTGCAAAAGGAATATGGGCGTTAGTTATAGTGTATAATAATCGTCATGTAATAAAGTAAATAACCTGGGGAATATCCTGCACGGAGATTTTTTTGTGTTCTACTGAAAGCGTATAGTCTAGAATAAATCGTTGTAGCGTATAAGAAAGTATGGCTTTCTTTCAGCGTGGAAACAGTTATTATTCTTGTTTTTTTTCTAATTTTCGTCATTGGATTCTGTTGGGGCTATGATTCTCCGAGGTCAATTTTCAGTGGCTACCTGGTCATTGCGGCTTCCGGGACAATGATTCCGCAGACAATTCCTCTGTCAAGGACAGATGCGGTAAGACAGCTTCGTCACCTGGCACGTAGTTCATGTGCTGCTGGAGTCAAACACCCCAAACATAACATACAAGGCGCCATCAAATAAACCCTTAACTGAACTTCGACCTCCATCTGAACACTGTCGACGTGAAGCTTCACTTCTTTGTCGGCTTTGGTTGGGGGTTGCCTTCACGAAAGCATATACAA
Source organism: Rhipicephalus microplus (assembly GCF_013339725.1). Taxonomy (NCBI): domain Eukaryota; kingdom Metazoa; phylum Arthropoda; class Arachnida; order Ixodida; family Ixodidae; genus Rhipicephalus; species Rhipicephalus microplus. Next base: position 138,220,003 of record NC_051171.1, read on the forward strand.
CCCTAAATAAAGTGACCGACAGTGCGGCATGTGAGGTCTGTGGCACCGAAGAAATTCATCGACCATCTGCCAAGCCGTTGCCCTCTGTTTCTTTATGAGCGTCTCTCATAATCATATGGTGGTTTTGGGACGTTAAAGCCCACATATCAATCAATTAATGTTTCTTTATTAGAGACGAAAACTTTATGACGCGTTGCTACAATTGGACGATCGGCCACTCTCTGTGCAGATGCTGCGGGAGCACCATCCTTGCCTCTCATCACCTCAGAAGGCAGTCAAAGCTTTCTTGAGTTTTCTGATGACTACGAGGCTCTGTGAACACCTTTGACTTTTGCATATTACCAGTGCCTCATACGCGTCTGCCCGTGTACTGACAATTTCCTCTTATCTTTCCCATCTCTTTCCTCTTTCTCTCATCCTTGTGCTCCCCTTACCTATATTCCCCCAGCGTAGGGCAGCAAACTGTGGCTGGTTAACCTTCCTACCTTCTGTCTTGTAGTTCTTCCTTCCTTCCTCTTTTTCTTACTGTGTCAAGGCAAGCACCAGTATTGAAAAAGAAAAGTGGACGAGGTAGGGTGTGACGGGTTGAACGACTATGGCTGACTGCATGTGAAGATAATGCATTTTGTTTGCTAAGAACAGATAATGAATGTGATGCCGTGCATTCTGTGTTGATCTCGGTGCATGTAAAATATATGGAACCCAGATGTGCACGTTTCATCCTTTTCGTTTCCTATTGGGTACAAGTTGTCAAGTCAAGAAAGAGACGAGAAATTTTGGCTTCTTAAAGTTTTATAAATATTTTTATAACTATAATTAAACTTCATGTTGGTGCATCGTCGATAGCTTTCTTGTATTTTTTAATTCAACTTTCGTTTCACGATGTGCTACATGAATGGGTGGAAAAACATATATTAAGGTCCTGCAAGAAGCACGCCAACGCGCTCAGGGCTCCCTCATTAGGACTAAGAGGCCTATCCTAACAGCCGCATCGCGGGCTAAGATAATGCGCTTAACTTTGGTTCACTCCTGTAAAAACCAACCAAACCAACTCAAGCAATCGTTTGATTTAAATACCGACCGATATATGCTTTACCTATGCCTTTCACTGCCAAATCAATGCAGGTACGGAGCAGTTAACTGTACTGACGTAGGGGCGATAATGGGAGCACGAAAATCAACATGGTGTTTGTATTGTCCGTTTGTGGTCGTGAAATAAACGAATGTTCGTAAAATAGAATCGTGCTCTTGCAGGTTTTCTAGGCCTTAACAATATTCCGGAAAGCCGTGACAGACACGTGTGCTACACGTACGGCTATATACTTCACTCATGGGCCTGGTACTTCCCACTGGTAATTTCAGCTTTCATGTTCGTCTTCGAAACTGATACTCGCTGCGCATGCCCCTGGCTTAGGACAGATTGCTCACGCGAGAAGCTTGGATGTAATCGGCCTGGGGTCGATAACAGCACAACTCAAGGCGCGGTGCGAAACCCTGCGCATGCTCATAGCCAAAATCAGATAGCACATGAACGCCCTAGGTATGAACGGCCCGCTATCGATAACAGTAGAACTGGAGGCGCTGCGCTAAAACACACAAGTAAAATTGTCTTGAAGGCGCAGAATCGGAATCTCTAGCGCACATCCCGACATTGGTTGCGCGTTTGGCCGAAGTTTACGGGGTACTGCAATTTCACGGGAAGCCAGACATTGCTCTGGTCGATAAGTACATCCGTGGACACGTCTGTGTAGAGCACGCGAACAGCTGTTTTTTACTCGGCGGAGAGACCTTGGGTACAGTATCAGACTCTCACGTGGTGAGCTTGACAACTATAGGCTGTGCATCCTCCTGATACATTACGTCAGAGCCCGAAGCTGCCTCAAAGTTTCGGCCCGCAGAGCAAAAACCGGTTGCTATAGCGCTCTACACAGACGTGGCCATGGCTGTACGCTTGCATCGGTTGCAAAATCAAGGCAGAGATGCTACAACTATTGTACTGCAGATAAGTCGACAAGGCTCACTCTTACACACACCTACGACAAGCAAGGCAGTGGATAAAGTCCGGGAAGCACCATCCTTAAAGGTCGCCTTGCAAACATAAGTCCCTTGGTCTCGCGGCTTCAGCTTCGTCATGGTCAGTGCCGGACTGTCTTCGTGTCCACCGCGGAAGAACGCCCTGCCCTGCCAGTCGGGGCGTGGACGATGCTGATGAGCGGCCTTGCGGTGAGTGTTCTGTAAGCGCCACAAGTGGCCGTTGGTTAGTTATAACTTGGCGCAACAGCATTGGAAAAGTTTTTCTCTTCGTTCTAATGACCGGAGAATGGTACGCTTTGAAAAAAAAAGGAAAAACACCATATATTTAGTAGGTTTTGTCGCGTATAGCTACACCAGTGGAGCGCGTGGCCAAGCGCACTCGATGGTGATACAACGGCTCCTTGGTAGAATGTTTGTGTGCTATCAGGGACAGGTTCGGCTTTTCCGGTGAGTGCGCATCCCCTCGTTTTTACCGGGGTGATATAAGCTTCTGCAAGAACGATTTCGATGACCGAAACAAGCAAGTGGGGGCGATGGGCATTCTCAGGAACGGCCTCCCTTCCAATAATTCGAAAATAGGACGCGTTCGACGCCACTGTACAGCCTTGCAGTGCAATCGGCCACGCGCTTTTGAGGTGTAGCTCACACTCAGCGCGATAGTACCACCTGGTGGGGGGTATTCATAGCTCGCACATGACGCCACAGACGCTGGTTCTTCACGTAGTATACTTCTAACATGGCGATCTTGATAACGTCAAGTCGGCTTATCCTTGCGTCATTTAAACCCGACACCGTGGTCTAGTGGCCAAAGCACTCGGCTGCTGACCCGCAGGTGGACGGGATCAAATGCTTGCCTGCGACGGCGGCATTTTCAATGCAGGCAAAAATGCTGTAGGCCCATGTGCTCAGATTTTGGTGCACGTTAAAGTAACCCTGTCGGTCGAAATTTTCGGAGCCCGCGACTATGCGGCGTTTTTCACGTTAAACCCCAACAATGGTTATGGTGTCAGGTTACCTGGTTCATAGCTACATCGAATGCCGCTTTGAAACAAACACCCTGTTCGCATGAAAAGCGAGAGGGCCTGCATGCAACGCATACTGATAACATTAACGTGACATCGTAAAATTCGCGTCAAACAATGTTACTATATACTTCAATATGGCGTGTTCAACGACGTCAGTTCCAACTATACGTCATTTCATATCTACTTTTATCACTGGTCGTGGTAAGGGTACAATAATTCAGCTTTGTTAGGCCTTCATGATAGCATCTTAAATATGTTCCCAATAATAATTCGCAGCCAAGTTGCATATAGATGGCTACTGGCGGATCACGCCCGCGGTCAAATCATAAATGCATGTGATAATTTTAGGTGGCCCTCATCTCCTCACCACCATCGACGACTCTTTCACAAGTGTCGCGATGCTGTGCGGTGGCACCTCCCGCTAATCGTCGAGCCTCTTTGTCTCGTGACATCTTGCTTGCGCGGTTATCAGGAGTTGCCCTTTGAGGCGTGTCGTTCACTCGGACAACGAATAGGGGTGATAGACAGCAGCAACGCGTAGAGAAGTGGCAATGGGCTACTCAACAATTGACCACATTCATACTATCAATCAGGTAATAGAGAAATGCTCAGAGTATAACCAACCACTATACATAGCCTTCATAGATTACGAGAAGGCGTTTGATTCAGTAGAAATATCATCCGTCATGCAAACACTGCGGAATCAGGGCGTAGATGAAGTATATATAACATTCTGGAAGAAATCTACAGGGATCAACTGCTACCATAGTGCTTCATAAAGAAAGCAATAGAATACCAACAAGAAGGGTGTAAGGCAGGGGGACACAATTTCCCCATGCTATTTACCGCGTGCTTACAGGAGGTTTCAGAAGCCTAGAATGGGGAACGTTAGGATAAGAGTCAATGGAGAATACCTTAGTAACCTGCGCTTCGCCGATGACATTGCATTGCTGAGTAACTCGGGGGACGAATTGCAACTCATGATTACGGAGTTAGACAAGGAGAGCAGAAAGGTGGGTCTTAAAATTAATCTGCAGAAAACGAAAGTAATGTACAACAACCTCGGCAAGGAGCAGTGCTTCGAGATAGGTAATAGTGCACTTGAAGTTGTAAAAGACTATGTCTACTTAGGGCAGGTAATAACCGCAGAGCCGAACCACGAGATTGAAGTAACTACCCTTACGGAAACGCCATACATGGCCCATATATAAGTTATATCTGGCCATATATAAGCATATATGGCAGCATATGTGGCCATATATAGGCATATATGGCAGCATATGTGGCCACATATAAGCATATATGGATGTATATCTGGCGGAGTCGGTTCATGTATGGGGTTATATACGGCCATATATGACGCGGTTGGCCCATATAAGGAGTCAAATCTGGCCAAATAAGGAACGGCCACACCATATATAACATATCAAGTGGATCCTTATATGTGGAAGTGCTCTCTTATTTGGGATGAACCACGTATATATTTAGCAACGTGATCACACTTTTATGTGAATTGTAATATATAACAATTTGTACACAAAGCTGACCTGCTTGTTTTTCATAACAATAGGAGTATTAAATATATATGTTGTTTCTGCCATGCAAAAAAACCGAAATTCAGGTCAGCTTTGTGTACGTGATAGTTGCAACTCAGTTGAATGCATATATGCATGCATTCGTGTAATTTAACTCGTACATTTTTCATAGCATTTAGGTTTGAAACAATAAGTTGCAATTAATACGACGTAAATAATGTATATAAGAGCAGACATGTTTTACGAGGAAGGAATCGTGTCAAGTCACAAAACGTATTGAAGCTTCCGAACCTCGCTATTATTATAGAGCAATCCTATATAGTATTATGTAAAGACAAAATGCATGCAACTTATATTGTTCACATTAATGCATTGTTTAAAGTGGCAGCAAGAAAGAGTAATTTCAATGCACTTTTAGCTTCCACATCGGTGGACAAAATTTCTGATTATTTGAAAGTTTTGATGGCTATATGCTCCCTTCATATAACAAGATTTCTCTTAATCCTGTTGACCCCTCATCTGCGATTGCTTTCAGCAGCCATTTACTATAATTCCATGCGCAGTGCAATGTTTAAGGGAGTATTTTCAAAAACAAAAAGAACTTACGTGAATGCAACTTGCAGGCACTATTATGATTACATTCAAGATGGAAGTTGTACTAATTTATTGCAAAAATACATCTTGCGTTTCCTTTGGCTACGTATAATGTTCCTGGCTGTGCACATAGTAAGTTTATCGAAAATTTTATGATTGCACAAGTGAACAAATAATTTAGTGTAATGTTTGCAAGCGTCAAATAAATCTCACGTCATAGACATGTACGTTAAGAAAGGTGCAACTGACTCACACGTGATACATATTTATTGGATCATGTAATGAAATGCTGAAGCTTTATAGCAACATTTAACGTAGGCTGCCGAATTCACAAAACTTCTATTTTGTGTCGGTGTGTCATTACTTAGTCGAGGTCACTAAAGCGCACGTGCCATCATCAGGATTAGCCTAAACATTGCCTTGTGAATACAATTAGTATGACACATTTTTTGCGGGCTGGCGTGATACCTAAGCCAAACTCTACATTATGTAAACAGTCCCTTGTTGTGCAGGCGCGTAACGATTCAAACTGCTTGCGAACATATCCTTTCAACACCAACACGGTAGTGCACTTACTTATAAGATATGTATGCCGGTACATACCCACCAAACTGCGCAAGTGCACACTCACGTATAGAGATTCATGGGCACCCGGACACTGGCATTTCATTCCATGTGGCTAGATATTTTCGGCCATGTCAGAATGATATGAGTGTATTATTATTATTATTATTATTATTATTATTATTATTATTATTATTATTATTGTTGTTGTTGTTGTTGTTGCTGTATTTCGCAAAACGCCCAACAGCAAATCCATATGCTGTCATACTGCGTCGTTATGTAAGTTTTATGATATCAGTTATCTTGGTGTTCTTTTTGATAGCATGCTGAATTTTTTCTACTTGCATTAAATGTGCTGCCATGCGAGGCCTTCATTCTCTTCCTGTTGGCTCAACATCTCGCGAGAATCCGGTTCTTTTACAGCCTTCTACAAATTGTACACCGCGATATGTCGTGGTCAACTTGAGTACATATGCATATTTGATTTGGAATGGCCTTGCTAAATCCAGCAGTAGCGCCACTGAGTGAGTCCAGAAAAATTTCATAAGTATTTACCCTCATCGTTTCACTAGAATCCTTTCAACACTGCTAGAATATTATATTTGCCATCAGTTAACGGCCGGCAAAATCGCGCTGAGCTGTTATTTCTTTACAAGCTAGTTCAGGGTGAGATATTCTGCCCTTCTCGGTTGTAATAATTTTGAAACTCCGCGTAAGTTATCGAGAGAGAATCGACCGTTGCATGTACCTGCCAGCTTCTTTCAACACTCTATCCTTTACAAAAATACCGAGTCTATCTAACGTCAACTTTCTCAATTCGTTATGTTTTTCATAGTCTACAGTCATTTTTTTTTGTCAGTGAGGGCTGCCCTGTCCTAACATAGCTTTGCACATGCACAGATTCTTCCCTTTTCCGTCTTTCAGGAAGCCTTCGCCACGGTTATGTATATTCTACATTATTTTTCAGTCCCATTCCATAGATATCTACTCTTTTATTTGTTGTTTCCATTGTGCGTTGATTTCTTTTCGACTGCTCGTTTTTGCTCTTTTTTTGCATTTCTGTGGACAGTCTGTAATGTATTGTTTGTTTTTTGTTTTCTTTTCGCTCGCGCCAGCATGAAAGACCCTATGGTTGTTCTTGGGTAGGTTAAAAAATGATTGATTGATTATTGGTTGATTGAATATTATTATTATCATTTTAAATGCTTGCGAAATAAGATGAAAATTCCGCTGAAACGCGTCTTCATAGCCAGCGTACACGAAGCAGCGATTTCAGCTCCACGGAATGCCTGTCTCAAAGGTCTTGCACGTGCAGCTTTCTGGGCCCGCGGGAGGAAGTTGAAGTCCATTGTTCGAAAAAACTCGCCTGACTGCATTGGTTGCAAGGGGTGCGCACAGTAAAAAAATACAAAAAGGGCGCCCGTCGGATGAGTGGACACTTCGGAGAAAGTTGTTCGAAGAAGCGTGGCGCGTAGGCACCATGTAGCCCTGCCGTACGTGGCATACAACAGTCTGTCGACAGTCGACACAGCAGGAAAGAGAGTGCCGCGGCCCATTTCAAGTAACGACGAAGAAAATAGTTTGCACAAACATTCAGTCGTATGGTAATAACATTGCGTCAATAATAGTTAAAAAATGAAACGTCGTTCACCAATAAGCTCAGGAAAATTTAGTTCTAGTGAAAAGTGCGTAAATCATTGATCTCAAGGAGTAATGTAGTATCCATTGCAATATTCATTGTCAAGCCTGCGTGCACTGTATCCGTCCGCGTCATTGTTGTTTTTTTTTGCTCGCCGGAGTAATGGGTACCGTGGTGATCGAGTTTGTTAATTTTCATTCCTTTTGCTCTTATTTCGTGTTCAACTACTTCTCCAATTTACACAAGATAATCGCGCAGCTCTCAGGATATTATGTAATTACTTCGCTGTACGTGGCGAAATTGTGGACGGACGTGGAAGTGTTTTTGTGTGCGTGTGCGTCCGTACGCTGCTGGATTGGCGATCGTCAACATTTCGTGCGAGAAGAAAATGGATACCCACGCTTGCGGGCAAGCGTTGCTTCAGAACTTCTTCCTAAAGCAGTACGAATGCACGTGGTGGCTTTAAGGTGTGAATAGGTTATCAGGATTAACAGGCTCCTTGAAAGACAAGTCTTGGTTAAATCTTGAGGTAAGTTCATCATTTTCATTACCTTCGCACGTTGTTCATAAATATTATGATAACTCGAAAACATACCACATTGCATGCTTGCTGAGTAAATAACTTTATGCTAATCGTGGTTACGTAATTAGGCTGTTTTGTTTAAGCGATACGACAAAACTTTCTTTTTTTTTTTCACTTGATCCAGACAGTGCTCTATTTAATCAAAAAATCTACGCAAGGAAAATGTTGGTTTTGTGCCATTGTACTTCTTATAAATATATTGATGTAAATATACTTGTGTCTTATTTTTCTCATTTTAACGCTTGAGGAAAAACCAAGGATAAATTACAACTTGCGCAATTACAAATAAAAAAGAGTTGCATATCTCAAACTCCAAGGGTGTCATGAGATTTATGAGCCCACGTTTGAATTTGTCTTGCGTTTGAATTTATCTTTCTTCGTCTACGTTCTACTTGTTTTTATATTTACGTGTGTTTTGATGAGGACACGCAGTTAAAATTTTGTTGCTAGTTTGATTCTTCAAAGCAGGGTGCTATGTCACGGATCCAAATGGAAAAACTTAAGAATAGCCCGTAATTTAGTTTCCGCCATCTACAACCAGGGCGATATAAGTGTAAATTTGACTGCAATGCGTATATCACAGGCGACATTATCGTTACTGATGTCGCAAAATCGCGTGGTTATCTTGAGGAACTGCGCATACCCGCATACGTAGTTACACAAAATAATGTGATGTCACGTTTTAGTCCGTGAGCACTGTAGATAGTTTTACGCAAGCCGACAAATAAACTGGTATGATGCATTAGGGCTTGCAATGTGTGAAAAAACTGGGGGACCGTTAAGCTCCGTTTTTCACAGTTGAACGTGATAGCAGTATCGATCCTGTTTCTTGTGCGTAATTCAATCACTTAGTGTGTACTCTTTATTGCATGATGCTACTTGAACAAATTTAATTGTGGAATAGTACTGTGTAATTGAGAAGGTTGAAAGTGTCTCAATGAAGGTTTCGCACATGGCTGCATTTTGTGTAAAAAAGGGGTAACATAGTTTAAAGAACAAGAAATATTATGTAATTACTGAGTTGCGCCAAAAAATTGAAATACAAAAGGAAGACACCTAGACGCAGCACCCACTGACAACTGAAACATTGTTGGAGAAAACAGACATACGTATATATGCGGTTACGAGAACACGTGCGGTGAAAGAAAAGGATTAGATGAGCAGACAGATTGTATAAATGATGCGCTTCCAGGAAAGCTACCTCAGTAGCAAGCAACATAAGTGAGAGTTACGTGACACATGAATCCCCAGCTCTGTTTATGAAATACGCCTCTCCGATTTCCCGCGCTATACCGTGCCACTGAATTTAGCTTTAACTACCGTATTCCAAACAAGGGCACGCAGCCACACTCTCTACAATATGATGATTGGTTAAAGAATGGTTGTTAATTCCTTTAAAGAAGCTTTGTGATCTACAATTATATAAATAAATTCTAAATAATACTTCCCACACGACAGCGCAGTGCCGTCCACCACACGATGTCCACACTGTGAAAGAAAATGATCAGATGTCTGCTCATCTAATCATTTTTTTCCACCTCACGTGTTGTCGTAACCGCATACATATGTCTGTTTTCTTCAATAAAGTTTCAGTTGTTAGTGTGCGCTGTGTCCAGGTGTCTTCCTTTCGCACTTCAAATTTTTTCGCGCAACTAAGTTAAGATGAAGTACCAACTCGCCCAGCAGAACGTGCTTCTCAATATAATGTGTGTAAAATGTTTTAGAACTTTATGCACCCACTACGCAGTCGTGAGGAAATACGTGCAGTAACCAGTGTGCCTTTTGTAATGGTTGGCTGTCTTTAGACCACGAAGTCACGTTGGTAATAACGTGTTGTGATGCTTGATGACAATGCACGCTTGTATCATGCAATATAGCTGCGATATTAAAGGTGTTGTGAAACCTGCATGCAGGATACATGTATTTATTAAGCATGACAGTTATTTTCTTTGCATTTACAACAAGAGGAAGTTATTCATGCTTTATTTCCAAGCAGATGCATAGCTGTGTTGTAGAGCACTTGCATGCCATGCAAATTGCCTGCATGATTTTGATCATCACTCAAACCCGAAAATTTATAATATTTGTTTTATTTGCATTCTCTCAATTTTCGATCATTGACAAGACGATTTTTCATGGAGAGCCACCGATGCCTACACCGGAATTTCTGCAGAATGAGCTCTTTACAACTGTTACGTTAATGATGCATTATTGGCAAAATGGAAAGCGGATTACGTTTACAAAGTACATTTTTAGTGTCCCGTTGGCAAGAAATATTGTTAAATGTCTCCGTTCCCATGCGCACAGAGACCTATAGACACCAGTTTTAGCAGTCGTTCTATAGGTCATTAGTCACAATACTTGTACATAACAAGCTTGCATACCAATCACTTTCGACCGAACTTCTTAAAAGTTGATTATCAACTCATTTAAGTTATTCAATGCACACGCAGTTCATACGGTCAATAGCAAGTCATATTTCGTTTCGACTGACTATGGACGCTCCATTGACACACGAGAAAAGTTTTAAACATAACATACTGTGAAAGATATCTTTACGAAACTCAAATTGGGTTCTTTTATGCTATTTATTTTTGTCAAGTCGGAATCGATAAAGCGGAATATTTACTTGCACCGTACTATGTCTCAGACCGTGTTGACCATAGGTTCAAGATAAGAATAATCGCATGCAAGACTGACGTGTTTCAAAATGATTTGTTACCAAAAAAAATTACAAGATGGAACCAGCTGCCTTCTAGCATTGCCTCTACACTCCCAAATATTTGTTTTATTTCATGTTAGAATTGTTCCGATTTATATGTTAGAACATGTTCCGATTTATATATGAATTTCTCTTGCAGATTGTGATTCAGGTGACTTTGATTATTTGTTTGGCTGACTATGTATTTTTTGTATTCTACTTTTCGTAAATGCTTCCCTAATGTAATGCCAATTGGTGCTTTGGGTAATGAAATAAATAGATAAATAAAAAAGTGTCGATAAGTAAGCAATAAATTTAAGCACAAGGAATGTATCTCTTCAGGAAAAGTGGACTAACAGTGACATGTGCCCACCACAAACTTTAAATATGATGCCAAGTTACATTTTAGCAAATTGTTGTTGAGAATAACTTGAGATATATTGAGGATAACTTAATTGAACAAGAATGTTCTGGGGTATGTACTGCCTTTGTTTTGGAGATGATAGTGACTGCAATGCAGACCTTTCACAAACAGGTATATTTCTAGCTGAAGAACTGATTTGAGCAGCTATATGTTTTTGCCGGTGACACAGGCTGAACTAATATAGATGATCATTTGAATGGCTTTATATAAAGGTATCCATATAATGCCATATATGAAGCATCCATATAAGACCTTAGTATGGATGCCTCTATATATAGCCATATATGGCCATATACAGCAGCACCCCATATATGGGGATATAAGGCCCCATATATGGCTATATCAGATTTGAACATATCATTTATATACGGCCCATATATGGGGATTCCGTATATGGGCCAGATATCCCAATTCCTGATGTAGCCATATATGGGGATTTTTATAAGTCCATATATAGGGATTTTGTAAGGGTAGAGAGTTCTCGATGGAAAGGGGCGTGGTGATGCCGAGTTGAGTCATCCATCGCGGACGGCCCCTGTATCGTCTCGCCCTTTCCCCCAGCCTTCCCTGCGTATCGCGCTGACGAAATGATGAGAACTTTCTGGAATCTCGCGCGGAAGGTATTTAATCGAGCAGCCGAGATGGGAGATCAGGAGAAGAAGAAAGTTAACGCCAGAGTGCGTAGGGTATTCCATCGCGTCTGTCGGTGAAGGTTTTGTCCGTAGTGACAAAACAGGAGAAGAAGAAGTATGCGCCAGAGTGCGTAGGGTATTCCGCCGTGTGGGCGAAGCCTTTTGTCTTCCGTGACAAAGGAGGAGAAGAAGAGGATTTCCACCTGAGGAGTGAAGGCTCGAGCTACAGGCAAGAGTGTGTGTCTACCGCTATCGAGTGTAGACGCGTGGCAACAGCTGCGTGTGTGAAGCCGACGTGTTTCCGGCGAAGAAGTTTGACGCTCGGAGAGCGGCCAATTGAAGACGCGAGGTTTCCTGGAAGAGAAACTTCGGGGGCAGTGGAACGACAACAACGCTGGACTTTGAGTGAGTGATTCTCGGAAGAGTATCATCCAGACTTTTGTTCCAAGAACTTTGGACTGAATAGGTTTTCCATCTCTCTAGTCTTTAAGTGTGTTGGTTGTTCAATACATGCGACTGCATTGTAGTGCATATTGTTGTCTGTGTCCGTTGTTTCGAGTGTGGCTGATAGTACTGTGTAGTACGTTGTTTGATTGGTGACATATTGTATTCAACTATTGTGGAGTGTGCATACTTCTGTATTGTTTTTGATCTGCAATTATTGAGAATATAATTTTGTTTTGTTTATCAACTCTTGGCTCTGACTTGTTCTTTGGGCCACAGCCGGCGTCCGCTGGCGCGCCAAAAAGGACCACTTCTAAATAGTCCACGCTTTTGTGGCGCGGTTCGGGGGGCCGATACTTTGGCCCCTGGATTTAGCCCGGCGATCGCCTCCCGAATTAACGAGACCTGTGACACTGGTTCATAACTACATCGAATGCCGCTTTGAAACAAACACCTGTTCGCATGAAAAGCGAGAGGGCCGGCATGCAACGCGTATACTAATAACATTACCGTGACATCGGAAAATTCGGGTCAAACCATGTTACTACTTTAATATGGCGTGCTCATCGACGTCAGTTCCAACTATCTATCCGTCATATCTGCTTTTATCAGTGATCGTGGTAAGGGTACAATAATCGAGCTTTGTTGTGCCTTCGTGACAGCGCCATAAATATGTTCCCATCAATATTTCACTGCCAGATTGCATATGAATAGCTACTGGCGTAGCACGCCCGCGGTCAAATCATGGATGCGTTGACAATTTTAGGCGACTCCTCACCACCATCGACGACTCTTTCACAAGTGTCGCGATGCTGTGCGGTGGCTACCTCCCGCTAATCGTCGAGCCTGTTTGTCTCGTGACATCTTGCTTGCGCGGTTATCAGGAGTTGCCTTTTGACGGCGTGTCGTTCACTCGGATGACGAATAGTTGGTATAGACTGAACAGCAATGCGTAGAGAAGTGACAATGGGCATGAAAACACAATGACGCCACTGGCTTCACTGACTTTCATCTCCACAGTCGTGGAAAGTCCCCGAATTTCCCGCTAGACACTTTGGAAACTACAATCTTGATGGTGATCACTATCGGCAGCGTTTTTCAATCTGGATGGTAGCCACTTTAGTTAACTTTAACTAACCGCTACACTACAGTCATCCATTGCAGTCTCACCTTCTGGATATCTTTTTTTTATATTATACAACTGAGGCTTCGGTTGTCCAATGCGCTGCCGTCTACACGGGGAACCAACTGATCCTTAAAACCCTCGCTATTAATTTTTCTCCCGAGATTTGAAACATGTTTTGTTCACATAAACCTTTGTTCAACTGATACTTGGAGGGTCTAAATTGAAACTTGGAGGCTCGTAAAAATTCGCACAGTTTGAAGGCGTTGTTGCATGAATGTCCTCAAATTACATTACAATTTGTAATAAGCCAAATGAATTACCTTTCATTTTTCTGTCATCTAACAAAACACGATATTGTTTCGTTTGAGCATGTTCATCTGATGCTGGAACTTCGATCTTGTAACGTCATGCAGAAGAGCGTTTTTATATTACGCAGTTTGGTGAAGAAACGACCCGCTGGCCATTTTTTCATAACCTCTTTAGTTTTTGTGGGCATGCGCTTGACAGTGTTCTACTGTGCGTAGCCAATCCCTCGAGAAATCGGCTCTCAGTGTGGCCAGTGAAGAAGAGGATGACAAAATAAACGTACGCTAGGCTCACTGCTAGGTGACTATTGACAATGAATGAATGCTGAAAATAAGAACAGAAGAGAAATGACGTTCCTGTGTGTGTCTTGGTGTATAGTAAATATTTCCGCCAAGTGCAGTTCCACTGTCGTGAAACCTGGGGAAGTGCGTAGCACGGACTTCCCAGCAATTCCCTTCGTGATTGCGCGCTTGCTGAAGTGGTAGCGACCTCTCTTTAGCGGCGCCACTATCAACCGCATGTTTCGAGAGCATTTTTTTCGGAAATGTAGGTAAATTATTGCGATCGATTCTCGGTCATTTCTGTAGTTTATATATTGGGTTACATTGTTAGTTTACTTTCACTTGTTTTGAGCAATGCTAGCGTCATTTCATGCCTGTATTTACCGTTGCGAGACCATGGGGCAAGAGACAGTGGATGAACACGCAAGGCCTCTTCGGTGCTGCCCTGTTAAAGGATTCCTTCTTTCTTTTAACACTCTTTCTTCAGGCTCGGCATTCAACCTGACAATATGATCCAGTGGTCATGGCGCTCGGCTGCTGAATTCAAGGTCGCGGGTTCGAATCCTCGCGGCAGCCGCCACATTTTCAATGTAGGCGAAACTGCTTGAGGCCCGTGTACTTATAGCAGGTTAAGGAAGCCCGAAAGGTCGAAATTTCCGAGGCCCTACCCTACGGCATCCATCCTAATAACATGGTAGTTTCGTATGTTAAAACCTAACAGTTATTATTGCTCGCAAATGTAGAGTCGCTGGTTTGGTTAGGTTTTGCCGGTCGCTCCAGTCGAAACTTTCAAGACAAGAAGCTGTGGGTTGCACAGTGCGAACACACTAGCATGTCAAAGGAAGGTTGTAAGTCAGGGTTTGTCCACCAAGTCGAGTGAGCTCGACGTTGTCTTCATCGTACACTAGATATTTTGGCTATTGTTCGAGGCCCGACCATTCGCTTGAAATACTCTCTGACGTATATACGCAACCCGAGCACGCGCGAAAGCACCCCAGTCTTTAACAGTTGGAACTGAAATCACGCAGCTTTTTTTCATATTGGGCATTTTTCAAATAAAGTATACTAGAACGCAATGTAACGCTATACTATACTTAGCCAAGAAACAAAGAATATATAACTACGCTTAATAAACTAGGCCTACAGAAACGGCGAGCGTGGTTTTTCGTTTGTTGCATTGAACTTGTGACAGGTTATGAAGTCTGGCAGTTTATAGTAGCTACTGATATGGTGATGCCGTTTTGTAGTTATCTGTTGTACGCTATATTAGCGAGAAAAGAGGGCGCGCGTCCCCGAGATTGTGACCACTAAGACGGAAAAGATAATTTACTAGCGTTACAACCCACGCTGCCTGAAATGAGCCAGGAAAGGACGCAGAGGCAAGTTTACGTAGCGTTTAAAATCGCGAATCCTCGAAACGGTTAATATCAAATTATTAAGCTAGGAAGGTTTCGTAGGCGTAGCGAATGCGGCAAGATTTGTGGGTTGTTAAATTCGCATACCGAGTTGCTGAAACACGTTGCCTAACCTGGACAAAAGAAAGGCGGTGTACGAGATGGGCGCTAATCTTCTAACCAGCATTTGTTTAGATAGTGTGCATGTAACATATACCGTTCGAATCCAAGATAGTTCACATGCTCATGCTTATTATGTCAACCAACTGAAACCGTGGAACACTCTTAATTTTTTTTTCTTTGTGTACGCTGAAACACGCAGGCACCGTTGAAGTTTTTCACCAAACAGTCAAAAATAAGCAGTGAACACGACAGTATACTACTTGTATCAGTTAAAACTGCTGCGTCATATTGTAGCATAGCCATGGCGTGCACATAGCAGTGCCGGACCAGCAAAATACCAACGTAGTCAGCAGAACGAAAGAACGTTTATTCAGAAGTGTAGAACGCATTTATAGGCAGCTTAATGGTAGACATAGACAGATAATGATGAATACGTGGTAGTAGCAATACTCTGATGGGGTGCAGGCTGCCAGCTGAAGTGTCAATGTGTGCGCACGCACCCACACAGCAACACGTGAAGAGACAACAGATATCGTCACCAACCGTTATTTATCATTGTAGACTTTTTGTACACAATTGTGTACACCACGTGTTCTTGCTAGTTGTGTCAACCAGTGAACAAGACATGAATCGAAACTCTCGCATAACACATAAGCCTTGACTTAATCACTTTCCGGCGTTCAGATGGATCCATAGTCGCTTTGTTGAAAGAACTACATTGCTTGGCATGACGCTTACCGCCGCTTGGCATGCCGCTTAAATTTTATTTGTTCGAAATTGACATGTACAAGACGAATTTTTCTCTGTATTTCTAGCCTAATATTTCACTCTATTCATGAAGAAACAGAGTATCACTGACTTCAGAATAAACAGGATGGAATCAGGGAAGATGGAAGCTTGTCATACATAATTCTTAAACACAGGATGCTTTGGAGCCAATGTAGCGGACTTATCTATCATGCCGCCTCGAAGATAAGCTCGCTTGTCGAAACATTGGCTCCAGCACAGCAGTTGTTAAGAATATTTCAACTACAGAATAAATAGGTTGTAGCGAGAGAGGACGGCGGCCCCGTCTTCCTCGTCTTCCCCGTCTTCCCGGCCCCGTCTACAAGATACTTAGTTACCATCGAGTTAAATACCAGTACTATAACACGCATAACTCAACACATTAGGGCATTATTTTTTCTCTATACAATACTCAGTTCGTCGAACTCATGTCGTCAGCATGACACTTGAAATAATGATCCTACATTGGTGGCGTCGAAAAGTGTTAGTGAAGGTTCTTTGGTTGTCACGCAAGTGCGCATGTGGCTGGCTTATACGTTCTCCTTGTACAGCACTGTTTCATAAGACACTATTTTTTATACATTTATTAAAAAAAGTCACTTTACTTTTCCAAGGGGTAACACTCACCTCTAAATGCGCCCAGTTTTCGTGAAGCAGTACCTGGTACTCATATATGGGGCCTTTGTTGTCTTCCTTGAACCACTGTATGAGAACCACCTCTTTGTCTTTGGTCGGCGGACAGTGCATCGTAGCTCGTTGTCCCTCGGTGACGACGATCTTCGCAGTACCTGTTAATTTGTGGACAGGCAATGCGTGATGGGGTGACTCTTAAATAGACTACTCTTATCCCAGGAACAATGAAAATATATGGAGTCTTCGCAGTTATTTTCAATTAATTCAATTATTTATTTGTTTGGAACGTTACCCGCTGGCCTTTATTTGGGCATTAGAGTTTATTCCTTTTCTTTCTTTCTCATCTTTACACTCCCCTTTCCCATTCCCTCAGCGTAGGGTAGCAAACGGGCCATGCACCTGGTTAACCTCCCTGCCTTTTCTCTTGTTGTTCTTCCTTCCAATGGCCCCTTGTCTTAAGTGCAAAGCTAGCTTTCCTGCGACGCAGTTGGCCAGACTATTGAAAGATAGTTACTTCTGCAAACAGTGTCTTGACGCTCAGTAGACTCAGCTCTCTTGATATAAGCACGCAAAATAGACTTGCGGAACACCCTGCCATTGCAGAACCTTGTTTTCAGTAAGAGAACCGCAGGTCTCATACGTGGGGCACAGTCCTTCGTTGCGTGAATTCGAAGTCTCACAGTGAACCGAATCGGGTGGTAAGATGTTTTATTTGCAAATTGTTTTTTTGGGGGGAGGGGGGGGGAGAATGTATATACATGGTGTCCCACATAACTTGAGCCAGGAATTTGAAAGTGAAAGGCGCTTAGGAGGTGAATCGAACCAAACGCATACTGCTCACACTAGCCTGTAGGTACTCAGGCAACTTTTTATATCTCCCGATACTAATTAATTAATTATTTCCTAACTACCTATTTTTTATTTATGAGGTGGAAACACAAAATATGAATACTGAGATGTAGAGCACTTTGAGAGACCACCGACTCAATTGTTTCCTGTGCGGTACGTCTCGCGCTGTTGTTTTTTCCACGTTGTAAAAAAAGCCCGCGAAATGTGAAAAGAAGCCGTGTGACGGACCGCGATGGAGCGCACTTCTGTAGTGCTGCTATAGGCTAGCTTTCTTTACGACACAGAAAAAAATAACAGCGCTAGACGTATTGTGCCGGAAACAATTCAGTCAGTGTTTTCTGAAAGTGCTCTACATCTCAGTGTTCATATTTCGGGTTTCCAGCCCAGAAATAAAAAAAATAGGTGATTAAAATTATTAAGTAAATATTAAGGGGATAAATGAAAATAGCCTGATTACCTACAGGCTAGTGCGAGTACTACGCGTTTGGTTCGATTCGCCGCTGAAGTGTCTTTCATTTTCAAATTCTTGGCTCAAGTTATGTGGGACACCCTGTATATTTATATAAAAAAGCGCCAGGCCTGCGTGCTACGCACAGCACTGTCACGGCGGAAGCTGAAAGAGCCTCCTACCTAGAGCCCTTTTACAACACCTTCGTGGCAACTACTACAATCACACTTGCATGGTACCCACTAGATCAAAATTATATGACACGCCGCCGCTACGCGCTTTGTGTGTCCTGCAAGACAAAAATCAAGTTTTTTTTTTCCATTTCATTCGCTATGCCATAATTTATCATTCTTCGGAAAAGCATATTACCCAGAGCACACTTGAAACCATCACGTGCACTTTCTTAATTGTGTGAGTGAAAACTATGAAGAATAATGTCTGAGGCTGTTTTTTTTTATTTTGAAAGTCTGCCCCGAGGCATAATAACTTCATTCAATGGGTTGGAGCAATGAACTACCGACTAGTTACGAAGTTCGCATTGTTGTACATCTCGTTGTTACATTATTGTTCTATAACGCTTTCTCACACATGCTAACGTGATTCCTTACTCGACATGAAACCTGAACAGGGTCAGTTTGCAACATAGTTCCAATAAAAAAAAATCCCGACTTATAAACGATGTCAAGCAGTGGGATCGTTCTGTGTTACCGTAAATCACCCACGACCTTGACCACTCCCGCATGTGAATGAGTGAAAAAGCGGTGTACAGTTATATACAATGTTTCTTGGTCATAACTGGTATGTTGTGTCGAGTTGCGAATTTCGTTTAGCCTTCATTATTACTGCTTTGGGGTATCGCATCTAGCCCGAAGTTGGCAAAGACGAGGTCTGTACACGTTTCCCTGGTGGTTGTTAGTTGTTTCCAGTGATACGAAATGCTTCACAGAGCATATCGAGACGTCATACACTGAACAAGTCAGTCGTTGTCTGTGATCTTCATAGCCATCAGCGTCATGGCATATGGTGGATGCACTGCATGTGCTGCGCCGTGATGACAGAAAGAGAATGTGTGGTCTGGAACGCGCTTGTTCTTCATCAGCGTCATCGTCATCGTTGTTATTATCGAGGGATGACGGCGGACATGACTCGACCCTAAGAAGCTTCGCCCCTTAAAAAAACGCCGGAGCTTAGTGGTGTAGAACCCTGGGCTGCTAGGGAGAGGAAACAGGTTCGAACCTTATCAGGTCCTCGGTCATAATCATCATCATCATCACCACCACCACCACCACCACCATCATCATCATCATCATCATCATCATCATTATCATCAGCCTGGCTACGTCCACTGCAGGACAAAGGCCTCTCCCATGTTCCGCCAGTTAACCCGGTCCTGTGCTTGCTGCTGCCAATTTATACCCGCAAACTTCTTAATCTCATCTGCCCACCTAACCTTCTGTCTCCCCCTAACCCGCTTGCATTCTCAGGGAATCCAGTTAGTCACCCTTAAGGACCAGCGGTTATCCTGTCTACGTGCTACATGCCCGGCCCATGTCCATTTCTTCTTCTTGATTTCAGCTATGATATCCTTAGCCCCCGTTTGTTCCCTAATCTACTCTGCTCTCTTCTTGTCTCTTAAGGTTACACCTACCATATTTATTTCCATTGCTCGCTGCGTCGTCCTCAATTTAAGCCGAACCCTCTTTGTAAGTCTCCAGGTCTCTGCTCCGTAGCTAAGTACCGGCAAGATACAGCTGTTATATACCTTCCTCTTGAGGGATAGTGGCAATCTACCTGTCATAATTTGAGAGTGCTTGCCAAATGTGCTCCACCACATTCTTATTCTTCTAGTTACTTCAATCTCGTGGTTCGGCTCCACGGTTATTACCTGCCCTAAGTAGACATAGTCTTCTACAACTTGAAGTGCACTATTACTTATCTCGAAGCGCTGCTCTTTCCCGAGATTGTTGTACATTACTTTCATTTTCTGTAGATTTATTTTACGACCCACATTTCTGCTCTCCTTGTCTAACTCCGTAATCATGAGTTGCAATTCGTCCCCTGAGTTACTCAGCAATGCAATGTCATCGGCGAAGCTCAGGTTACTAAGGTACTCTCCATTAAATCTTATCCCTAACTGTTCCCATTATAGGCTTCTGAAAGCCTCCTGTAAGCACGCGGTAAATAGCATTGGGAAGATTGTGTCCCCCTGCCTTACACCCTTCTTTATTGGTATTCTGTTGCTTTCTTTATGAAGCACTATGGTAGCAGTTGATCCCCTGTAGATTTCTTCCAGGATGTTTATATATACTTCATCGACGCCCTGATTCCGCAGTGTCTGCATGACGGCTGATATTTCTACTGAATCAAACGCCTTCTCGTAATTTATGAAGGCTATGTATAGTGGTTGGTTATATTCTGAGCATTTCTCTATTACCTGATTGATAGTATGAATGTGGTCGATTGTTGAGTAGCCGGTTCGAAATCCTACTTGTTCCTTTGGTTGATTGAATTCTAATGTTTTCTTTACTCTGTTAGCAATTACCTTTGTAAATAGTTTGTATACTACAGAGAGCAAGCTGATCGGCCTGTAGTTCTTCAAGTTCTTGTCATCTCCTTTCTCATGTCCTGGGTATTTTTGTTTAATTTTTTCCCCGATAGCGGTTATGGACAACAGTTGCAGGAGTGGTGGTGGACAAATACGGCACCCTTGTTTTGATTTCATTATGACTCTCACTGTTAAAGATTAGTTTTGAGGGTGTATATTCAAACATTAAGTTTGTGATCCAAACAGGAGGACTTAAGGTGCACTGGTTGTGCGTAATCTGAAGTATTGACTCCTGTTTACTTGTTATGCATTGAATAGAATAGTTTCGGTCTAAGGTTATCTTTTCGGTCCCCTGAAGGTTTCAGCTTAAGGTCTCTCTCCTCCTCTCAAAAGCTTTGAGATATATATGTACGAAGTACAAATCTGAGATAAATATGCACGCAGTCTACTCAATTAAACTCAACATGCTTAATTGTAAGAACATGCACGTTGTGAAATGAATCCCAGACAGGAGGGCAAATTGAAGTACAGGCCTGACGTCATCATGGATTTACGTTCTTATTTACAAAGTTCCTCAAGTGGAAAAGAAAGTTGAGCGAGTTGGTAGGCGTTCATGTTTGGTTCAAACGGGATGAAGACCATGCACTGAGAGTACAGGCCGAACCTATCTATTGACCTGAAATTCTTATGTTTCTTCTCCGATGGTTCGAGGCAGGAAATTTTTATGACAGATACCCAGTGGAAGGATTACTTATGAGTCATGCTGCCCCACCTATGCTTTCGTTTTATTATAACGTCTGACATGTCGCCTTAGAAGACGACATTAACGAAGTGCGCGCGGGGCACTGGCGCTGTGGCACGAGCGCGAGCCTGGCGTCGAACGCTGGCCAGGAATGACTCCAACGCCTGGGCTACGCTTTTGAACTTGTTCACGTTTCCTGTCCTTTAATAAATCGTCTACAGTCACAAGCGGCTGTACAGACGTAACAGTTGGCGACGAGGAAGACTGGATCGACTCATCGGCACTCCACCGACGTCAAGGAAATAACATGGCGACGCCCGACTTCGGTCGGCTACCCGAATTCAGCGGCAGTCCCAGCTCCTGGAGATCCTGGTATGGGAGGCTACAGTTCTTCTTCGAGGCTAACGAGATTACGGACGCATCGAAGAAACGTGCTCATCTGCTAACGCTGTGCGGGGAACAGACTTATGACATCGTCTGCGCCCTCGTTCAACCCAAGCAGCCCAACCAAGTGAGCTACGAGGACATAGTCAAGATGCTCAAGGCTCACTTCGATCCACAACCGTCTGAGGTCTTCTGCAGGGCACGATTCCAGCGACGTGACCAAAAGCACGACGAAACGGTCAGTG
Organism: Rhipicephalus microplus; assembly: GCF_013339725.1. Lineage (NCBI taxonomy): Eukaryota > Metazoa > Arthropoda > Arachnida > Ixodida > Ixodidae > Rhipicephalus > Rhipicephalus microplus. Next base: position 138,242,040 of record NC_051171.1, read on the forward strand.
ATTACGTCACGGCGCTCAAGAAGCTAGCAGCAGATTGCAATTTCGGGACAAGCGCAGACACTGCAGCGAATCCGACAATGCTGCCTATGGACGTCATGCTGCGTGATCGTTTCGTTTGCGGTCTTCGGAACGAGCAGGTCCAGCAACGGCTCTTCGCAGAAAAGGACTTGACGTTCAAGAAAGCTTTCGACCTTGCACTGCGAGCTGAAAACGCCATCGAAGACCAGAAACGCGTGAAAACCGAATTTAAAGAGTTTCACGAATCCTGCATAAGCACATGCAAGATAGACAACCAAGGTCACTCTAGTGCCTCTGCCCAAAAGAAGAAACAACGCTGTTGGCGTTGTAACGCGCTACATAATCCGGACACTTGCAAGTTCCAGACAGTCTCCTGCAACTACTGCAAGAAACGCGGACACATTGAAAAAGCCTGTCTGAAAAAGCGGAAAGAAGCAAAAACGAGCAACAGCATCGAATATCCCCAACAAGGAACTTCGACAGCTGCCTCAGCACCAGTGTCGACTCAGCAGGACTCATCAGACGTGGCCCTTTACGAGCTCAACACCGTAACCAACGCGTTCAGCACACAGAAGGTCATGACTAGGCTACGCGTACATGGCAAGTTCTTGGATTTTGAAGTCGACTCGGGTGCAGCCTGCACACTCATCAGTGAGGTCACGTTCAAAGCTACGTGGACAGATGATCGACCACGGCTTCAGACCGACAACATGCTCCTACGCACATGGTCAGGACAGTCTCTTCGAGTTCTCGGATGTGCAACGGTGATTGTTACGCACGGAAACAAAACCATGACACTACCACTTGTTGTCATCAAGGGAGCAGGTTGTAACCTCCTTGGACGAAACTGGTTTCCTCACCTGGGTATACAGATCACGGGCATCAATGATGTATCCGGCGATGAACTTGTTTCGAAGCTTCTCGACAAGTACCAATCTGTATTCGACGAGGACATATCAGGACACATCGGTCCAGCGGTACAACTAGACCTCGTGGAAGGAGCGAAACCAAAGTTCCTAAAAGCACGGCCGGTTCCTTTCGCGCTCCGGTCAGCTGTAGAAGCAGAATTGGATCGACTGCAAAGTCAAGGCATAATCGAGCCAGCACAGCATTCGGATTGGGCAACGCCTCTCGTACTGGTTCGAAAGAAGAATGGCTCGTTGCGAATATGCGGCGACTACCGTTGCACAGTGAACCAGGTATCAAAGAAGGCAGACTACCCACTTCCCTCAACTGATGAAGTGCTCAGCCACTTGAGGGGAGGCAAGGTCTTCAGCACCCTGGATTTAGCACAAGCGTACCAGCAACTTCACGTGACGCCAGAGACAGCAGAGATATTGACCCTGAACACGCTGAAGGGACTATACAGGGTCAAGAGATTGCCTTTCGGAATTTCTGCAGCCCCAGCCATTTTTCAACGTTTTATGGAGACAATGCTGTCAGGCATCACAGGCGTGTGCGCATACCTAGATGACGTGATCATCAGTGGGAAAGACGCCACGGAACACGCCGAGAGACTGGAAGAAGTGCTGAAGAGGCTACGAAACTACAATCTGCGCCTCGGAAAAACAAGTGCTGCTTTGCGGTGCGACAAGTTTTCTTTCTGGGACACCGAATCGACGAGACAGGCGTCCACACAAACGAAGAGAAAGTTCGAGCCATAACGGACGCTCCAGCACCAAACTGCAAACAAGCGCTTCAATCATTTCTCGGAATGCTGGCTTTCTACGACAGATTCTTGAAGAACAGGGCAACAGTTGCCAGCTGCCTATACCAGCTTCTTCAGAAGGACGCCACGTGGAGATGGGAGACAAAGCATCAAGAAGCCTTTGACAAGCTTAAGGCATTGCTGCTCAGTCAGACCGTACTGGCACACTACGACGAACAGAAGGAGCTTCTTGTCTCTTGTGATGCTTCACCATATGGCATAGGAGCTGTTCTGTCTCAACGTGATGACCAGAATAGAGAGGCGCCAATCGCTTTTGCATCTCGGACGCTAGGGCCGGCAGAACGCAAATATGCTCAATTGGACAGAGAAGGCCTTGCTGTGGTGTTTGCAGCCCACAAGTTCCACAAGTATATTGCGGGAAGAAAGGTGACTTTCGTCACTGACCACCAACCACTGCTCGGCATACTGGGTCCACAAAAGCCAACGGCTCAAGTCCTTTCTCCACGGATGACCAGATGGTGCATCAAGTTATCGGCGTATGACTACAGCATAATCTACAGGCGTGGCAAGAACCATCAAAACGCGGATGCGTTGAGCCGTTTGCCATTACAAGAACGTCTCGATGAACCCTGGCCTCCAGGTGACGTACTATTGTTCGAAGCGTTATCGAGACCTCCGTTGACTGCTGCCGAGATAGCACGCCTGACACAACAAGACAGCATCATGCAGAGGTTGTACAAGGCAGTGCAGGATGGTACAGTGGAGAAACTCACTGGAGATGAGTTTGCTCCTTACCGACGACGAGCGACCGCACTAGCACTACAGCGCGAGTGCATCACACTTGGATCCCGAGTGATCATACCGAGCTCAGCACGATCCCGTGTTCTGGCACTTCTGCATGCGGGTCACAGAGGCATGGTAGCCATGAAGAAGTGCGCAAGGAGCTACGTATGGTGGCCCGGAATGGACAAGGTGATCGAGGAAACGGTGCGACAGTGCCGTGAATGCCAAGCAACGCAAAAGAGCCCACCCAAAGCTCCTATTCCTACGTGGGACCGTCCCCAGACAGCATGGAACACGGTGCACGTTGACTTCGCGGGGCCACTACTCGGACGCACCTACTTAGTTGTTGTGGACGCATACACAAAGTGGGTGGAAGTCCGGCACGTGACACAAGCAACATCCGCGGCTGTAATCGACGTGCTCCGAAGCCTCTTTGCAACGTTCGGCATTCCCCGAAAGGTCATCTCCGACAACGGAAAAGCATTCATCTCCAACGAGATCAAGCAGTTCTATGCGTCGAACGGCATACAGGCTGCAACCTCACCAGCATATCATCCGGCAACAAACGGCCAGGCAGAACGCTATGTGGCGGAGCTGAAAAGAGCGCTGTTGAAAGATGCAGACAAGTCCATACAGTGCCGACTTGCAAGATTTCTGTATCGGCAGCACACGACAATACACACTACCACAGGTATGACACCGGCGAGAGCGATGTTCGGACGAGAATTGCTCTGCCCTCTCGATCTTCTTAAGCGGGAGACGGATAAGCGAAGTCCTGAGAGCCAGGAGGCATTGCAAAAATCACGCCGCTTCGCTATAGGGGATAGAGTGCTTATCCGGCAGTTTTTGAAAAAGCCAGATTGGATTGAAGGCGAAATACTGCGCCGCGTCGGACCACGATCCTGGCTTGTAAAAAGCGACCAAGGAAAGGTTCGGCGTCACCTCAATCACATGAGGAAAACGAGTCAGACCAGACAAACAACCCAATCGCGGACAGATTGGAGCGCAGCTGACGATCTCTTGGACGCAACGCCAGAAGAGACGCCATCGAGCTCAGCTGCTCAACCGCCTGAATCGCCCGAGATGCAAGATCACACTCCCTCGCAACCGTCGACGTCACAGGCAGTGGCCACTCGGCAACTGCGACCACCAGAGGTTAGGCGACCTCCAGACCGCTATGGAGACTTCGTCTAAGGGAGGAAGAGTGACATGTCGCCTTAGAAGACGACATTAACGAAGTGCGCGCGGGGCACTGGCGCTGTGGCACGAGCGCGAGCCTGGCGTCGAACGCTGGCCAGGAATGACTCCAACGCCTGGGCTACGCTTTTGAACTTGTTCACGTTTCCTGTCCTTTAATAAATCGTCTACAGTCACAAGCGGCTGTACAGACGTAACAACGTCCAACAAGCTTTTGCCAAATTTCATCACGTCATGTCCAATATTTTTCACTTTCAGTTTTGACAGGGATGCAGCATACGCCCGAGAACGGGGGGGGGGGGGGGGGAGTCAGAAACTGATTTCGATTTGACAATGTCTTGCGAGACTATTAACATATCAGGATGTTGTGGGCCTGATGTCAGCCGCAAAAATGTGGTTTTAGGAGCTTCCGTAACCACCTTACAAGCCACTGGACTGGATGCACGTCTTTACATTCACCCCAGCGCACCAGGATTGTATCCTCATCTCCCTACTTTGCCGTCGTCATTCATCAGTATTTCGTTACTTTGTCCTTTTCTCCAGCGTAGAGCAGCAGGCTAGTTCAACTGTAGCTCACGCCGACACCTCTGCCTTTCAGTGAATAAATTCTCTCTCTCTCTCTCTCTCTCTCTCTCTCTCTCTCAGTACCAAATAACCCGTAAACGTATCGTGTTAAACAGCCTTACCTTCTCGTTCTCTGTGCTGCCACTTGCTTGCAGTGTCGCATGCGCAGAAGACGCCACGAGAGAGCAAAAGCAAAATCCACAGCATCGCACAACTCACAGCTGTCATCCTAACGTGCGCTATAGGCTTCTCAGCCATGCAGTCAGACGCCCCGCTGTAGTGCGGAATGGCGATCATTTGCCGCCGGTGATTCCGACGTAATAATCAGAAGACGGCCATATTTATTCACGTCACAAGTCACGTGTTCTATACGTCACGCTAACGTGGGAAGCTTCAGTACTAAGAATGTGGAGAGAACGGAACGATGCGATATCCCTGAGGCCTGCAGTTCGTTAAAAAGTTATCAAACTTTCTCGAAATGATTGGGGCACGCCTCCAATTCTAGTTTTCAAGCGTTCCAGGGTGGCTTGCGAATATAAAGGCTCTAGGTGTATCGAAACACGGTGCGTAGCAGGTTGGAAGTTGTTCTCCTGGTTTTCCGCCACGCCCCGTTCAAATCGACCGCAGGTGCACCGCAAATTAGCTGAGCCCTCCACCATGCAGCAGGTCGCCGCGTGTTGAAACGGAGCTCACATCCTTCTTGAAGTGTCCATTTCTTGCTCATTTTGCTGCCGGCTGTATCGCGAACATTTAGAGGCAATCACCAAAAAGAGCATGTGGCATCAATACCTGGGCCGGTATTGGTGCCGGCACATGTATTACAAGCCAAATAAAAGGCGGCCACGCCGATTCCACAATTTTCGTTGTTGATCATGCGTCGTTTTAAGCAGTTTTACTAAAAAGTGTGCGCTGCCTCATCTGCTGTACCAGCGGAGAAATGCACTTTTGCCTGCGCTGTGACTGAAGAAGAAATTTCTTGAATAAAGTGATGTCACAGTTTTAAATGATGATTGAAATTTCAGAAGAACTTTTCCCAGAGGTGACAAATTTTCTTACACATTGTAACAGCGAGCTGTGATAAGATGGTTTTATTTACAGGAGGTGAACGATGGTCGTTTGCGGCAGCACACTGCGATCGTGCCAAGACTCTTCGTCTTCCTCTGCTTCTCTTGTCTACCTTTTTGTAGTCTGTTACATCCCCCGCAAGCACAAGGAGGATAGAAACGTTTCAGGCGAGCAACGTGAGTGAGCTGCGTTCTGCTCGATCTTCGAATATTGGACAAAAGACGAGCTATTACGTAAGTGAGCTGGCTTAGACACAAATGGCTTAGAACTACAAATGGGCCTGAATATCGTGACAGAAGCTTTTGACACAATCCACGCTTGCGTTGCGGTGTCCAAAGTAACACCAAGTCACATTTTTCGAATAAAACTGGTTCGTGACGGTCGTCGTATCGTTCCTTCGAACGACGTTGAGAGGCCAAAGTACGAAGACGAGCGATTCGACGGGCTTCTTCCGCGAGGCACAGAGTGTTTGATACAGAGTCGTCATTGTGAAGAATGAAGGGTAAGAAAGTGTCTAGAGGGCTTAGTGGCAACCTGGCGTACAAGAGATAAAATGGGCTGAAGTTCGTTGTTTCATGTTTTGCCGTGTTGTACGCGTACGTGATAAAAGGCAGCAGTTCATCCCTGTTCTTGTGATTGGAAGAAACGTACATGGCAAGCATGTTGGTCAGCGTTCTGTTTGTCCGTTCAACGAGGCCATTCGTCTGTGGGTGATACGGTGTGGAATGACGGAACTGTGTCGTGCACATGCGTAGTAATTCTTCAACGGCGTCGGCAGTGAACTGGCGGCCATGGTCGCTGATAATAACACGCGGTGGGCCATGGCGAAGGACCGCGGAGTGAAGCTAGAAGTCCGCCACGGATGCAGCGGTAGAAGAGGGAATAGCTGCGGCTTCGGCATACCGCGTAAGGTGATCTACGCAGACGATTATCCAACTCTTCTTATTGTTAGATAACGGAAATGGACCCATAATGTCAATTCCCACTTGTTCAAAAGGTGTGCTGGGTGGTCTTGACGGCTGAAGGGGACCTGGTGTATAAGAATGTGGCTGTGCTCGTCGTGATCGTGCGTCATAGGCAGGGCCTCTATCGTATAGACGTGGCTGATACTGAGGTGTGGCATCAGAATCCTCAAAGCCCTCCGCCACTCGGTGCGAGGAGAATGAAGCAATGTTTCGCTCGAACTCTGGCGGCTGATAGGGGGGATGAGTGCTTGGGCGGTTTGCCACTTGCGATCTTATCACAGCTCGCTATTACAGTTGTGGTGGACGTGCTGGGTAATCGACACCCGAAGACGGAAGGTGAACCGCAAGTTCTTCGACGGAGCCGTCGCATTGCTGGACTTCCACCGAATCCATCTGGTCTGGACATGTCCCACAACGCAAATTAACATCGACCCCTCTCGACTTCTGCAGCGACCAGTTCGGCTCCACAACTGAGAGATGCTCGTCCCTTTGCCGGCAGACCAGATGAAGACGTCGAAGCTTGGCTCATCCATTACAAACGGGTGAGCGCCGCTAACAGATGGGATGCCGCTTCTCAGCTTTTTTACGTCGCGTTCTTTCTGACGGATACTGCATTAATGTGGTACGATAATCGGGAGGAAACGCTAACGACGTGGGACAGATTTGTTTCTGAAATCAAAGAGCGTTTCGGTGACCCAACAACGATAACGAAAAGAGCAGAACAGACGCTAGTGCAACGCGCTCAAGTGCCAGGTGAAACTTGCACGACCTACATTGAGGAAGTCATAAAACTATGTAGGACCATTGACTCCGGAATGTCTGAGGAAGACAAAGTCGGGCACATTCTAAAAGGAATCGCCGAGGATGTTTACAGTTTCCTCATCGCGAAAGACACCTTGACATCTGTCACCGATGTCATTCGTCATTGCCGCAATTTTGAGCAACTAAAGACGAGGCGCATCACGCCAAAGTTCGGCAGGCTACCCAATGTGACGACCATCGCGAGCATAGACAGCAACCAGGCGCTTGATCTTGCAACAACAATCCGGCAGATAGTACGTGAAGAACTCGGCCTGTACGCGCAAGTGGCAAACCGCCCAAGCACTCATCCCCCCTATCAGCCGCCAGAGTTCGAGCGAAACATTGTTTCATTCTCCTCGCACCGAGTGGTGGAGGGCTTTGAGGATTCTGATGCCACACCTCAGTATCAGCCACGTCTATACGATAGAGGCCCTGCCTATGACGCACGATCACGACGAGCACAGCCACATTCTTATACTCAGGGCTCTCAGCCGGACTACGCCCCGCTGCGGCAAGGACAGTACCAACCCTACGACCAAACCTACTACGAATACAATGCATTCCAGAGAGTGGCAGAAACCCGTTCTTCGCGTGATAACGAACTTCCTCGCCGACAACGGCGGCCCAGGATTCGTCGCATTGAATATAGTATAAACCGTGACCCTCCCGTGTTCTACAACTGTGGTTTCAGTGGGCATATTGCTCGGTATTGCCGCCAACAACGCCGCCAATCACGAAGGACACCAGCCATGTCTTCGCCACCAAGACCCGGTGCTTCATATGACCTGCGGACAACCGACTTGTTTCCAAGGGACCGTTTTTCGCGCGAGACCAGACGCAGTGATTCGCCAGTATCCGAGCGGAGTTTGACACCACCATCCAACCGTTCTCGTTGCTCGCCGTCTCCTCGGCGTCGTTCTTCTCCGCCGCCGGGAAACTAGCATCCGCGGCCAATGGAGGTGAGGTCGCCAGACGTTCTTTTCAAGATATACCTCTGCCTATTGTTATGATCAAAAACAAAGTGAATGTGTTGATTGATGGAATACCGACGATGGTGTTAGTTGACACTGGGGCGACGGTGTCTGTGATGAGCCTCGCCTTCAGAAACCGCTTAAGTCGCAAAGTTATGTTTTCATGGGACGATACAATCACCTTTCGTGGTGTAGGCGGCGAGTGGCTTAATCCTCTTGGTGTATGTGTTGTCAGTGTTTCATTGACTGGAAAAGTATTTGTATCGGAATTTCTGGTTCTATCTCGTTGTTCGCACGATGTCATTCTTGGTATCGATTTCCTGGAGCAATTCGGTGCTTCCGTTGACTGTGGTAGTGGGGAAATATCACTCAACAATTTGTTTCTACCGTCGCTTTCCGAAGAAGACTACCGTGGTGAAGACAGGAACACACTTAGTGTGATTGACGAAGTGATAGCACCATCTTGGTGCTTGACACCCGTTCGAGTCTCTTCCACAGCGGTTGATGATGCTTGTGTTGACCTCGTAGTGAGACCTCTACGCAAGAACTGTTTTAAGAAGGACACACTTGTGCCTTGTTCTGTGGTGTGCATGAAAAAAGGAGTAGCAACATTGTGGGCGCTGAACTGTTCTGCCACGCCGGTTGTGCTTCTTCGCAGGATGAAGATAGCTCTCTTTGATGAAGCCTCATGCAACTCGATAGCAGCAATAGCTACGGACCTCCCACCTCTTCCTCTACTTGTGATATTCGCCATAATGAAGATCTAATGCTCACTATGATCAGCAAGGCTCTCAGTACGACGGAACGGCAAGCGCTGGTGCAGGTCCTTTCCCGGCATGTTGATGCTTTCGACTTCAAACATAGAGATGCACCCCTTTAGTTACCCTCGTCCCGCGCTCGCCACAGAATAGAAACTGGCTCTGCACACCCCATCCGCCAAAAGCCCTACCGAGTGTCATCCTCTGAGCGCAAAGTTATCGCCGAACAAGTAAAGGACATGCTGAACAAAGGGGTCGTGCAAGAGTCGTCCAGCCCGTGGGCAGCTCCGGTAATTCTTGTCAGGAAAAAGGATGGTTCCTGGAGATTCTGCGTAGATTACAGGCGTCTAAACACTGTGACGAAGAAAGATGTATATCCCTTACCACGGATTGATGATGTCATAGATTGCTTACATGCCGCGTCCTATTTTTCAACGCTTGATTTGCGGTCAGGTTATTGGCAAATACCTATGGAACCCAGCGACAAAGAAAAGGCTGCTTTCATAACTCCGGATGGCTTATTTGAATTTATTGTCATGCCTTTTGGCCTTTGTAATGCTCCAGCCACCTTCGAAAGATTTATGGACACAGTATTACGTGGTCTAAAATGGGAGATATGCATGTGCTACCTTGACAATGTTGTGATCTTTGGCCGTACGTTTGAGGAACATAACAACCGTCTCAGTCTTGTTCTCGACTGCATCGAAAAAGCCGGGCTGGTTCTGAATTCTAAAAAACGTTGCTTTGGCGAACGTCAAACTCTCGTGCTGGGGCTCTTGGTCGACAAAGATGGCGTCAGACCCGATCCTCGAAAGATAGAAGCAGTGAGCTCTTTTAAATCACCGCAGTCCGCACGAGACCTTCGCTCATTTGTCGGCCTATGCTCATATTTTCGTCGTTTTGTTCCACGATTCGCGGAGATCGTGTATCCGCTGACAAACATCTTGCGACAGGATGCAACCTTCAACTGGACGCCAGAGTGGGACGCCGCATTCTCACAACTTAAGTTTGTACTAACGTCAGCACCACTGTTGCGTCACTTCGATCTATCTTGCCCGACTGAGGTCTACACGGACGCTAGTGGTATCGGTGTAGGCGTGGTGCTTGTACAACGTCACAATGGCGCAGAGCATGTCGTGGCATATGCCAGCCGTTGCCTGAGCAAATCAGAACGCAATTACACAGTTACGGAACAGGAATGTCTGGCAGCTGTTTTCGCTGTACAGAAGTTTCGTTGTTATCTTTACGGGAGGCCATTTAAGATAATTACCGATCACCATTCGTTATGCTGGCTGGTCGGTTTGCGTGACCCATCTGGCCGCCTCGCACGTTGGGCGCTGCGACTTCAGGAATACGACTTTACGGTGTCGTACAAGAGTGGCCGTCCTCACGCTGACCCAGACTGCCTCTCCCGGATTCCTCTTGCGACTACTGACTGCGATGCTGAGAATTTTGACGACTGCCTTGCTGCTGTTACAAGCACGTTCCCCAACGCAGCTGATTTCCAGAGAGAACAACGCAACGATCTCAACTTGGATCCTCTTTTTGCCGCCGCACGTGCCTCTCAACACAGCGGTCGCTTTACTGTCCGAGACAAGTTGCTCTATAAAACTAACTACACCAGACCTGGAGCACGTTTTCTTCTAGTTGTCCCCGAGAGCCTTCGCTCCGATGTTCTACGTGCCATGCATGACGATGCGACGTCCGGTCACTTCGGCTTTATTAGAACGCTGAACCGCACGCAGGAACGCTTTTCCTGGCCCAAGATGTACGAAACGACGAAGCGTTACGTCGCTAGCTGCGAGACGTGCCAACGTCACAAGCGCCCGGCCACCGCTACACCAGGTCCCCTTCAGCCGTTAACACTACCCAGCACCTCCACCACAACTGTAACAGCGAGCTGTGATAAGATGGTTTTATTTACAGGATGTGAACGATGGTCGTTTGCGGCAGCACACTGCGATCGTGCCAAGACTCTTCGTCTTCCTCTGCTTCTCTTTTCTACCTTTTTCTAGTCTGTTACAATATTATTTCATTGGAAGTGTGCATTCAATTGATGTTTCAATAGCGTCAGGTTTCACTTGCTTCTTGAATATTGAAAACTAATAAATAATTGTGAATTACCAACAGTCTAGCCAATTTCATCAGTGGGTATGAGCCTGTTATAGATGCAGCAATATTAAAGCGGTTAAATTATTTCATTGTCTAAAATTCTGACAGCCCCCTTTGCCTGCAAAATATTCTCGAACTGTACTTGCTGTTGTACCCTTGACATCAGTGCAACCTTTGTGGCGCACTCTCGGATAAGATGAAAAAAAAAGCTGCTACTGCATGATCAAACTACTGAGAAAGACAGCTACATTACCATCATCAACAGTGGCTGAAGACGCTGATGAGAACAAAATTGTCGCCTCCTGCTGATGCATACTGGCGTGTTTGCGCCTTGACACTGAACCTCGGCAAGACAGCGCGCCTTGCGAGTCCTAGGGGAGACGTTGGCGCCTGCGTCACCATCCGCACCACCGCTCTGACCGGCAATACCACAGCCATCAACTGACACCATGTCTTCGAGGAAATCTAAAGGCGCGAACGCATCACAGATGTCGCAAGGCAAGCCCAGCAATAAGAGTGGGTTTGATGTGCTCTCCGCCGAAGGCAACGACGACACCAAAAATGGCAAGAAGCGGAAGAAAAAAAGCGACGAGAACGACGACTTCGAAACGACCACACATATGATGACAACAACGCAGGGGACACTCAACGCACTGAACAAAGAAGGAAAGGGTCCTTCACCCGCTTCCGGTCGCCGAAAAAGCACCACCGGCGGTGAAGTTGCAGGCCGCCGGAAAAGTACGAGTTCCGCTGAGAAAACGACACCCTCGAATCGCAGGAAGAGCATGAGTGCCATCGAATCGCCCTCAATGGCGCGCCGCAAAAGCAATGTTCCTGATGGGGGTCGAAGGAAGAGCATAGCCTCTGCGTTGGGAGGGCCCCCTCAAGGTATGCCAATAGGACCGATGGACCCAAGACATATGAAGAACAATCTCGGGCCTTCCGACATTAGCAGTCTCACCTGCAGCTGTCAGGATTGTTGGTGCCGATGCTGCCAGGAACTTCGTGACCCCAGCAAGCAGTGGCTGGGTGAGGCCGGGGAGAACAATAGGCAGGAAAGCACTCGCATTGAAACAGTGCTGCACTTTGGCAGGTGTGACTCCACGGGCATGCCACTCCAAAACCAACCAAGCCTCTCCAAGGTGACGTCGGAGCCGGCGCTAGGGCAATACGGCAGCCGGAGAACGAGTGCCGTGGCGGAAGGCAACGACGACGTGAACATCACCGTCCGCACCAGCAAGTCTCACTCGGCAATCGACCAGGCGTCGGGAAGTGACAGCGACATCACTGTCAACATAAGGGTCGTTTTCCGAGATTCGCACGGCGAGGAGGCTTCGATGACGTCCGTGGTTCGCGCTCGTGCGGATGGCAGGGAGGTCCGGCCGCACGTCGTCAGGTCGACGCCCGGTCACGCCGCCGTCGATAGTTACCCGGGAGTCGACGAGGTCCACATAAAGGTCTCGTCTGGAGACGCACCAGGCCCGGTGAAGTCTACCGAAGCTGTGACTCGTGTTCCCGCAGCGACTTCCAGAAGTCGGGAAAGTCTCAGCAGGGAAGTGGTGAAGCCGGTGCGTCTCAGGACCATGCTGCCGCCACCGCAATCGGCACCCACCATCGAAAACGAGCGTGACAAATGGGCTGGAGGCATTGAGATGCTAGACGTGCCTGCTCTAGACTACGTTAGAGTGAGTTACTCCATTAACGGCTCGTCGTTCAGGGACTCCGAGACTGGAATATCCGTAGATATAGGACCGCCTGATCAAAGCGGCTCGGGGTCACTGCCCCCGGCAACACGTACCACCGGGTCCGCTGAGCGCTTGACAACACGTGGTACCGGGTCCGCTGAATGCTTGGCGCTGGCTGACCTGGAAACGCTTAGCGCGAACTTGTTGAAGAAAGTGCAGAATCTCAGGCGTATACACATGGAGAACAAGGCGAGGCGCGGCATGGGTGGTGTACCGAATCGTGGCACGTTTCCAGGACCGCAACCCTCGCCCTACGCTGCGGCAGGAATTGGGGGCGCTGTCAGTGGAATGTCCACGCATTCTCAGGGCGAACGTTCCTCGAAGAAACGAAAGAGGTCGAGAAAATCTAAGGGCTTTCAAAGTACAGAGGCCTAGCTGAAGCGCTACATATCTCCATGGTGAAAGAAACTGTGTGTTGAATACGCAGCAATATCGTAAGAAGGCAAGTCAATGCAGCGGCGACGAGTGGGGCAAATACTATTACGTTCGTCAGATACCATTAACGTCCGCATTGGTGTTAAGCTTAGTGTCATTGAATGCGATCGTTGTGCAATGTAATGGTACCTTATATAACGTGTTGGTATAAGAATTTGATAAAAATTTCGGCGCATTTCACTTTGCAATTTTCATTCAAGAGACGAAGTGCAATTAACTTCTCCTGAACGAAAAAAACTATTTGCGTAGTAGATATCGAAAGTGCGAGCTACCACCTGACCATGTGACCACATTTTATTGTGATGTTAGATGACATCCTAGTGAACAGTCAGTGTGTATACAGAACTTTAAATTGAATATTTGAAATATTTTAACGAAACCTTGATGCGAATAATAATTTACATTTCAATAAATGTTGTGAAACAACCAATATTAAGAGGGACATACGAATGACGTCTCGCTGTTAGCAACTACAGGTGATGTGAATGAATGTTTTTTTTTCTGCTTGCAAACGGCTAATGCGCTTACAGAGCTGGTGGGGTCATCGTTTTGTGTGCTTTTTTGTATCTGTTATTTAGCTGATCTAGCCAGAGATCGGTGAGCGCAAATACACGAATAACTCGTTTATTTCACACTTTCTCATCTCCAAAAGTAAAACTCATTTTGCTGCTCATACAAGAGTTTCAGAATATGGGCAGTTTCGCTACAATGACATCATCATGATAAAAGGCGCAGAGGCCAAACGCAGTATCAAAGATCGAAGCAAATCACAAATTGCTATTCAACATCCAATTAGGCTTTTAGGCGTGCCCAGAAACAGTGCTGGCCCGTAGCCAGGGATGGTGCCCTAGCCTCCCACTCCCCGCCTCAATTCCAGATGGAGAGGGATATTATACCAAACTAAATACCGAAAATGAATGTTCACAAATTTTTCAACAAGCCCCTCCCCCCCTCCCCCAACCCGAAAGAAAATTCCTGGCTAAGGGCCTGAAACTGTGAGCACGAGAGTTAGCACTCAACATTGCTCAAAACACCTGTTTCTATTCAGGAAAATCTTCGTAAGGCCCATACGCGACACGTAAATTATCACAAGATAAGCATATCAATCACACTTCAGGACCATAGACAGGGCGACATCTTCGACATGCAAGATCCCCATTTTACTGAGAATCGGGGTAGCGAACCGGAAGCTCGTCTTGTTAACTTCCCACTCTTTCCTTCCCTCTCCTACACTCCACCATGCCATGAGATTTAGAGTTGTTTATTATGAGATTACTTAATGCGTCACGTGCCTTTCCTCATATAACTTAGAAATCGGGTACCGAATTAACAAACTTCTCCCTTTGAAGTGCGTTTTCCCGTTGGTAAGCCAGACTCGCTAATAGTATGTGCCGCATCATCATCGGTCATATTATTCTCTGGTGAAAATTATTAGCGTAGTAAGTTTCTATGAACACGCGCTCATAGTTGTAGATGTAAGACTTTCTTCTTTTTTTTCGAACAATTTTGATGCTTCCACAATAAAGGGTCACGTGAGGGAAACGTTCTTTTTGTTGTACTTTGAAAAACCATTTCACACAACTAAGAACACAATTGTTGTGGCAGGGAAATGCTTGGTAAATCATAGAACGCGCAAAGAGAGAAAATACGCAGATGGCTCCGCCGCCTCCTCGAGTTTGTCTCATTAGTTCGCCGTAGCCTCATAGATATTGACAGCGTATGCTTAGGACCTATTGGTATTTCATATTTGTAAAAATAAATAGCGTAATGTTCTAAGGGAGCCGTATGCATCGCAAAGGAAGTTTGAGAAAAAATTATATTAAGCTAATGATATTAAGCTCTCATAAATCAACTTCATAATCGATAAAGTCACGCTGACCTTCAACTGCTCAGATTCTCCGGTGACATTAAAAATGAAACCTCGATTTTCAAGTCCTTTTTAACAAAGAAACTGTGATAGAAATTGAAGAGTAAGAGAATTTTCAAAGAATGACTAATCATTCAAATACTATAGGCCACTGTTTCGCGCCGGTGTTTCAACGAATGGTATACCAAAAACTGTCATAATGAACTTGCGTGTGGTTGCAGTTGTAGCTAGCCAGCATCATTTAGAGTTGCATGGTTTGGTTGTACCAAGAAACTCCTAAGTGGCAAGAACTCTTACACTTCCTATTTGACCAGTCAGCCACAAGTTTATTAGACCGTATATTTGCCGGACACCATCCAATCACATTTCATGCATCCAATGTTTGTGGTGTGTCTAGTAAGCAATGCATTTTAGCGAAAGTGGGCCGATGGAGTTTCGAAGCCTTGTGAATATTACGTGACACGGCTATCTTTCTAAGTTTTTAAAGACCTTGAAAATCGA
The DNA here is from genome assembly GCF_013339725.1 of Rhipicephalus microplus. Taxonomy (NCBI): domain Eukaryota; kingdom Metazoa; phylum Arthropoda; class Arachnida; order Ixodida; family Ixodidae; genus Rhipicephalus; species Rhipicephalus microplus. The sequence goes on from NC_051171.1 coordinate 138,257,491, forward strand.
ACGAGCTTTCCAGAAGTAGCGCAGGCATGCTGTACTTAGTTACACAAGTACATAGTTTCCAGATACAATTCTTCAACCTTCGCGGACTTTGCGCCTAGACATTGTTCAACGTCTTTGAGAACCACGGGGATGCGATTCACAGCTTGCAAAACGCTGCTTTGTCAGATAGGCTGCAACATCTCTCGAGGCGCTGCTGCTGGCGTACATATCAAAGGTGCGTCTTCCAAAGATCTTGACGATGAAGAGGAAGCTGCATGATCACATTCTCATCTCGCTCAGGTCCATAGACTTCCTCCAGACGTATCCAGCCTGCTTCATGTGGTCTGACACAGCGATGGAGTTCAAGTGCTGCATGCGAGGAAAGAAAAAAAAACTAATTATATGGCAAGTGACTGCTTAAAAAAGAGAAACTAGGAGTGTTCATTTGCAGGCCGAGTTGTCATGAAGTCGTGCGTTCATGCCAAATTTCTATTTCTATGTTCATCATCTTGCACCTATACTCATCGGTTGACAAACTGAAGGTAGTTTATGGCTTATTTTGTTACAATTTATAACTGGTAGTATGCAATTAAAAAAAATCTAATAACTTACGCTCTGGTTCATATTATACCATATGCACAATTGTTGCTTGTAGACTGGATCTTTAGGAGGAACAGATGAGATTCCCCTCAAACCGTGAAATCAGTTACGGAAACTAACCGATTGCGCTGCTATACTTATTCGTGACTAACTTTTGAAAAAAAAAATCAGTGTTGTGTGTACGTTTTCTTTTCTTGTAATTACTTTTATGTGCATTGAAATGCTTATTTGTAACTGAAGTTTTGAATTCCACGTCAATAGCATCATTTTCACTTCTCGTTTGTTAAGTCTTACATGCCTCATCAAACGTGAACAGTGACAGCCGATGGTGTCACGAATGACGCGAAAAGTCCTCATGTGATGAGATCACTCTGTGACTTTTTCACGACGTCGCACGATGCTAAAATTTATGCCCTTCCTATAACGTCAAATAACATGACGTCAGATGAAGGCGTCATCACGTGGCGCCATGGCTAAGCCAGAGGCGCGGAAATTTTGAAAGCACTGCAAAACCGAGATGAGGCGAAGAAAGCTCGCGGAGGTGCGATAAGAACCATTGACTTAGAAGAAAGAGATGGGTAACTCATTCAAGTAGTGTTGAGCAAGTGCATAAGCACTGTACCACATTGCAACGAATTACGAATGGCGCAGAAGCAACGTATGAAATGCATAATGCACCGTATTACTTTTCATGAGCAATCTGGCACTGAGAGTACGTCACAAAGCACCAACACTACTACAACTACTACGAATACAATCACTGCTACTTAGTTACTTACTTATAAAATGACCGTATTACCTTACTCACCTAATTGCTTCGTTACCTATATTTGCTACTATTGTCACGCTTTGTCATAATTAGAACAAGGGCGAGAGCAAAGGCGGCCTGTTTTTTTTATATTTATTAGCTGTTGTTATCTACGAAGGCAAACGAAAAATGAGAGTACACCAGGGACTCCCATTAGCTCACGTACCGTCTCTCTCTTGGCCCTAGTGCTGAAGACGTAGAAGAGTTCGCCCACGGCGAGGATGCCTGCGATGATGAAGCCCACGTAGACGATGACGAACGCGCCTGCAAGGTCCGCGCCGGTCAGCTGGCGAATCTGTACGCGTGCCTCGAGCGAGTGGGCCTCTTCGTCTTCTTCGTCGCTGTCGCCGTCTCCATCGCCGTCCACGTCATCGTCCTGTCCGCAGTACTGGTTGGGCTTCCACCAGCGTTCCTGGAGCCACTGAAGGCGCCCGTCCTCTTGGAGCTTGAGAATGCCCTTGGACAGCAAGCTTCGGTATTCAGAGCCTAGGATAGAAAGTGGACAGACAGAGAAAGAGAGACAATTGTTGTGATAGGAAGGCTGAGACACCGGCCTGAAACACTGTTCTGACCTGCTGCTTGACCCAGCTGTTAGTTCTGCCACCAGAAATTTTTTTTCGAGCAGGAATGGAGCTTAGCCAGCTGTTATATAGGTTCATGCATGTGTCGTGTTTAAGTGCGTTATATGCATGTAATAAACGCATGCAAAACTGGGTCATCGGAGGAGGGAGGTTTACATACCCCAAACAGACACGATAACAGGTAGTGGCAAAGATAGGAATGCTTACAAATCGGCAGAAATGAGGTCTTGTTCGAGTAGCAAGTCATGCCCTTGCGAAAATGCTCTATAGCGTTTCTATTGGCTAATGCATGCGCCCTTCCTGAAACAATTACTATTCAACCAATGCTTGATGTCTGTTTTCGAGGAACGGATGAAGATATAATTCGTTATTGACACCTCCAAAATACCTTTTCATTAGCGGAGCCTTTCAAGAATTTTGTATGAGTTGCGAACTTTCTAATGGGCTATAGAACACCGGTTGCTTTAAATAGCATAGGTAGGAATATTTACTGACCCGTACATTGGCTCGCACTAGTTCTACAATCATTTTACAGATGTGAGGGTGGCGCTGGAGGTATTAGCTTGTAACGAAGAGCGTCAATGCATGCGAATATGAATGAGTAGAGTGAGTCTGAGTAAATCTTAGACATAACAGTCGACAATCTTGATTGTGGGTGGTCGCGCACATTTTTCGAATTTTTTTGGTAAGTGAATGATCCAGTTCCCCTTCTTGTACTATTGGCGTCACATGAAACTTGAAGAGCGGTGAGGGTTGCCATAGTAAACTATGGCAACCCTCCAGTCACCATCATTGACGGAGTGCGCATCCGGTTAAGAAGCACTGCGCCTATGCGCGCCTGCCCATCGTCATAACTGGAGGGCACTCACTATACCATTGCGAATACTTGCCGCTGTACGGGTTTCATTTGACGCTGACTGTGCGAATGTGCGCCCATGTGCTTGTGTGTATGTGTGGATGTTCACGCACTTCACACGTGCACACACACAACCCTAGGGAAAATATCAGCAGGTTTCAAGCCTCCAAACCACACCCCCTGGCACCGCTATCAACTGAGTCAATGAATACGAATGAGATTTTGTTTGAACACGTATGTGGCCCTGTTCGAGAAGTAATTAAGAACAAGCGCGATTGTCAGCACGAGTGCGTACTGGTAAATAGTGAAAGAAGTCACTTCGGACACGAGTGAGTGTTATGTGAGCTCGAGAAGGTGCCAGCAAGAACGTGTGCGGCAGCCAACCTGTGTGAGTGACCTGAGGCTCTACGTTGTACTATTAGTAGAAGTACTATTAGTACAAGTACTATTAGTAGAAATACGATGTTTTATATGGTATATCATTATGTATACAAGACAACAAGCAATTTGATTAATGGTCATTCCTGGTGGACTTGCTCTCGCCTTCAGGTCACCTGTCGATTTCAGCCGGTTACCTTAATTCCGTAAGCACGTGTGAGCTTACTACGACCTTTTTTAGTTCTGGACGCTAGCTCTCTGATCTGGCATGCATGGTTAAAATTGTTTCATCATACAGTACAGTAGGTCCCCTTTCAGCCTTGTGCTATGGGACCTCCTTCTGTATATACTAACCCGATGCGTTTATGTATTTTGCAACAAAGATGTTTTTGATAGATAGATAGATAGATAGATAGATAGATAGATAGATAGATAGATAGATAGATAGATAGATAGATAGATAGATAGATAGATGAATAGATAGATAGATAGATAGATAGATAGATAGATAGATAGATAGATAGATAGATAGATAGATAGATAGATAGATAGATAGATAGATAGATAGATAGATAGATAGAATCAAACTTTAGTGATGAAGCAGCCAGCACTGAGTAGCTACAAAATGGGCTCATGAAGTTGAGTGCTGTCGATTCAACTTTTTCGCGGATGCATTCACAATCAAACCAGTTGTAAGAACTGGTTAGGATAGTTGCCTCACCGGTACGTCTATAATAGAGCACAGTAAGTAACACAGGCTCCTAGTGAGCGCAATGCGTACACTTGCACCAATATTTGTTGTAGTATAGACTGCCAAGAAGCGAGGTGTCATAATTTCGGCTCCTATGTATCGCGCTCAGGCAAACACATTGTCCAAGAATTGAAGGTTTTCACAATACACAATCACATTGTGTTGATGAGTTTGGGCTGATAAGAATGTGTAGGAGTGCAGCTTGTCATACTCATGATAATCCTTTTGGTGATGCATTGACTACATACAGATAATGACATATGTAGAACACCGAAAAAGACCAGAAGAGCTAAAGAAAGAAGTAAAATCTATTTTTTATTACTTTTTATACACTGTGGTATTTATTTCATTAAGAAATTCAGAAGTATGCTTGATGAAATAACATAACTCGTACAACACTCAAACAAACATTACGATTCATATAATGACGCACAAGAAGTAGTGGTTGTACACATTTGAGGAAAAAGATGTTAAAAATAGCGTTCAACAAAATGGAAATAAACAAAAACGAGAAAAAATAAAGCTGAAAGCTTCGCAACCTCCCCAGCATTCTACCTTGCGTTTTCAGAACTCGTACTGCAAAGGCAGTACGTTTTGAACGGTTTGTCGTTGATACAGTTGGAGTGTGTTCCAGTCAACTCGAGTCTGTTTATATAGCTCAAATGATACTTCGGCACACTACTGTCAATTACGGCACCAAACACTTCGAAAGTCACGTTTCGCGTGGTCGTCAGCTCAACTCGAAGCTCTAGCCTGCCGATACCTTCGCCACCTCCTATGACGTCCGCTTTGTTCACGCGATCTAGTTCCCACCGAACGCAGCGGCCCGGGAAGTTGGCCTGGGTCGCGTCGTTCATGTGATCGATGGCAAATCTGGCAAAGAGAGGAAGGTCCACAGCGTACGGCAACACCGTGGACCTCGAACCGAGACAGGCGCAGGCGTCGGGCTGTGCGAAGACGTCACCGCATGACCTCTTGTGTGGAAACGGCCGTAGTAAGCTCAAGCCCCTCTCTGTAGAGCTGTGCTTGTCGTCGGGCCATCGGGCCAGGGCCAAAAGCGTCGCGTGGATGTCGTACGCCGACACCATCCGGCGCTGGTTGACCTCGAGGGCGACAGCTACGTCCGGATTCCTTCGAAGGAACGCCTCTGGCATCACCAAGAAGCCGAATGGCGCCTTGACCTCGTGGTCGCCGATGGACGAAGGAAGAGCCATGCTCCCGACACGCTTGCCGTAGTTACTGAGAAGCAACAGAGCCGTTCTGTTCAGCACACCACTCTCGGTAAGGTTTCTAAGGAAGAACTTTAGAGGTTGGTCGAGGTAACCGATGGCATTGACGTCACCGCGGACGTGCTGCGAAAGCCAGACGTATCCAAACTTGCGCACCGGGCCCGTGTCCAGCTCAAATAGGGCATTCACGTACTTCAGCAAAGCCTCCGATCTCGAAGTGAGGCTCTTACACGAAGCGTTCCGCTCCTGCTTTTCCATGGCTTGCACGAAGGTCCTGGTACTATAATCGACAGGCGGGTTTCCATACCCCCACCGATCGTCCACGAATGGAGAACCGTCTTTGGCCGAGTCGAGTGCGAAACAGCGTCGCATAGCCTCGTCCGGAGTACGCGCTGACCAGGTGTAGCGAGGACGTGGAAGTTCTGGTCTTCGGACAAACTCGACATCTCGCGCACATCCAGGCCAGCCAAGAGCGAAACCTGGCTTTGTAGCGGGTCAGCTGGTGACGGCGGTGAATCCTAGGAGCTCGTACGCCTTCAGCTTGCTCGAAAGGTACTTCCGCGTCTTTCTCAGGTGTCGCATCGAGTTGAGCCTGGAGACGGAGTCGATGCCTATTACGAGCACCGAAAGTTTGTCGCGAAAAGCCGCCCAGGGGCTGAACCACTCGCCTTGACCGCGTCGCAACGCCGTATTGAGTCGCTTCTTCTGAACTGGCAGCAGGTGAAACTCCGTGAAAAGGGGCATCCCGTCTCGAACACAAGTTATTTGTACGTGCTCTTCGAGCAGATGTTCGCCGAAGACGAGCGGTCGACGCGGCCCGGTCTCGACCTCCTCGGCTACCCCTATGCCGCTGCTGACTCCTACAACGGCGTGGTAGTGGCACTGCAGGGAGCTTGGTGTCAGCCCGTAAGTGTCTTCGAGGCGCTTCGCGTTCAACAGGGGAACGCTGACGTTGACGAAAAAGACGAACTGTTCGATGCCGCGGCACTTGTTCTCGATGCTTAATCTCCTGCGGTACAAATACGCAACCGACCAGTGGAAAGGCTCGTAGAGTGGAAACAGGCACTCAGACGTGTTGATCACGTAGTGAGGGCCGTCCGACTTGATGGACAAAGACACTCGCTTGAGGGTGGCGAGCTCCAGCCGTGACGTCAAGTAAATCATCCATGGCACGAGGAGTGCGTAGAGGGCCGCTATGCAAAGAAACTGCCGCATAGCTCTTCGCGACCACCGATGAGCCCCAAAAAGACCCATCACTGCTTCTCTCTTGTCTCGTTGTCCGATAGGCCTACTTGTCCGCTCTGACAGCACGCGCTGGATCGTGCTGGCGATGACGACACGTAAGTATGGCACGTACCCACGAAAGGTATCAGCCTAGATTCGGTTTTTACGACTACGAGTATGACAAACAGTTAAACACCGAAATCAATAATGAATGTCAAAAGCCAAAAGATTAAATACAAAGTGCGTAAGTAAGAAGTATTCATCATTGAAGTTGAGGTCTTAAAGAGATTGCACAACTCTATTGCTGACCCGAATATCGTAGGAGGTGCATTTCGATGGAGGTAGGTGCAAGAGGCTCCCGTGCACGTATTGCAAGGAGCATCATCAGCATCATCATCAGAACGCCAGGTGGTCTAAATTTCCGCAGCCCTCCACTAGAGTGCCTATCATAATGCTATCGTGGTTTGAGGCACATAAAAACGGAACAATTATTATATTATTCTAAAAAAAGAGATAGTATAGACACATAGAGAACTTTAGTGCAAAAAAACGGAGACTTTGATTAGGTTTATACTACCCTTTATCGAATAGAACTAGAAGTGGAAGAAAAAGTAGTAGAATAAAAAAAGGTAGGACACGCTCCCTAATTTAGGTATCCGCTAGGGGCACTCCCATGTCAGTGTTAGTTTTCTCTCGTCTATTTCTTGAGTTGAATTTTGTGTTTCGCCACAGTGCCGAAGCTGATCTCAGAAGCCACATAGAAAAAAGTGGGTGGTTGAGATATGCTCCATCAGGTGCCGCAACCATACTACTTGGTTACCAGAGAACCCCCTGCACTTTCGATGAACTCGTCGAAATATATTTCGTTAATTACCCAACAATTACTTGGACCTTTCTTAAGTAAAATTACGCTCCAATATCACGTGTATCCGATACGAATCATAACTTGAATGAGAATAGTCGATTTCGAACCTGTATTAGGTTTTAAACACGCTTTCCGAGTATTCCTAAAAGCAGAAGTGCTTGACCAGAAATACTGCAAAGAGAAACAAAGAGTTTCACTGCTTATTCGTGGTACTAGAGCAATAAATATTGCTTGCTGAACAATTCACATGTTCATTGTGCAAAGGGTCTCAGCACGACACCATGCGCATTGTAAACGTGCACGGTTTTTGACGCTTGGGGTTGAGGCAGCCCTTCCGCAAGCATTGCCAATATCACCCCTGTCATACGATCCTGCACCTTAGATAAACAGGCAGGAAAAAAAATTGACGGCAGATCCACCAGGTGAATGATGATGAGATTGGGCGAAGCTCCTGGAAGTAATACCGTGAAATTTTCTTCCGTTAATTCGCCTGGCGATATGCGCGCTTCCTCGCCGCTTCCCATTGTCGAACGTTTTCAAGATCTGCTTCGCGACGTTGACGTGCTGTCTCGGCCTCTCGTTCCCGTACGGAATGATCTTGCCGACGCTGACGTGCCGCTGCAGCTTCTTGTTCACGTACGGCGGGATCTTGCCGACGCTGCCTTGTTGATGTGGTTTCTAGTTCCCGTGCAGCAGAATCGTGGCGGTGACGTCGCGCAGCTTCCCGGCGCGCTTCTACTTCGTGTGCTCTCACTCCAGGGTCCTGTCTGCGAGCGCGCGCCGCCGCTGCCCTGCGCGCCCGCCTTTCGGCATCCTTATCCATACGAGCACACACCGACGGCAACGAGCATCGGCAACTACAAACCTGTATCGATATGGTTTTGATTATAAAACCATTGCTTTAGAAAACCCCTGGCGTCTTTCGCTAAGCATTTGACGTCTTCTTTTTGTTTTGCTTTAGAAACATCTGGCGTCTTTTCGTTTTGCTTTTAGAAAACATCTGGCGTCTTTCCTTGGTTTATTTTATCAATCAACTGCGTTCTGAACAAAACGTGTAGGGGCGAAGCTTCTTAAAGCGGCACCCATTCGTCTCTCGTAGTCGTAGTGCGTAACAAGTGTTACATTTTGACCTGCAAGGTGGTGCCGGTGGGCGATTTCTCCTTTGCTTTGTTGAACAATAAAAAGTTCGCAGCGTGCGCATTAACTAAAAGCCGCATGCTCCCGTCTCTCATTTCCCATTAGCAGCCATTAGCATGCTCCAGTAGGAAACGTTAGTAGAAGTAGAAGTGTTAAAAGCCGACTTCTGCTGTCTCTCATTCCCAGCAGCAGCCATTGTTTACCTCCAAGGTAGTGCCTGGGGAGATTTCTCCTGTGCGTGATTAAACAATATAAAATTTTTGTTCAAAACACCGTTGGTTGATGAAATAAACCAACAAAAGATGCCAGATGTTTTCTAAATGGAAAACGAAAAGACGCCAGATGTTTCTAAAGCAAAACAAAAAGAAGACGCCAGCTGCTTAACGAAAGACGCCGGGTGTTTTTTATCGGGCGAATTAAAGGAAGAAAATTGCATGGTATTACTTCCAGGAGCTTCGCCCAATCTCATCATCGTTCACCTCATGGATCTGCCATCAATTTTTTTATTGTTTAATCACGCACAGGAGAAATCTCACCAGGCATTACCTTGGAGGTAAACAATGGCTGCTACTGGGAATGAGAGGCAGCAGAAGTCGGCTTTTAACACTTCTACTTCTACTAACGTTTCCTACTGGAACATGCCAATGGCTGCTAATGGGGAATGAGAGACAGAAGAATTCGGCTTTTAGTTGACGCGCACGCTGCGAATTTTTTTTTTTTATTGTTCAACAAGGCCCAGGGGAAATCTCCCACCGGCACCACCTTGCAGGTCAAAGCGTGGAATTGGTTACACACTACCACTACGACTACGACTATGAGGGACAAACGGGTGCCGCTATAAGGATCTTCGCCCCTAAAAAAAAACAGATTGCAAAAGCATCATCACATCGTTCTCGAATCGGTACGAGCATCGCGTGTGCAATGTGAAGACCTTCGAATGTAAAGCCCAATGGAGCCCCACCAGCGGCATTCTGTTATTTTTTTCACTCACTTTCATTTTTATTTGCTTGTTAAAGTAATTGGAAACAGACATGACAACGATTCTTCTGTTGTACCCTTTT